>WOFM01000011.1:1200000-1658910 GCA_011428145.1 Ericerus pela | reverse complement strand
GTTCGATAGCTAATAATTTTTCTTAATAATACCAATTTCCTGCTAGGCGACCTTTTAATGTTCATAAATCCTGGATTGGTTTGGGGTACACTGTTCCACAAAGAAAAAAGATTTTGTAGGCTTTTTATTTTTGTTTCAGTTAGCTGTTATCCCGACATTTGGATTTAAATGTTTTCTGCTGATTGAAAATCAATTTTACACGGAATTAAAAAATTTTGATTAATTCCAGAAAATTGTTTATAATACCTATTCTAATGTCAACGATAGTTCGATGAATAATTTATAATTTTATAGAGACAGCAAACCGTTGGTTTTCCATTCAAAATTGAAATACGAAGTTGGTGAACAATTTTCCACCATTGATCGATTGTAGTTATTACATGATCAAAAATTCGGCAAGTATTTAGATGGAGAGTTTAACGGGTATCATCCAACGCAGAAAGAACAACACAAAGTAACTGAGAATCAGAAAAAAAGCATAGCAGAACACAGAGCGAATTAGTGGCCACGAATGAGTAACGTGTTTTTATAATGGAAAGAAACGATGTAGAGAAGAAAGGATGTGGTGTACAAATATAAGTTACTCAAAGCGAAGATCGAGAAAGGGGAAAGCCCAAAGATCAAGGCGTTATCAGTTGCATTAGTTGAAAAAAATCCCTCCACTAATTGCTTTTCCATGTAATCTGATTATTTTACAACGTTTTAATGGAAGAACAAAGGGATTTTGAAAGTGTCGAGAGGAAAAAATACTAATTGAAAGATCATAAAAATTTTTACCAACGATCTCTCCGTACGACGTGTGCAATCAATAAAATGGTCATCGATCTAAAAATCCAGTGAGATGAAGGTGGAAAAACAGGGAGAAAAAGGTAGTAAAAGGAAATTGAAAGAAAAATCGCATCCCTGTTGCCAACTCGAGAGATTTGTCAATTCGCCCCAAGAGGAAGGCAAAATAATAAGTTTGTTGGTGTTGATCGTAAAACAGAGGATCTTTTAGAAAATGGAAAATTTATATCACTGGTTTATCATTTATGTATATCTCATTTTGACTGGACAAGAATGCCATACTATGGTATTTTCCTTGGTCCTGATTTTGTTTATCACTGAGAAAATAGAAGCATAATACTTATTTGGATTGAAATTTATTAAATCATGAATTTTTGTCATTTTGAAATTCGCAAAAGCTATATGAATGACTAAGAACAACTAACGAGACATAATGAGAGATGTGTTTTTTGAAAAGCGTGAATACCTTTTACTGTTTATCAAATTTACTGGGTGTGTGCAAAAGTGATCTTGATAATATCTTCCCTTACTTTATCATGTAAATTATAAGCAGCTGAAAGGTGCCGAGGGCCTCACTGATTGGTTGAAGGGCAAATTGCCTCAATTTTGAAAAGGAGATGCTGGCATCAAAAATGGATGATCTTGCGTTTGTAGCGTTTTCTTTGTCCATTTAGTATGGGTATAGGTAGATAGTGAAAATTGAGTATTCTGGCAGTTGAAGCTAATTTTATTTCTTTCCTCTCTACTATCCTCCATTTTCCGACATTTTTGACTTTTAATTTAATTTTGTTTTGTTTTGTTTTGAATGCTAATGGTGAATTTTTAAAATTTTAGTTTACTTATGGTTAAGGTACGACAGTTGTTGATAAGGCAGGGCAGCAACAAGCGTTGAAAAAGTACGTAAACAATCCACTCGAAGGGTAGAATAACCGCATATTTATTCATCTTCGTCGGCTCCACACAAAATACACAATCATTTTCATTTATAGAATCACGATATGAGCGTATAATTTTTTGGAAATAACCTATGTCAGTTTCACAATACGAATATTTAAAACACTTGCGTAGCAAGCATCGCAATAAGAAGTAGGTCTTCCAGCAAACATGATTAAAGTAATCAAAACACTAAAAGTTGGCGCTGGATTGACATTTATTCAAAAGCTCTTCGCTGTTCTTCGAGTTTTCATTTTTCAGAACGGACACTATCATAAAAATCATTGAGTAGAATTTAATATTAACTTTGAAAAGAATAGGTTTAAAATTGAAACTTTTGAGGTCGCGAAATAGTTTGCAGGATGGTGCTTTTTAAACGAACCCTTTTTTGTGTAATATGTAGGCTTACCATAATTATGAGATTTCAAACAGGGACAAAGACCGCCAGCGAGTGAGGGCAACAAAAAATTTTTGAAAATACTTTTTGATAATTAGGTAATATTTTAGGGGATGAAACAGATACATAACTTGTTTAATACCAAAAAAGTGTCAAAAATTTTAACTGGGGACCAGTTCTGCTGAAGGTTCTTTCTCAGTTCTACTTTTGGATTTTGTTTCAGCATCATGTCTGTAAAGTGAAAACTCAAAAAAATTTTCTTACAAGAACGTGAATTCACCTAAACATATTTGTTTTAATAAGAAATGCTAATGATTCAATCACGTTTATTAATAAACTTGAAAAACTAAGTAAGAAAAATGTGAAACAGGGATATAAAGCTCAACCAACTGGGATATCGGAACCGCGGCCTCAAACCAGGATGTATGGTAAGCCTAATAATATGGTTTTTTTTAGGCTAAAAATAGAGTTTTCCTCAATAAAATTTGATCAATGAATTTTTCAGGGCTATTTGAAAGAAAAAACAAAGGAAATAACAATAAATTACTAGTAACTTGGGAACAAATTGAGCAATAGGAACCAAAGTCAGTAGGTGTGGTCCTTCTATTAGGGGTAATATTTTGTGACTACTGGACAAGAATTGCGACTCGATGAAGTTAACATAAAAAATTCGCCCTCTCCGCAGTCCCAAGGCATAAACGGTGAGGCCAATTGCTACCAAATTTGAAAACATGTTCAAATAGTTCCGAGTCAAAATCTTTTTAAAATTTCAAGACATTTGCATGAAAATTATTCATTTTAGAGCCATTAAACTACCACAGATGCAACATAACCACACCTACCTGACGTGTACCATAAAACCAATTCGTACCAAAAACAATATGGTTCTTTTTGCCCAAATTCAAAGGCATTTACTAAATTTCGTGACAGTCGGACAGAAGTTGCGACCTGTATCGCATCTGATGAAAAATGGAATATCTTATAATATATAAACGCAAACTTCTATGCAGAGATGTTTATTCGTTTCTGCTTCTATGTAACGCTATTACCTAATCATAATCAGAGATATATTTGGCTATACGCGTATATTTCAGTTTCGGTTTAACTCTTAATTATTTTTTTCTTCATTGGCACCTGGTTAATTGATTATTCCGACACATGCCTAATAATATTATATGGTTTATGTAGGTCTGTGAATTATTGCTGCATTGCAGCGTTGGGTATATATTCCTATACGTATGAATTTTCGAAAATGGTGCCAAAATTTTTTTGACATCATAAAACTAAAAATGTACCCACCCCACTTTCAGGTCATTTCATAAGATCAATTTTAATAAGTAGATTTTCTTTTAAAACCTTTTTAAAAAGTTAAACGGAAGAACCTGAATTATCGAGACAACACGAGACCAGTCATTCGTAGCTTATATGTAGGTACCTACAGGTAGTGGATCTATACAATTGTATATCTTCATTTTACTTCTTTCCTATTTAGTTTTCTTCTTATTTTTTCTCTCAGTTCTTTATTCATTTATTCATTCTTTCATTATTGTCATTATTATTATTTTTTTTTTTTTTTCGCCTAAAAAAGAACTGACAATCATCTTTAACTGCAGTCGAAAAGGAAAACTATAGGGCCGAATGTAAAGAAGAAGATACCCAACTCAACTAGATGTGTTGATGACCACCCACGGATATAAGTGACGTTTATAAGGTAGCAGTGACGATGTGTCTGTCTACAATTTAAAAATATTTCGAGGTGGAGTGATTTCTTTCGCATCAGGTGTGAATTCCAATTCTTCTCCAATGTGACGGGTTTATTTAAAGATAACAATCATGGTTTTGTCGTTTATTGACGCAGACACTAACTGACTGAAAGAAAATCGGACGTGCGTACCACTGCAAAAAAAAAAAAAAATAATAATAATAGTAGTAATAATAATAATAATAATAATACCATGACCTACCATGATTAATAATTAAAATAATCCGTTATTAGAAATTTCCTTACACAAGGGTCACTTTTGTTGGTGCATATTTTTGAGTGCAAAGTTTTGATGTAAATATGAAAAATGTAATGATGAATATTGTCCAGTGACTAAGTTATTGCCGAAAGAAATTTTATTTTGTCGCGAGTAAGATACTGAGACTCCGAGCTTACAACTTTTTTTCAAGTTTTCTGTAGCGATGATTGACGTTTTGTGTTATTTACGTTGCTTTTAGCTGTAACTGAAATGATTTTACTTGTTTCAAGATAGTCTACCTGATGAATTGAGGAAAAGTATTTCGAAATTTGAAATTTTTGTTTTTTTTCACTGAACCTTTGATTTTACTATACCTTTACGTTTATCAGTTTATGTGATAATGCTGAGCAAAAGAAGTATGTATACTTACCTATTTGTAGACATAGCCTACCGAGTTCTAATTTAGTGTTAGATTTTCCACTGAAAATCTTATCTAGCCTTTACCTAATAACTACGAAGAATTCATCTCCTCGTTCTTGGTATTACAGACGCTATAATACACTGTTTGACCGTTAACCTGTTGACAACTATAAACAATATTTGGTCGAAGAGCGTATATATATATAGCAGAAGCTGAAAAAAAAAAAAGAAATTGAATATAGTTTGAGTAAGAAATGTTGTAGGAAATTGAGAAGAATACAGTTCAGGAGTACAACGCCAGTGAAAAGTATTTCGGTACCTAAATTCAAATCTAACCACGACCAATAGAAGAAAAAGAAGAAGAAGAAGAAGGAGAAGTGGTTGGAATATTAAAGATTTGCCGCCGTGTTGTCATGACTTGCATACAGCCAAGAGACGTAATACGGCGGCGGACTTTGCCACAATTAGCTGTCATCAAATGTTTTTTAAGTTCAACTGGCGAAAGAATAGCTTAACAAGGCCTCACACGAACAGCCCACACAATCGACACGCTCGTACCTGGAGAACGTCTCTCTGCTCCTGCGCTTGGCTACCACTTTTTTCTTTTTTTCTTGCTTCTCATTTGATTGTTGAAGGAAATTTAGTGTCTACGCCGTTTTATGACTACACGGTTGACTGCGGCGTTCGATTGATGTTGAAACGTTCATCAAGATGATATCAGAACGCCTTAATCAACTTCATGTGGATGGCTGAAGGAAGTATATGTGTAGGCCTATTTCGTTCGTTGACAGGGTTGCTGTTCAGCGTGGATCACGATCGCTGAAGTTATACGCATTGTTAACGCGTGGAAAAGTATTCGACGAAAATTTGAAGTTTTACAAATTGATTGCAATTTTTGCATTTTTTCGAATTGGTTCGAACTTTCTCCGAGAGGTTGCAAAATGTTTTCTAATTCTTTCGCGGACGAAACGTATCGGCGATTTTCGTACTGACAAAAAGTGTCCGATGTGGTAGCATCGCTTCGCGGTGTAACAGTATCGGACTGGCTACCAAATATTAAACTAGTATAACGAGGTTTTCTTCTAGTATATCTGTGTAAAAAATTATCCATTTCGCGACCTTCTTGCCAATGTGGCGCCCAAGATAAAAACCCAGAATCAGTTATAATTGAATGAGTTCATGAAGATTGGCCAAAAAACGATTTTTACGACACCCACCCCAAAAACAGACGTTTTCGTGCGTATTAACCAGAGATGTGTTGTTCAGCTCCAAGTCGACTCAATTGAGTTGGTTTCACTACTGAGTCGACTGAACTAACTTGCGAGTCATATGAGAGTTGCTTCACCAACTCACTTTCAACAATTCTGAATGAGTTGACAACTCCCGAGTTATAATTATAATGAACCATTTGCAACAACTCTTGACAACTCTGAACTGCTTACTACTCTTAAAGACTCTCAACTCTTGACTCTTAAAGATACTGTGTGGTGATGGTGAACTCGCCCACTCTGTCGGACAATTGTCGTAACATTTGTTTTGAACTGGGAATGATGGGGCGAGTTGTTTGAGTTGCATGAGTCAAAATGAGTCAACTGAGTCAACTTACTGAATCAATTCCTCGAAGTGAACAACTCACCATGAGTCAACTCGAGTTGTTCAGTCAAAATTCCCACATTAACTGTACGTGAAGTAGGAGATTTTACCCTAATGTCGAAAAGTAAAATTTTGCGCATACGCAAGCGTGGTACTTGCTAAGATGATTAAATCACTGTCTTGGCCGCGCATGCCCAATATGTCTTATCCAACATTTTGCTGCACGTCCGGATTTGTGAAAAACTGACGTCAAGTTGCCACTTCAATTGAACACAACATTTCAGCTTTGAAACAAACCTCTCTTATTTCACTTAATGATTCCTTAGCCTCTGTTTAAACTAGAGAGACGAGGTTGATGTTGCTGGAAAGAGAATAAAATTCACAAAATTTCCATATAATTTTTTTATTATCGTCAGCTATTTGGAAATAAAAAAACAAAAAAAAAAACACTAATTAATATAAAATTGGTTTATTTTTGGAATACAAAAACCTCTCCTCGTTCACTTTGTAATTCCTCAGCCACTATTTAAGCTGGAGAGCTGGAGTAAGCATTTCTGGAAAGAAAGAAAAATTTGCTTGACTTTTCCTGATGTGATTTTTTAATCATCTTCAACTGCATGAAAATAAATGAACAAAAAAAAGAAAATAAAAATTAATAGAGAATTTTCCATTTTTGGAATCTGGAAACCTCTGCAGCCGCTATTTAGGCTAAAAAGCTGGAGTTGGAATTTCTGGAAAGAACAAAACTTTTTCTTATATCTGCATTTCATCAAAAGTTTTATTCATTCTTAGGTACTCGAAAATAAACGAACAAAAAAACGCAAATTACAGGAAAATTTTTCGTTTTTTAGTATTATTTAAATAAATTTTTAAAACTATTTTTCTTGAAGGAAAAATTTGTTTTTTGAGAGGGTTGATGCAAAAAATAGTATGTAACACACGTGCGAAGTAGATGATTGCTGTTCGTGTATTTACATCACTCGTATCAAAATCATCTACTTTACGCACTTGTATCACAAATAACTATTCTATATAAATATATGGTGCATGGGAGTACCAGTATATGTCAAAAATTATTTTGAGATAGATAATGACAAATGATTTGAGTTATTTTCTTAGTTCGATAAGACAGAATCAGGCCAAAAAAAAATGGGGAAGAAGGGTTGGTTCATGCCACGACTGAACCTATTTTGTAATGGCTGTTGGAGCGGTGATGGTGGGGAGAATTTCTCTGTGAGAGAAGACTGGAAGGAATTTGAGAGAAAAAATCGAGGGTGAATGAGGGCCCACACTCATTTCAGGAGTAAATACAAACTCTAAATTCCAGCATTATGACAGATTATAAACGTTGCGATCATAAAATGTTTTCAATTATAGTGGATTTAATATATCGGAAAATGTTTTCATTGGATGAAATGTTTGTTTTCTTTATCTGCGCTATCAAAAAATAATAATTTGTATATTTCGAAACAAACGTGTGAAAGATGGTAGCGGATACCAGATGGCTAAGCCTCTTTCAGAGTGAAGTGGTTTACAAACCACGTGGTGGGTCACGTTAATATAAATTATGAAAAACACGAGTTTTGATGTAGCTATTTGAAAACTTGAATGAATGGGACGCGCCTGCCAGCAATGATATGTCTGAAAGTAACTGTAAATTTGATTTGCTTCAGAAATTAATGTATTTTACATTTGAATAACCGCCGTTTGTATAAAGCTATTATACTTCGTCTTGATTTAAATACTCGATTTGTACTGAAAATGATGCTGGCAAAAGACTTGAGTTATCTATATCTTAATTTATATAAGGTTTTTTTTTACCTTGGCTCAAAGCTAGAGAGAATGGCTGGACTGATTTTCATGATCGAGGTGTTGAAAAAAAGGTCTCACTATGTGGTTGTGTCATCTGAAAAGAAAAAGTCCGTAGCTTCTCTGGGAAAAAAGTTGTGGATTTTAACCCCGTCAACCCTACAAATCTTTTTTTGCATTTTTTCCTCCCTCAAACATATTTCCCGTAATGATATTAGTAAGTCCACAAAATTTTATTCTTCTATGTCATCTTCGATTTCCTTCTTGAGATCCTGAGCGCCAAAAAGTTACAAAATTAAATTGTAGTTATAGGTACTATACGGTATGTAAGGCACAGTCAGTCAAATGGTTTGAAAATGAAATGAGGTAGAAGGAAAAAAAAACAGGGAGAGAGAGAGCGTGAGGGAGGAAAGAGAGCCATTTTATGTGAAGGAGTTGGTTACTCTCTGCAAGTGAGTCGTCCCAAGGAAGGTTTGAAGCCTTAGTGGAAGTCTGCAGCCTCACTGAGTGAAAATTTTTAGATTTTCTTACTTTATCGTTTGTAAACTGAAAAATAAAAAGAGAAAAAGATGAAAAAGAAACAGCGCTACCTCTCTTTCCTTCTATGATTCTCCTTTTCTTACTAAGATTTTCTCTTAGGTGTAGGTATTATAAGTCTCAAATAAAATTGCTACACTGAGGCGGAGCTCGTGAGCGACTACCAGTTTTCTGAATTCCATCAGACAGAATCAGTGGCGGTGGATGGGGCCACGGGGAGGTAGTTTCGAGTTCGGAAGTGTTCAAGCTACTACTAAACCTATTTTGTGGTCACTATTGGAATGGAGGAAGAGGGGGAATTACTGTGTGAGAGAAAACTGGAAGGAATTTCAATAAAAAAATTAGCGCTTACTTAGAAGCAGCCTCCCTTTTCTTGACGAAATTCGGTTATCGGCTCTTAATTATCTACGGTATTGTATAAATTTTACCGTCTTTTTTCAAATGTTTTGAATCGAGTTTTTTTTAACGCCACTTCAATTCTAGGGGCGTTTAATTTTGAATTGTGATTGGCAAAAATTGGAGCAAGGCCAAGACCAACATCATGGTCGTCTTAGTTTTCGACTTGGTCATGCTATGTCAGGTCTCATAGTAACTGGGTGTAAGTCTTATTTATAAGCTTTTACCGTAATTTTTGGCTAAATGAGAATTTTAGATCGGTTTTATCGTCAGCAAATAATTGTCCATTGGAAAGATAAAAAAAATTAAACACTAAATTTTACAAACTATTAAGGTGTTCCTAAGTATAGCAAGATTGCAAATATTTTACAATTTGTTTACTTTCTTCCTTCAAGTTTTGTGCTTAATATTGGCATTACGCAGTCAAGTTTTGGTCTTGGCCTTACAAAATCGGTTTAGGTGTTAGACATTCGAGGCCTGGTCATGTATAAACCGTTTTAGCCTTGGTCTTGGGCTCAGTTCAGTCTTAGACTGGATATTGTCAAGTCGAATCTTGGTCTCCTTCTACTTGTTTTTGCTTAGTCAAATTTTGGTCGCCGTTTTGACCGTACGTTGTCCAATTTTTGTCTCGGTATTAGTCTTGCATAGTCAATTTTGGTCTTTGTTTTCGTTTTGGTCATGCATAATCGGTCTTGGTATAGCAGAAAATGCAAGACCAAGACCAATTTTAGTCATTATTAATTTTAAAGTTTGTTACATAACCTTAGTAAGCCTATAGGATTTATTTAATTATTCTTAGTTGGGAATATAAAATTTACATTATAAATGGCGATTACAGATCGCACCGAAGATTACCTATGAGACTGAATTTTTATCGAGTAGGTACTTACGTTTAGGTTTTGCAACGATGCGAGTCTAATTTTTTTTTTTTTTTGGATCAATGCACTTTACTTTTTAACGTACCTAAAATAAGTTCACACGACTAAATTGGCATCAGCTGACATTTTCTATCGTCTGCGGCGATTATTTCGAAAAATTCTTACTCTTGGGAGTCGTCTTAGCGTTTTTTACGAGTCAATGATCACGAAGAAAAGTAAGTTCGCCGGATGGTAGGGGTGCGAGAAATTGCGTGCCTACA
Source organism: Ericerus pela (assembly GCA_011428145.1). Taxonomy (NCBI): domain Eukaryota; kingdom Metazoa; phylum Arthropoda; class Insecta; order Hemiptera; family Coccidae; genus Ericerus; species Ericerus pela. Next base: position 1,648,940 of record WOFM01000011.1, on the reverse strand, counting down.
CATAGGTGCCTGTACTATATACGAGAAAATGCTCATTTACTGGAAGAAATATTTTCTATTTACCTGTTCGACGGTGCTGTACGTAAAATCCACTTGACGAGATGTGTACAGTGGTATTCGCATGTGTGTAGGTTAGGCACACACAAACGGCCAGCCTATACAAAGCTCGCCGTATACCGAATGCAGACAGTAGTAGTCCATACCTATATACGTGTGTTGTTTCCCTGCGTGTACACGCCACAAGTAGAAAAGGTGTCGTGGGGTGCTAACGCTGCAGGAAATCATCGATTGAAGGTGGTCCGACGAGGGTGAGCTGCGATCCCACCGAAGTCGAAAATTTGGTGTGGGCCCCCTCGTCACGTCGAATTCACAACAAGCCAAGTGTGCGTAAAATGGTCGTCTTCTCACGAACGTTATGTACCGGTGGCATTTAAATTAACATTGTTTTTTCGCATCGAAACAAGAGGTACTCGAAAAACGACGCATTCCAATACAATGCAACGCAATAATAATCATCGTTTTTTTGGGACTTTATGTGAATATAATCAAGTTGCGTGCGTGTGTGTGTGTGTGTATGTGTGTGTGTGTATGTATGTGTGTATGTATGCATGTATATATGTTTGTGTGTGTGTATGTGTCTGTAGCCTATGTACGTGTATAGAAGCTATTAGATCGCGTCGATATAATATACGACACTGTAATGCTGCATTCTCTTCGACTCTCACTCGTGTGAAAATGTATGAGTTTTTTCCTCTTAACTGGCTCCCTGATTTTGTTTTTGTGCGAATGTCGCATTTTTTCCCTTCGTTTTTTTTTTTTTTTTTTTTTGTTTTTTCGACTCGAATTTGGCTTGGCGATGAATTTTCAAGTGCGTTAATGTGCTCCAAATGAACGAAGATTCGAGTGGTGTGCACTGTGCCTATAGTATATAAAGGCAGTCGATAGTTAATCGAAGTCGAATGTTCAAAGGATGGGAATGGCTGAGCGGTAAAATGGTATGTGATGGGTATACTTGCACAGTACTGTGGTCAAATACGATTAATGCTGTCTATGAAAATTTCTCGTCAATGCCAGTTTGATGCTAATTTGTAAGGAAGGGTAGGCCTATACGTTAACGGTTTCTTGAGCAGTTGCGAAGCTATGGGTTAGGGTTTGGAGAAGTTTTGTGTGTGTTCGTCATCTGAGGCATAGTTCAATAGATGTGAATGATGGTCTTCGACCAGGATCCGTGAGTCTTTTAAAAAATCGTTTTTGACCGAAAACACGCCGCGTTATGTGGCTTTTGAGAAATGGATTAAACGGCGGCTGTACTATACGTCTTTATGCTTTTTTTTTATTTACTCTTCGATGTGCTCAAATGATTTTAATTAGTGCGGCGTAAAGAAAAGTCCCAATGCTCTCCGTCCACTATGAATGGTCAGTGTTTTGGGATGACCCAAATTTTGAACTGTTTACTTCCTAGGGTCTACAGTCATTATTATTGACGTGTGAGTAAAACGAAGTTTTTCCGATCTGAATTAAAATTTGTTTTAACGATTCGAACTAGGGTTGTAATTATTTTCCTATCTTCGTCGTAGGATATCACTTACGGCCTGAGCTTAAAATAATTTGGGCCCTTAATTGCTTGTCAGTGGCTCTCCGCAGCAATTTAGTCGAAAAGGGTAAAATTCCAAATTTAGCCAACTTCTTTAAAGCAAAATTGCCAATTTTCGGAAAAATTAATTAGGTTGGTAAAAAAAATTTTTTTTCTTTAAAAACTAATTTAAAAAAGATCAAGTTAGCTCAAAACATCCACTTTTAATTCGATTTCCGTTATAAATTTCAGAATTGATGTCAAATATGTGACTATAACGATTTTTCCCACTGAAATCGAGTCAGGGGTTCAGACAGCCTTACTTCCTTCACTCAAAGAACTCCTGTTCGTTAATTATGAGTGGAAGATATAAGGAACGTATTTTTCAGATCTATCTGAGTTGGGTTTAAAAGCACCAGATAGACTGCGTTTCTGCGACCAAATTTTCTGATTTGATGCATAGGTCTACTGTGCTTCTGTAGCCCTTTCATTATTAAAAGTGTAGACGTTTAAGAAAAATAAATTAAAGTTTTCTTCTATTGCAGCTCTGAAGTACCTACTTCATTAGTTTAATATGTAAGTTTATCATAAACTGAACAACATAAGTTTTTCTACTGCTGATTGCTACTAGACTCTTAAGTAAGTATGTTCTTCGAATTGAATAACTTTTTTAGTCCGTTAATTTTATACAGATTAGTGCGAAATTTTTCATCCTCAAGTGAATTTTATGAATTGGATCAAATTTGGTGTAAGTTACTGCTTAAATAAAATATGCTGTTGGAGTGATCACTATACCTTCCTATATATCGGAATGCAACATTCAGCGCATTTTGACTGTTTTCATTTGCAGGAATTGTTTCTTGGTTCGTTCGTGGTTTGGAGAGGAAATGAGAGGAGTGTAACGGTAATGTTTACGATGTTTGCTACTTGAGACATCAGTGGATCCTAAAATACATTTTGAGGAGGGGGGAAATTTTATAAAAAATTTTGCATACTATTTTGTTCATTCTTCCTTGAAAACTTTAAAATAGTTATTCGTGATACAAGGGCAAAAAGTGGGTGATATTGATAGGAGTGTGAATTTTGCACGAGTATCAATCACCTACTATGCACGTGTGCCATATACTATTTTTTGCAACACCCCCACTGTCCCTCAATAAATGACGATGAATTTGTTTTTTCAGATCCAAATAATAATTAATAATTTTATTTTTTTAAACCAAAAATTCATTTTAAACTCTCCACACCTCCCCCCAAGAAAAAAATTTTTAATTTTTTTAAGAACTAAATTTTTACTTTTTTTAACTAAAAATCATTTTACCCTACGCACACCTCAAAGAAAAATAAAAACTATTTTCAAATTCAAATAATAGATATTATTGATAATTGTTCAACTTGTTAACCAAAAATTACCCCACCCATTCCCAGCTACTCCGCACATCACAAAAAAATTTAGAACGAAGAAACAATTTTTTTTTTTTTATCATTAACTTGAATGTTTGCTTCATTTGATGAAATCAATTTTCTCCACTTCCATTCTTGCCCCCCCCAAAAAAAATTTCTAGCGAAAAATAATAAAAACTGAGAAATTAACCAACCCATGCGAGAAATTATAATCAATCTGAGCGAGAAATTCAATTTGCAAGTGCACATATGCAGAAGATAATTTTTTCACTTCGTATTGAAATTTTCTACTTTTTGCTCCATCAAGGTACGTAAAAATACGTACTTTTAGGAAGGGTGTTGCAAAAATTTTTTTTATTAACTATGCGAACGAAAAGTAACAGTTTATCATCTTGTTAACAAATAGTGGAAAAATGAAAATTTACACATGGCCTTATTGCCAGGAATCTCCGAAAATAAAGTAGTTTCTTTATCTCCCAAGGGAGAAAAAACATTGCATTATTTACTGTTCATCACATATATATCAACATAAGTGTAGGTTTTCATAAAAATCATGACTGGAACATGATTGGGAATGACTCAAGATTGTTAAAAATAAAGATGAAAATGCCTTTTATTCATTTTAATTCAGAAATTTATGTTTGCTTAGCTAATAAACTATCATACACACTCGATAATTTCTCATTTTCCTCATATATTACGTAGTATAATATTCTCAACTCATACACCAAAAAGAGGATTATTATTAAATCGATTTTGGTTAGCAAAAGGATAGATTTTCGAGTCGATTCCGAATGGTCGATAATGATTTTCATTACTTTACTAGTGTAGTAATAAAGTTTTTACTGAACTGTTTTTTGTTTATTTCTTCACGGTCCCGTTTACATATACGCAAGTGGAGACATGTCACTGGGAAAAAGGGCCATATTTTACATGCCTACAAAAATTTAGTTCACCGTCTCACAATTATTTTAATTATTGAAAAAATTTTATTCATTAATGAAGTTTACCTATTTAATGAATAAATAATAACCTCTTTTTGGTGGATTTGTTGAAAAAAAAAATTAAATAAAATACTATTTTGTTCTTTTTACTATGAGCTAAAACTACCCTGGATTTCCTTTAAAAGTAATAAAATTAATCTTTTGATATTAAGTTATTTGATTATTTAGAAATCACAAGAAATATGCGTTTTCGATGTACCTAAATTTCTCATAAAACTTTCTGCTTGAAAAAATGAACGTTTGAGAATCAAGTCATCGAAAGGTTCTACTTTTTTTCTCCTCAGAATTGTAGCAAACTTATACAATTCATATGTGATAAAACAATGCAATATAAAACAATAATAAGTAAATTTTTTCCCCATTTTCTTTCCTTTTTTTCCTTTCTTTATATTTTTGAAAAGTTTTTGCAGAAAAATGTCCTAAATTCCACGTTACTCGTTTCTCCCAATTAGATGTACTTCTGTTATGATGCGCGAATTATTTCTGAATGTCCTTGGATTTTCTTTCAAAAATGAAGCTCTAAGTTAAAATTTGGGTGTTCATTTTTATTTAGAAAAATAAGTTTGAAGAAAAAATAAAAATAGTTTTTGGAACCGAAAATTTTTATTGTATTTTTGATGTAGGTACAACAGTTTGTGAATCCAAATAAAACTTTATTGATAAAATTTTTTGAAAAATTTTTCGAAAATTAAGGATAAGTTACCTGTAAACTTAGGAGTTTTCTTGCTCTCTATTTTCTTCCTTTCCATTTTGTCGCAGTTATTGATGTTTTATAGTAAACTCTCAAAAATATTCTGTAACCTTGATCAGCTAATTCGAACGAATAAGTTTCCTTGTTCTTGTAAATTGTGCAGCACACAATTTTGCTCATTAGTTTGAACGTATACTCTTAAAATTAAAATCGTTAGAAAAAAATTTACTGAAAAACATTGAAAATCATCGAAGGATGAAAAAAAAGAGGAGAATCAAACGATTTTATTAACGTCGTAACGTCGTTTGAATACGTTTAAAACCAGCCCCTTCTCTGCGTAATGAACCCTAGAAGGGGTGAAAATGGCCAGGGAAGAAAAAAGTATACACAAAAACTATTTAAAAAAGTTTGAAAGTTTAATGGTCAAGCGGGCGTGATTATAAGGGTGGCCGGACGACCGAGGTCTCTGCTCGTTTTTAATGTATACCAAAATGTGATAGAGACAGAGATAGGGTAGCGATGGCACCAGCGAATGTATGGGGGTGTGCGTGAGTGAGAAAGTGAAAAAGTCGAAGGGAGTACGATAACGAAGATGGCATCTGGACTGGACATTCGAGTTATTTATTCGCCGTAAATGTCTCACCGCTTTATGCGGTTAAACAGTTCAGGGATTTTAAGGATATAACAGAAATAGAGAGACGGACGGACAGACGGACAGACAGAGGGAGGTGAGGCAGCGTAAAGGGATACAACTTTCGATGGGGAGTGTCCTTGACAGCCGAAGAATTCCAGCAGACCCGTATCACCGACCACCATCTCTCTTCTCTCTCTCTTAAACACACACACACACACACACACACACACACACTTCTGCGTTCGCCTTGTATCCGCGATTAACATTTATTAATTCGACCGAACTTTATACACCCTGATTTCGCGGTGTCCCTTTTTTTCATACTCATTTTTTTTTCTTTTCCTTTTTTTTTCTTTTCCCTATTTTTGGTTATTTTTACCCTTCTTGTAGTTTTGGTGGGCGCCAAACACCGTTGGACTGCTCTCATTTGGTGCGAAATTATCGCACATTAATTTAACGAAAATGTTGAGTGGTATATAGCGACTGCTGACTTTTGGGTTTATCCCTGTTTAATATTCTGGTCATAGTTGATCGGAAATGGTGAATTTATTAAAGATTTTAGGTATCGTGCGACGGTGGCTGCTATTTGCCTGTCTGAAAGTGGGCACTTACGGATACCCGTTTTGGTTGAAGAAGTGTTCATAATTATTTGCTATACCATGTCATTCTTTCTTTTCAAATTGGGTCTTACTAAAGAAAAAAATAGGTATCACTGCGAAGGGACCACCCATGATGGGGAAGAGGACACTTACCTTCGACCTGTGTTCAGAAAATTATTTATTATATTGCACCTATGTTCTTTTTTTCCGCTCATCTCAAGGACGAATTGATGTCTTGTCCTCCGTATTTTGACCGATAGACTACCCAAAAAATTCTTCTTTTTACCCAGCAGCATCACGTCGAAAATTTTTGTTTTTCTGGTCTTGAAAAACGTTTTGGGTGATCGTTTATCGAGTACAAGTTACCCTACAATTGGTCTAGGTCTCAATCAGTAAAAATTCCCCAATTTTCCATTCATAGTCATTAATTTGAGCCTTGTAGCATAAAATTCAATTAAACATCAACAACTTATGAACAATTATTAAGTTATCCTGCAAAATTTACTGTTGAAAAGCGAATAATTGCATTCGTTAGATTTTTGAGATAGAATTTAAGTCGAAAAAATCCAATTGAAAATAAGTTTGCAATAAAATCAATTTAATTCAACTTTTTAATATTTTATTATGAATAACCATCAAATCAGACTCGAGATGGTGTATATGAGAAAATTTTTTTAACTTTAATCAACCTGGAGAATTTCAGCAATATATTTATTAGGTATATCCTTCAGTATTATTGTATTCGTATATCTCGAGAATTAAGATCGCAATATTTAACTCATCCTTCATTATTCATAAATCATAATAATCATACGCAGTTTTGATCTAGCAAAATTCGCTAATAAAACATTTCTTATTCATTACTTTTAGAGTTAATCAATTTTTCAACATTCGTTGTTATCACTTGCTTCTGAGTGCTGATGGATAGATTGAGATGCTCATATATCTGTTCGACAAACTTTCTCAAACTCGACACCTATATAGATCGTTTTTTCATACCGAAACACCTCTATACTGTAATTTTCAGCAACAGCATCGCACATACTACACGCATACCTACATAAAATAGTAAAGGATATATATATATATGAATTTGGAATACAGATTCTAGTAAATTTTATCTTCTTTCCAGCAGTTCCAACCCCAACTTTCTAGTTGAAATAATGGTTAAGAAATTATTGATTGAAAGAGGAGGGGTTTTTAGATTTTAAGAAACGGCTCATTTTTGTTGTTTTCATTCGTTTATTTACATGCAGCTAAAGAAGATTAAAAAATTAAATGAAAAACAAATTTAAGTAAATTTTCTCTTCTTTCCATAATTGCCAATCTCAGTTCTGTAGCTTGATTAGTGGCTGAGGAATTGTTGAGTGAAAGAGGAAAGATTTCTAGATTCCAAAAACAGGGCAATTTTATATTAATTAACATTTCTTTTTGTTTGTTTATTTTTAAACAGCTAAAGATAATTAAAAAATTATATAGAAATTTCATAAGTTTTATCATCTTTCCAGTTCAATCAACCTCAGCTTTTTGGCTTGAATAGAAGTTGAGGAATCACTAAGTGAAATAAAAGAGGTTTGTTTCAAAGCTGAAATGTTGTGTTCAAGTGAAGTGGCAACTTGATCATTAGTTTTTCAAAAAATCCCGATCGGCAGAAATTTCATATTGTTGGATAGGACATAGCATTATGCATGCCCAGCCGGTACAGTGATATGATAATTTTAGCATGTCTCAAGATGTGTACGTGCGAAATTTTACTTTTCAACATTGGGGTAAAATCTACTTCATGTAGAGTTAATACGCCCAAAAACGTCTGTTTTTGGAGAGGATGTTGCAAAAAAAAATTACCGTTTGTGCCCAATTAAAAAAGCGCGCTCCAGACTCTGAGCGGACTGGAACATTTAATGTGGTACACATGTTATACCCATAAGATAATGAAGTTAAAGAGTGGTTTTTCTGAATAAGAAATCATATACGGATAGCTAAAAAAAATAATAACCGCTATTCATCTACAAATATCGATATATATCGATATATGAACATCGATAGCCATTCCTACCATATTCTTCACTTCTTCACACTCAAATTGATATATCATGTATATTGATACATTTTATATCACCAAATTTCGTTTTTAAACGAGCCGCCGAAAAGGAGCTGTGTTTTCATTGGCCAACTTAGATAACTTCTTGATTACTATTGGTTAAAGCACCCTGTTTTTTTTTTTCAGATACACCACCATATATAGTGAAAATAGAAATGTTTACCACATTAAAAAAAAAAACCGAATAAACATAATACATAATTGAAATTAACTTTTTTAGGTACTTATTCATAATTAATTTAATGAATCCAAATAAGATGTTTAGTAGTAGTTCAGTTCTTGATGCATTATTATGATAAATGTTGGGTCAAGTTTTTGTAACATAGGTATTTTCTTATTAGATTTGTGTATTAAGTCGATTTTTGAAAAAAATTACTTATTAAAATTGCCCGAGTATTGGTGGGAGTGGGTAAGTTTTTCGTTTCATGATTTTCTGAGCATTTTGGCACTATTTTTGAAAATCATTTTTTTATATATGTACCCCCTTTTGCGTTGATTCCATTTCCAGGCATAATTTTCATCGGATAGTTTCGAAATTTGAAACACATATTCGGATTTATCTAAGGGAGAACCCTTTTGTTTTTGATTCGGATCGGACTCACAGTCCGTCCGGTAGGTCAGTTTATATGCATTTTTTATTGAACAGCGTGCAGGTCGCAATTTTCAATCGATAGGCCTGAAATTTGGTATACTCATGTGTTTTAAATGAAGGACAATATCTACCAATTTGAATGCGGATACGCCTTACGGTACATTTGATAGGGGCGATTTTGTTACAGATCTAGCAGATTAATGGCTCTATAATGAGTAATTTTCGAGCTAAAATCACAAAATTTGGTACAAATATTGAATTGAAATATGTCTAACATAATTCTAAATTTGGTTCCTATTGGTATTATGGTTCATTCCCTGGGGCTGTTGGAGGTGCTAATTTTTCATGTTATCTCAATGAAAGTTGCAATTCTCTTTCAATAGTCACGAAATTTGGTAAAAATAGTACCTACCATACAAGCACTAGACCTACCAATTCTGGTTTTGATTGGTCAGTTTTTTCTCAATTTACCAGCTATTCAGTGTAATTTTCCCTATTTTATCCTGAACCTCAAAATAACCCGATCTCAGAAAAAGGTCCACTTTCGCCCACCTCCTACCCGTGCCATACACTAGATTTGAACACGGATACTAAAATCTCCGCTAATACTTTCGTAACCAGTACGTAGACAGCTGCACTATACTACTTCGTTTTGCAACGTGGGTTATTCTTTTTTCATATAAGTTTTTTTTTTTTTTTTTTCTTATATAATCCACAATTCTCGTCACTGCAGGAAAGAAAACCATAAAATAATTTCCTAAAATTGTGCTTGTTAGAACTTAGAATAATTTTTTATTTCTTAAAAAAAATAATTTTTGACATATTCATAAAATATTTTGAAAACCTAATACTCAGTATATTTTATCGCTTGCGTCGTATTTGTGGGATATTGGTAATTTTTTTCAAAAAATATAAATATTTTTTATATATTACTTTGTTAAAAGAATGTTGGTGATATAGACGATTTTTAAACAAAGAAAATCTATTTTTTCTTGCGATGCTTACTGCAAAATTTTTTTATGTTTCTTTTATAGTTATTTTTAATTTTTGCCCCACCCGCTGGCTAAAGATATGGATGCCCAGCTTTCATAATTTTCAACAGCTAATACCTAGTAGGAATTTTGCGTAGTCTGAATATTTGAGCGTTTTCCTCAACTTTTTTTTCTCAAATTTATACTAATTCTTTTTTTTCTATTTTATTTGCCCATCGATTTGGCCAAAATTTCACCCTTCCTTACGAAAATATTTTGTTGCCTCATAAACCTATGCTGATTTTCCAAATATTTCAGGTCCGTCGGAAACGCCATCGTACATTTTCAAAATCACTTCTAGTTTGGTTTCCACCCCGAAAAAATTCGTAAGTTCATTTTTTTTAATTTATCGTTTTGAACAACGTATTTCGTACGGTATTAAGCAATTCATGACCGTGTAAAATGCTTAACCTTGATGGTATAAAAGATGAATTCACGTCGATTTGAAAAATACGAGGGTGCTAGGCCCACATTATTTCAGTACTTGACCTCCGGATGTATTTCCTTCTTAAACTCGATATGCGGGTTGAGGCGACCCACGTTCGAGTATACGTTTCTCTTTGTGAAATTGTACGCCTTTAAGCCCTCACACTGAAGTGAGGAATAAAGAAGCAGAAATAAATTAGGAAATTGTTGGGAATCCTTCTCCTACGTGTAGGCTATTTCGTGAGAGAAAAAACTTTTGTGTGAAAATTCGATCGAAAATTGCGAGCCTTCGAACCACGCGGTACCTGTATGTTTACTTACGGCGTACGTTCGCCGCATTTCGATTCTAAAAATTTATTATATTATTTAGGTAATGGTTTAACCGCGTAATGTGGACCAGCAGACTAGCCTTTCCACACCGTGGTTCGTTGATCCGGTGCGTGTAAATTAAACTTCGTACGTATAGGGTAATTGGTGTTTCGACTCCAGGTATACCTATCAGGTAACTTTGTAGTGTACGGATAACTGTTTTTGGTCCGTGTGTGTATGTGTGTGTGTGTTTCGTTTTTACCTTGCTTGACTACCGTTTTGTATGCACAGAGTAACAACCAAGCAACGTGTATGGTTTATCAATAACAGGCTCCGCCTTTTTAAATGGCGCCATTGTATTCGTGCCACTGCATGGATAAAGGTGTGCGCAAGTCCTTAAATTTCGATATTCTTTGGATTCGGTGCGTATTCGCCGTTTTCGACTCTCCTTTCTTTTCACTTTTGCTTCTGGGCTCTTGTTTCCTTTCTTCTGAAAGTGTGGTTTTGCATTTACCCTATAAATAACTCGAATTCTGACGTAGGTACTCTTCATTTGGGTGCATAAAATTTCGCACTTTGATCTAGCATTTATATTCTGAGAGCTGGTTTTACAATAGAGGTTTAAACTCTGGTTCAATCGAACCTCGATCCGTGGTCCAAACTTGGTTTAGTTTTACAATTACTCATCAGCTGTGGTTCAACTGAATCGATGTTTTTTCAATTTTTGCGATGTTTCACAAAATATTAACCCTTTAATGGTGGAAATTTAATTTGCGACATTGCCACGCAAAATGAAGTAAATAAATAATTGATAACACGATAATATTTTACCGATATTTGAGAACTGGATTGTGTTTAGAGACCTTATGAATTTTCAGTTGATCAATAAGAAAAATTTGGTGATAAACCAGCCAATGGAAAATTTAAGCCATTAGTTAACTCACGGAAATCTTGCGGTAAAGTTAAATTTTGGTTCACGATGGTTGAACTTGGATTAACGGATTGTAAAACGATGTTTTACCGCTGAACCGAGTTTAAACTCTGAATTTGGTTTAAATTGTTATTGTAAAACTGGGCCTTAGGGCGAGTTTTACAATACAGGTTTAAACTTATACAGCTGAACCTTGATCATTGGTTTATAGTTGGTTTGGTTTTACAATTACTCATCAACTGTAATTCAGCTAAATCGATTTTTTTTTTTTTAACTTTTGTGATGTTTTACAAAATATTAACCTTTCATTGGTGGAAATTTAATTTGCGACGCTGCCATGCAAAATGAAATAAATAAATAACTGATAACATGATAATATTTTAACGATATTTGAGAATTGGATAGTGTTTAGTAACCACATAAATTTGGAGTTGATTGATAAAAAAAATCTCGTGATAAATGGGCCAATGAAAAACTTGCACCATTAATTAACTCACAAAAATCCAGCGGTAAAGTTAAACTGTGGTTCACGATGATTAAACTTGGTTTAATGGATTTTAAGACGATGTTTTACCTTTGAACCGAGTCTAAATCTTGAATTCGATTTAAACTGCTATTGTGAAACTAGCCCTTAATCAAATTTGCGTGTAGTCTAAAGTTACAAATGCAGAATTAGGGATATATTATGTAATTCTGGTCGTTAGCAATATTTTTGGAAAGTTATTGACCTATACTGAAAGCGGATAATTGATTTTTATGGAAGTTATAAGCTAGTGGAACTACGTCGATGTGGCCTAAGTAAAAATCCCAAATTCTAGAGTTTCGCTTCTGCATTAGTTTCGAATGTCTAGAAATAAGAATGCCTTCGACCCAAGTCTATCGATGACGTGCTCGAATTTTCTCAAATTTTTGATGGTTATCAGTTTATTATTAAGTAAGTACCTATTTAAAAATAGATAGGTTTGGTAATGATTTATTCATCTGATGGTCGGTCAAACCATCGTTTCTCTCGGAAATTATTCCAGAAAAATGTCCTTGGTGGGTTTTCTAAAGACACATTCAGTTTTCAGTCTCTATAATGAAAACTTTAGAAAATTTAATTATTGCTACTTATTCACGATTTGGTCTTCAGTTATAAAATAGTGGTTGGCTGATAGGTTTTTCTTTTTGTTTTCTTTTTCAGTGACAGGCTGCTAAAAAGAAAAGAGATTAGGTATGAGGGAGGAAAGTGAGCTACGAAAAGTGAAAAATATCTGTAAAATTAACACCAATGTTCCGTATAACCTATTTGTTTGTGTACGTCAATATTTTGTGTTCAACAATCGCTCTTAAAATTTTGGTTTTAATCTGTCGACGTACTCATTATTTTGTGAATTAGACGAGCAATTGATGTGCATTCATTTTTGGTCAAGTATTTGAGTACCTATGCCTGTTTATAACAAACAGCAAATAAACTTGTGACGGTCTGAACTTAAATACCTAATTGTGATAATAAAACGAAAAATAATCTTTATGAAAACCGAAATACTTGTTTATAGCTACATATTTTCCAGCGCCAATTTATTTGGCTGTGCGTGGTGTGCACCGCATACACAAATATTTTTTAATGTTAACTAAAACCACTGAATACAACGAAATGAAATTTATACAGGAATAAAAAGAAAACAAAGAAATAAAATAAAGCAAAATAAAGTGCATTGTCTATGTGTAGGTACTTTATAATTTATTATTCTATACCTATATATTATAAAATGTAGCGCAACTATTACTATTATGACCTGTGTAAAAATGTGCATTTTACTAACACAAACAAAGAACGTGTGCGGCATCTTCTAGTTTTTCAAAGATTAGTGTAAAATTGCCGGGAAGTGCGGAGGGATGGGTACAGTAAAGGCAAAATAAAATCTGATATTGTTGTGCAGTTTGAAATCCGTGCAAACTAATAATTTTATGTTGCCACTGACAATCAGTCTTGCCATTTCTGCTCACGAGGATTCTCCTTCTCTCTGTCATTCTACTGCTAGTTTTTTCATAGATTATAATTATTTTGCAAGCCTATTCTTTTTTGTTTCAAATATATTTAATCACTGACTTTCTAAAATACACATCCAATTTTAATTATTTATTTATTTTTTATTTCCTAAATGTTTGATCATATTCGGAGACTTACCTTAATGCAAAAGTCATAAGGAGAATATTTTTGAAAATGTTTAAAAATTGATAGGAATGACTAAATTCAATGAGTCAGTGAGGATTTTTTGGAACTTTTTATATATTAGATGCACAATAAATTAGTTTTACAGTTTGAAATAAAATTAGAATCTAAAAAAAAAAAAAAACATTATTTAAAGGTATGTAAAAAAAAATGGAAGGGGTTGGTTGAAAAAGAGGATTGTGCCAATTAAATGTTACCTATCCTATCCGGAGAAGGTGCTCTTGAAATTCGTAGCATTATGATACAGTGTTATGAAAATTTTATATGATTCTGGGTGCTGTTCTGGTTCATTGATTTTCTTCAAATTCGACAGTAATGTTGAGTTTGGCAAGTTGTTCGAGTCTGAAAAATTTGAAGAAAATCAGTGAACTAGAACAGCACCCAGAATCATACAAAATTTTCATAGCACAGTAACATAATGCTATATGAATTTCAAGATCACCTACCTAGTCTTGTCAGGGAGAAACTTCAAAAGTGGAACGATCAATGAGAAAGAGAAGTACTTATTTCTTCAATAAATTTCAAATGTAAATACATTTATACCATATACATATTATCTTTAGGTCATTTTTAAATAAAATTTAGGTCGGCGGCCCAATATTAGCAGTGAGGATACTCTACTGATATTTGCTTTTCACAACATTCTGCTTGGTAGTTCATAGGCAATCAGTTTCTGTTGCTCTTCGTAGTTAGTTATGGGCTCGTGAAAGGTTTGTACCTAGGTATGGCCTATCTAAGTTAAACAAAGATTTTTGCGTGACTTCATTTGATTTTCAGACGTTTTGCTCCTGTTTGTAATTTTTACTTTTCCATGAAACTTAAAAAAAACTCATGTATTCGGTTGAAACCAAGTTTGTTTTTCCCTCGGAGATTAACATGACATTATAGTAATTCATATTTCTTGTACAAACTACTGAAATTCAAATAATTTTTTTGCTCTTTTCATGATACAGATTTAATATTTGCTTGAGAAATATTTTTGCCATAATTCTAGCCCTACATCTTTAGCCTAAGAGTATTTAATTATGAAAAAATAAAATAACGAAATTAATGATGAATATTTCCAGACTTACCCTATATTTTCCATTTGATGAGATATAAGATTGATAATTCAATTAAAATTTTGTTACAGTTTTAAAAGGTAGAAGGATGGATCATCCAACAAATGATAAGACTTTAAATAAGGTGCGGATGAAACATGAGGATTTTAGACGAAACTAGATGGCGCTATTAATATACTGTAAATGGGTGATTATGGAGATAAGTGCCACATATTAGTTGAAAATGTGATAATAGGTACCTTAATTTGTCATCTATATTATAAAATTCAATCACATTTTTTGTATATTTATCGGCGTTTTTTGTAACATACATTTTAATTTTGAAAAAAATTGCTCTTCTCTCATTTCACGATTTCTCAGATTAATCATTAAATACTGAAGATGACTTAATTTTTTTTTTTTTTTTTGTAAATTTGAAGAGAAATGACATCTAAATAAATCTGAATAAAAAATTATTGCTGTCATTTTATTGCAGATATTTTAGTTTCAATTTTGAATTTGTATAAGATCAAATGCATTTTCGTACAAGATCGCACTCATTCATTGGCTCAACAAATTTTCGCTGATGTCAGCCATTTTCATTTTACACCTAAATAGGAAAGTGAATTAGGTATCTATGAAAAGATTGAAGTTTCAATGAGACAGGCAAAAATTCTCTGGTTATCATTCTAGTTGCGTTGAACAGTTCAAAAGTGTTCTGGAGCTTTTGTTTGTTACATAAATAATTGATTCAATCTTGATATTTTTAGAAAAAAAAAAAAAGTAAAATTTTTGTTGATTTATTTGATACCTCAGCTACCGTTTACGCTGGTCATTCGGTATGATCTAGAATGATAACTGACTCACTTATGCCTTCCCATACAAAGTCTTATCGTGTGGTGAATGAGTCATTCATCTATCTTTTATCTGCAACAGTTTAATGCCCTTGTCTTAAACAATACTGTAGATTGTGTACGCACTGAATATGTACTTTATTTGTACACTCCATCTATACATTGCATACCTAGGTATTGCTCCGGTACTGTGGATTAGGAAATGTTTTTAATTAAAATGCCAGTTAAGAGTGTTGTTTTAAAAAGAACAAAATGTCTTTCCTATTTACTTCAGTTTTTTGGGGTAGGTACCAACCTATTCCTACAAATATTGTAGAGTTTTGCCACAGCGTTCTAATCTCCCTCACTCTCTGTCTCTCTCTCTCTTTCTACCTTTACCACTGGCTTGAGCGGTCAAAAATTTCTAGATCTCACTTCTGTACGTTATTTCCTCCTTATTAATCTGTACTGTATGAATTAAGATTATTCTGTAGGCTTTACGAATTTTTCTTAGCCTATGCCGCATCAACACCTCGTTTAGTTAGATGTAAGTGATAATTTCACAAAATAGTGACATCGTTATGTCAATTTTACACCCTTAAAGAAATTTTTAACTTGGCATGAAGTCGAGTAAAGGTCGTTTTAGAGTGTAAGTTAAATGCTGAGTTAACTATAATCTGAGTTTGACTCAGCAATTTTGGTGGGTTAAGTGTATATTCCCACGTTGAATAGTTAGCTCATGTCAACTCACTCTGCACAACTGACCTCAAGAATCTTACGTGACTGTATACAGCAAGTTAAAGTTTGCTGAAAGTAAAGACGTAGGTGACTTGAACGGCGTGAGCATTTGAAGAAACCGCCGCTATTATTGAATGGGCTTTGAGTCTGCTAGTATGTCCCCTCTCCTCTTCACTGTTACATCTTTTTCGAATTTTGTTTGATTTTTGATGAAACTTGCCAAATAATTCATTCTCTAACTAAAAAAAAAATTGTTCGAAGATGAGCTGGGTAGCTAAACTGTGCTAAACAACAGAAAAACAAAATTTTTCAAGTGTTATGTCCCATGTTAGGTGTAAATTTTCGTAAGTATTCTCCTGGATAAATGAAGCAATTTTTTCAACTTTATTCATCATCTCTTATACTGAAGTTCTGTGTGCACCTGCGTAGCTGTTCGTTTTAATGCTATTAGGTCTGCCTCGAAATTCATGCGCAATAAGAAACAGATAAAATCAATTATACGTTTAATTTCGGTTTTTTCTTTCAATTTTTTTTTGTCGTTTTCTTTTATGTACGAATGTAGGTAAACAAGAAATGATAATTTACAAATAAACTACTTAAAATTAAAAATTTTCTATCTACATAATATACACAGATAAGAACGGTATTTATGCATTATACAGAGGTGCCTTACAATTGGCAAAATTTAATAACTTAAAATGACATATAGGTACAGAAAATGCATTTTTACAATAATTGAAAAAAAAAAAAATCATTTTTCAAATTCCATTATTTTTCTTCCACAAAAATAATTCCTCAATAACAAACATACTAAAAACATGCTAGGTATAAACTTCTCTACATAAAGTCAAAAATATTTTTAAAAGGAGAAAAACGGGTGATATTTTTGCAAATGCACGTTTTTATTCGTTCACAGCCATCGCGTTGTATAATTTTGCGAATTCGGCAAGAAATTAATTTAAAAATCGGTCATTAACGAAAAAATCACCTTGTATACGTCGAATTTTTTTTTTTTTTTTTTGAAAAACTGAGATTTTGTAAGGAATATTGCGATTTTGAAAGAAAGGTAACCTATTCTATTTTTTCGAACTTCATTTAAGAGGATTTTTTTTATTTTGGTTTTTGCTCTTTAAGTAATTATCGCATTTTGTAACGAATTATCCTAATATTGTAAGAAAACAGAGAAAAAAAGATGAAAAAACTACAAAAAGAAAAAAAACAAACAGAAATTCATGACTAGCGCAAAAGCAAAGTTGAAATCGTTATTGCAGAAAATTTGTACGTGCTTTTGTGCTCAGCACGGCCTTTGGATAGAAAGAAAGGTAAAAAAAAAGAAGAGAAAAATGACAGAAAAAAAATACGATCTCTTATTCGACCTTAGGTCTGATGGGTTGATTCGTGCTCAAGCATTCGTTTACCTCGACAAAACAACGAGCAGGGTTTTTCTTTTCGCTTTTTGCTTCTTTTTTTTTTTTTTTTTTTTTTTTTCGTGATTAAAGGAAAGCTTACGTTTGGAGAAAATGTGTTATCCGAGCGAGTATATATATAAGAAAGGAAAGAGAGAGAACGAAAGTGAGAAAGAGAGAGAGAAAAATCTTGTCGAAGATTTTCTCTTTTTCGAAGAAACATCCTCACAAGAACGAGAAAATGGAGAAAAGAAAAACTTCACCTCGTTACCTATACAATAATTTACATTCACAAAAGGTCTATACAAGGACGAAAATAAAAAATATGACTGAAAAAAAGACAGAAATCGTATCGTGCATTTATCACGTGATTTGGGGTTTTGATTATTTTTATTGCTATATATGTTTGTGGTAATCTGATTTCTATTCTTTAACGGTGGTAGGTGTTGTGGCTTGTCCGAGGGGTAGCTGAGATAGACGAATTTGTGAGTTTTGAATAAAATTTTCATTTTTTAGTAATGATAATGAAAGGGAATTAATTAATTAACGAGTCACGAGAAAAGTCTTGCTGAATAGAGATTTTAAATTGGTCAATTTTAATGGCAGATAGTACTTAACAACACGCATGAAATCGCCTATCTTTTTGCAATTTAATTTCGTTAAAGAAATATTTTTCCAATTAAGTAATTTCAATTTTGTGCTGGCGAAATAACTGTTAAAAGGAAAATATCGCAATTAATTTCAATCTTTTGAGACAATAATTACCATCTAATCTGCGGCTGTGGTCGCTGTGTTGTTTCAGTAAAACTTCGCTATCATCAACAAACATAGATATTTAATTATTAAACTATGTATATTATTTTTAATGTTATCAAGAAAATGTACATCGCACCTATGAATTTTCGCCTACATCTTTGTACTACATATTATAACCTATTACCGTTTTCAACGGATTTACATGTATATCTTGGCGTAACTACGGAGTGGGCCATGCCCACCCTGAAATTTTAATATATTTAGCCTAATTCAAACACAAAAAATTGAAAACTTAATTCTAGTCAGGAGGGAATCTGAAATTGTTTTAGTGGAACTTAGTCTTAGATTATTTAGTACTGAATAAGTAGGTAAAACAGATGAAAAAAGGCTAACTCCGCAGAAAACCGATTTCCATTTTAGACTTTTAGAATGATAGCACGTTTCGTTAACATTGGTGAGATAGGGCTACTTGGTATCCAGTACTAAATAATCGAAGGACTTAGTATGTAGTTCATACAGCAAAAACCATAACCCACCATGGAGAAACGTCTTATCCTAGGAACTCAAATACTTGCCTATTTTAAGAGTTTTCTACGTTGCTGAATACCTCTAATGTAAGGTTTTAGTTAGTCCTAGAATGGCTTACAGAAACTGAATTTGAAAATTGAAATTAGATAGACATAATTTTGGGAAAACAAGTCTCATTTTCGTTGCAAATGTAGGCATTTTAAAGGGACTACGTATCACAAAAAATTTCTTTCTTTCACACCTTTTTCTGCTATATATTTTTTATATTTTTTTCAATATTCTTGAAGCATTAAAATACAATAATTTTCAATAGACTTATAATTTTTGTACAGATAATCCTAATCGCAAAATAATAACTTTGAATAATCAACTTGATTTGTACTATCATAAAAAAATAGGATAGATAAAGAAAATTGAACGACTTTTACATTTAGACATTTATTTATTTATTTTAGTTTTAAATATGTAACTCGTTATTTTCTTCTCCTGTTTGGTATAACGTTCTAATGAATAGTTTGAAATTATAAAACTAAAGTCCTTAAAATGGATCATTTAATGAACGCGGGTTACAAATTTTGTAGCAAAACATTAAACAGTGGCGAAAATAGGGATCAGCAAAAGTGGTTTGTTGGATGATATATCTCAGGAATGTTTTCTGTCGGCATATAGGCCTATTTTTGAAATACGGTCACAAAAAATAAATAAAAAAATAGTTTTTTTTTTAAATAAAAAATGAAAAAAATCTTATCAGACTCATCTTTACCTTAATGAAGTCGGCCTATTTTTGATTTGGGGTAAGGACTCCCCGCTTTTCATATTAGTCCCAGCCTAAAATTTCGATAAAACTATTTTTTTTTCATTTTAGTACATTAAGAAAAAACCTTGTTTAAAAATTTTTTTTTTCAATTTTGTATTATTTTGGAACCAAACACACCTCTCTCTCGACTCACTCACGTTCACTTTCTCTTTCTCTCTCTTTTATGCGCCCGCACACTAAACTAACAAGGCTTAAAGTTAAATAAAAACATTTGTAAAATTGAGGTAAGTATCCTGAAGAAAACAAAATTAATTAAATATTCTTTCTCTTCAATTAGTATTTTTGTATTCTTTTCAGTTTTTAGTCTGCATATTTCGGTAAGTGACTCCGCCTTTCCCCTCCATTCCATCAGTAAATATATTGCTCAATACGACTTGGTCATATGTTCACAGGTCCACACACTTTAGTTGCATTGATCGACAACGAATAAAAAAAAAGGTTACGATGTCTTATTATTTATTAATTAATTAATAGAATAATTTGTGTGCTCAGAAAATATTTGTATTTTAGGGTAAATTGAACAAACGTTAGGGTTCTCCAAGGACGTATTCTAAATTGAGGTTGTAACTTATCATGAAATACATTTCATAATTAGAATTATACTCAGGATGCGAAATGGTAACTAGTAGAAAATTGTGATGAAACGAATAATACTCCAGTTGAGAACGTCTTGATTAAATTCTTTTCATATTTAGCTCTTTTTGTGTTCTTTTTTCTTATTAAACTATAAGAAAGTTTAAATTTTTTAATCCTATTTTCATACTGAATTAGTACCCCCCTCGTTTCAGGTCTTGGTTGTAAAAATGATAAAAAATATGCAATGACAGAAGAGATCAAGTGGATTCATCGCGATTATTTTCTTTCTTTTTTTACCCAACAAAAAGTGTTCTTATATACTTTACATAGACTACATTATTATACATAGTCCTGTTATCTTAGCAATTTTATCCGGTCTAATTCGAGGAGTAGGTTGTTTTTCATGAATCGATAAATATTTATTTTCTGATGAACATACTAAAAATCTCCCGCTTCCAACGATTTCTCTCATTTATCGACACAAACAGGCTTATGCTTCAATTAAAAAAAAATTCAGTATAAATTTATTAGACTTATTATTTTCTACAGTAAAACTCCGTATAACATTTTTCTTGCTATAACCTTCGAAAGGTGACATATATTTCACCACTGAGCTTAAAAACCAAATATTTTGTGGGTTCAAATGCAGAAATGCTTTTTAATATTTATACAAGTTGTAAAGTGACACAATAATTTACTTCTCTCGACCAGTAGCTCTGTTTCTCTGTTTCTCTCCAATTTCCATGTTTTATAATTAAAAATAATAGTCATAAAAAAATATGTCTGTGTCCAAATTTTCATTTTCAAAAATTGGAGCATTTGGATATGCATCTCCATTACAAAAGCCACACTTAGAACATTTCAATCTTGTAAAAATAAACAGAATGAAGAAATATTAGGCTAAAATTAAGAAATATCTCTGTAAACTTCTGAACTACCTCAGTTTTGTAAAAACGAAACTAATTTACAACACCCAGAAGCAGGCCACAGCCTTTTTAACAAATTACATGACACAGTTTTTAAGACTCTTGAGAGCAAAAATTTGCATGTTTGTTACTGGAATCAACTGTTTGTTTTCCACTTTCCATCTCCATTCCTGTAACATTCTTGAATTACCAAACCACACCTACTCGTGATATATATAATAGACATCCTGTCAAGCAGTCTCTATAATTGGCATATCACGAGGCTGATTTTGTAAAGTGGTAGTACTGAAGTTTATTAAAAGTCACATGCTGGTATCTTTCACAATACAATGCTTTAAGTACCTAGTATTCAGCTTTGAATATAGGAACGTTCTGTATCAACGTCAACTTCATTGAAGGTTTGAACGGTCGTCTACAATAAATTCATTCTTATTAAAACAGGCCAAACTTTAAAAAATACCTATTTTCCTTTTCTATACACTAACAAGGTGAGTACAGCCACTAAATGTATGAAAGAACAATATTTTATCTTCTATGTTCACTTTGGTGGCCTGCAGCTGCACTGATAAACATACTTTTTTATCATCATTAGCTACAGATGTTCCACAATTTGAGCGAAGCAACAGCGGAGGGGTGGATATTTGGTATGTTCATCAGAACATAAAAATTTATTCACGAAAAGAAACCTTCTCCACGAATTTGTCCGGATAAACAACAATTGTCTATCTATGACTGGACTAACGTAACTGTTGGCTATACTTTATGAAGTTGATTTGAAATTATAACTTATATTGCGCCCGGTTTGGTCTTATTTACTTATTCAATTAATTTTCGCATCACATTCCTGATCTTTATCTTTCTCAATTCTCTCGTTTTCAATCAAATCTGTGCATCATAAGTGACGTAACTGGGATGTAAAGTTTCCGCTAGACTGTGCCTCTAGCGCTTTTGATTTCGGGATTATGAGCAGTTTTTCAACATTGAAAACATACAAAATCAAAGCTATCGAAAGCAATTAAACAAAAACTGTAAGTGGTAAAAAAATTATATTTTCAAAAGACATCTGCATAGGTTATTTGAAAATTCCCTAACATTTTAGCTGAAATCATACATTTATTTTTCGAGATATCGCCGAAATTCTGCTCATATTCCCCAACTTGATTGAATTCTTATCATAAAATCACAGGATTTAAACAGAATTTTAGCAATATCTCGAGAAATAAATGTACGATTTCAGACAAAATTTCACGGAATCTTAAGATAACCTACGTAGATATCTCTTAAAAATTTCAGATTTCTACCATTTACGGTTTTTGTGAAATTGCTTTCGAAATCTTTTATGTTCTCAATGTTAAAAAACAGTACATAATCCCGAAATCAACATGTCTGACGAATGAGCCATCAGAGGACAACTCCTTTGACTTTAGATCCCAATTGTTTTTTTAACCAAATCATATCCGAATTTGACGAATTAACATTTAGGCATCAACTTCATCCGAATAGGTTCTCTAACGTCATGAAGAAGGTAACGTGGAACTGTGGAAGTACTTACGAGAGGTGAAAAATCGAGAATCCACTCAAAAACCAAGGAAAATTCACCACTATTCAACGAGTATAATAAATTTCACATTTTTAGATGCTTCACCATTTTTTATTTCAACGTGGATGATAAAATTTCATCAAATAGTCGAACGAGTAATTTGTTAATCATTCGGTCCGATGCCTCTCCAATTTTATTTGCTAAAATTGTTCGTCAACTCTACGCATATGTCTCATCGTCTTCTAATAGAATGACATTTTGCACGAAGAGCTTCGTGTTAATATTTGTATGTTTTCTCGAACGATAAAAGCAATAGCGTACTCGTCAGACTGGCAGTAATTTAGCTTAGTCCCATTTTTGGATTATATGTCCGAGGACGAAATGTCACCCATCATTTTCGTTTTCCTTATCGCTCAAACATTACCAGAATTTCCTTTCCTTAACATGAACATCGATGATCGAGTAGGCCTACCAACTTTTGTCAACAACAACTTATACGTACTTAGTTCGGGACTAAATCAATGAAAACAACGCCGTATACCTAAACTATCCGCATATAGTACATTACACACGGACCTAATCGTATTCACAAAATGGCAACAAAATAAAACGATGGTATATACTGTAGTCCTTTTTTTTATTTATTTTTTCTTTCTTTCGCCGCCCTATTGTTTTGGTCGTTCGTTTTTGTTGTTGTTTTATTGCTACGTACATGGTTGATTGGCCATATGTCAACCAAAATGAGCAGAAGGAGATAACAACCAACCCAAAACAGAGAAACATGGAGGTCGCGTGCGAAAAGAGGAAGAAAAACTTCAAAAGGTAGCCTATATGCACGAAGGCGCCACAAAATAATGAAACGAAAAAATGAGGAAAAAAAAAGAAGAAAAGTACCTACACTACCAAGCTCTACCTTGTAAAGGTAGATACGAGGAACACATATTGGTAGTTTGCTGCTGGTGGTGGTGGTGGTGCTGCAGATTTGGACGCTGATAGGCGGCCATATTTGTTAGCAGGGCGCTGGTACTATTGCATGAGGCCTGTTGGTGTTGCTGCTGCTGCAGTTGGTGTTGATTTTGAGGTTGGTGCGCGGCCCCAATTTGGTTTAGATTTGGACTGTGCGCGTTACAGTGGTTCGATATGGATTGTTGGTTCTGGTTGCGGCTTTGCGAGTCCGTCGAATTGGAACATGGTTTGCCGTCTTTGACTAGGACCGGTACAGCGACGCGACGAGGTGAACTTTGTGACTGGAAACAAGGAGAAACAAAACAAATACCAAGACGACAGGTTAGTGACGTTGCTGGTGACCATCTACCTCATTAAGCATTTTGTACGAATTGTCGGGGGGGGGGGTTGGATGGACGAAGTCGTTTGAGTCGAAGTTGGAAGAAGAGTAACATTAAAAATTCCGTAATAAGTGAATTGAATACGTGAAAATATTCTGTGGTAAATCGAGAGTAAAACCTGATGCGTCTACGTATTGATTTTTTGTTCTATCTGAAATGGAACCAGACGGAAATTGACCAGCTCCTCATTTTGAAGAAAATTATTGTGGATTATTGTGGTGACTCCCAATCAGTGGTGACGAGTGCACTTGTGCACTCGCTGATTGATTGTGTGGTCAGTTTCCACATATGTGAGATGAACACTCTTTCTGGTTCATGGGCTATAGCATTCACTAATCACCAGTCATGGTATGATGTTTATACTATCTAATAGCATACGCGTGACTACGAGGTAATCGTTGTAGTGTTGGGCAAAATTGTTCATTTGTGGAACCTGGTTCAGCTGCTTCAGGTTTTTCAAGAAACTGGTTTTTCAATCTGCTCCCTGCTCCGAAACCGCTCCGATTACATTTAAAATGAAAATTATTGAACAAGAATGAGTGTAATCCTAACCATGTTGAATTGAGCAGTACCTGTCATCAATATTCATGCTATGAAGAAGTAGTATCCCTTATTCCCTTCAATACAGGCAAAGTTATCAAGAGAAATTGGGCAAGAATAGAAACATCGAGGTATGTAATATGTTGACCAACGATTTCATGAAAATTTGGCTTATTTCATATGTTTTGTTTTCAAACTATTGTTGAAATTCCATCATTTTCCATTCCATGTAATGAAAGTTATCGAGAGAAATTATGAGAGAAGTGTTAATTTTAGAAAGCTGAAATTTTTATGAGATATTGTATTATGTCAGCTGAAAATTGTGTGAAAATTTCAGCTCTCTACAACTAACAGTTCTCTCATAATTCCTCTCCTTAACTTTCATTATATGGAATACCTACGCAAATAATATGATCTAAATCTAGATGCAGAATTTCAGCGATATTTCGAGAACCAAGGATACGATTTCAGCCAAATTTTCAACGGATACTTAGTTAACATAATTTCGATATCTCTGAAAAATTGCAGCTCAATTTTACCTTCGGTTGCCAAGATATCGCTAAAAGTCTGTTCAAATTGAGCGATTGAAATGATAAGAATTCAATCTAATTGAGGAGTTGGCAGAATTTCAGCAATATTTCGAAAATGAAATGTGCGATTGAGCTGAAATTTTCACAGAATTTTAAACTAACATACTACAAAAACTCATAAAAATTTCAGTTCTCCACATCTAACATTTCTCTCGTGATTCTTCTCGTTACTTTGATTGTATGATATGTCAATGGCAAATGATATGAACTTAACTCAATTTAGCTGCTGATAACAAAAACCAGTGTTAGAAAAAACTGAAAAAAATTCGTGTTGGTTTTTGGAACATCGGAGCAAAAAGGAGCAAGGAGCAGACTTTATCACACCGGAGCAGTTTCGGGAACGTGCTCCCTTTTAAGAAACCTGGTTCTTCAAATCAGACTGCTCCTGAGCAGCCCATCCCTACATTATTATAAGGTGCGCATGCGTTAACTGCGGCTCCCTACAATTATCTAAAGTCATTAAACTGATAATCGAAAGGTGTCCTCGTTACGAAGTTATTGACTCCCAAAACATTTGCCATGTTTTGAGAGTTTTTCTTCTCGAACAGAAGTATGAAAACTGTTTTAAACTGAAGATATACAAGGATACTGAAGTTTATATACTTAAACAACGATCCTATTTTTGATCCAATCGGCAATTTCTATGATGTAACATTCTGTTCTTGTTTACAAGATTTTTACTTCTGAAAATGACTTTTTGCTATGTCGGTAAAGCTATATTTATGTTATTATACTTATTTTATTCGGATAACCTGACGCCTACATTCTTAATTTCTCATTCTCTCTATTGTGTATCAATTATATAAGGTGTAATGAAGTCTGTCTCCTCGAGTGGTCAGGTTACGAATATTAAGTAACATCATGTTGCCTCTTCTGACGTAAGGGAGCTATAGTTAAGGAACGAAAAAAATATAAGGCCATAAAGCCTTGCCGATACACATGGATACCCAAAGGTCCTAATCGACTAAAATCAAAGAGACCAACATCCAGTAATGCAGGAAATCTTATAATAGAAAACTTTGACAAAGCTCAAACTTGGAGGAAGGAAAGGGAAGTATATATACTTGAACCAAATAAAATAATTATGATACATGATCCCAATAGGCGACTCCTACGGTTTGATTTACCAAGAAAAGCATGGGTGATGCTGAATAGATTTAGAACAGTACATGAGTGAAGTGATGAAATGTTGACAAGTTAAAGAAAAATATGTGAACCAGGGTGTGACTATGGGATGGAAAAACAAATTTCTACTTGGGTCTTTCAGAAAAGGGGGGCTGGAGAAAGATTGAGTCATTAACCAACACATCAAGGAATACATTTACCTATCAAAATCTAGTTTTAATTTATTTGCTGTGGTTAAGATAAAAGAAACTAAAACTATTTTACCGATGTAATAATTATAATAACTAATTTAGATCAATTTTTTCAATTCCTTTGCTGGGTTCTTCATAGGTCAGATCTGCTCCATTCTTTTGGGTTATTTATTCTGATATTTAACTTTTTCTTTTAGTCTACTTCTATTATCAGCCGAACCAGACCATAAATTTAGATACCTGATTTCAAAGGTTTGATTGTTGTTCGACAGGTTTTTATTTTCGCAGTAAGATATTAAAGGCACCTCTTTGTAACGCTTACCTTTGTGTTGCGCCTACTGTAACTGAACGTGGTTTCACTATTTCAGATCGGTGACCGTAAACTATTTAGAATTAATTAATTGATTCTCCTTCTCTGAAGATAAATATAAAAGATATTACCTTCAGGCAGCATTTCGAAAATAAAGGCTGAAGTTCTTATGATGACTGCAAATCCCAAACTAACTCTTTTTGAACAGGCCTGAATATAGATTTTTTGCGTTTTTAGGCAAACGAAACTGAATTTGCCCCCCAGGGTCGAACACACCGAGACAAATTTGCGGTCAAATCCCTCGAGCTTCAAAAAAAAAAAAAATTTTGGTAGCTGAGCGAGCGAAAAAAATGTTTTAGATATTTTTTTGTGTTATGGAACATTCATATAATATTATTGCGTTTTTTTTTTGTGTTTTTTGGGCGTCCTTTTGGTTTTTTCCCTTGAAGTGGAAAAATTTGCCGCCCCTTTAAAGCTGCGGCTCTGTAGCAGCCGCTTGCTTTGCTGATGCCTGGATCCAGAACTTTTTCAGTCACCTTCTAGGTAAGTTAGGACTAAAGATTTTGAGGATGTTGCCTTGTCTTGTTGTGTAGTTTTGGTGGATTGATAGTTATGGGCTTATTTCCCTATTAATAAGAAGGTTTCTCAAATATGGAATAGCTTCAAAAAATGCCCTTCAGTGCTTACGTGACTGAAACATTTAATGTGGTCCATATATGCGAAAATGAAATGGGCTACGGCAAGTGATGTGATTGCCACACACCTACACAGACGAACACATTTTTTCTTTTCTCATTTGTTGTGCCAAAAATCCCGTTAAAGTTTGTACCTAAACCAGTGCCAGAACTCGAGCTAAAAATCCTTCACTTTCCATTTTTTACACCTGTAAAAGGGTGCACATGTGTACTCTTATTTAATTTTTTTTTTTTTCGTAAAAAAGAGAACTTTCTCTTTTGATCCAAAAAGGGCGCTTTACTCTTTTTTTTTTCTTCATGTTCATAGTTTCCAAATTTTCTCATAAAACTATTTTTTCACACACTTTTTTCATACTTTTTCTCTTCAGTGACAATCAAAAATTATTTAATGACCGTTTTTTTTCTTTTTTCCCCTATTTTTCCCTTGTCGATTTTGTAATTTTTGTCATATACTTTTTTCCAAAAAATCTATGCAGCCTGCCCTGGATTGATGATAGAAGTGTGTATCACTTTAAAAAAAAAAAAAAAACTGCATATTCTGGGTATCATGAAATTTTTAAGCCCTGAAAACAAATCTCAAACTGATTGCGTTGATAGTTTTTAACATTAATTTTAGTCAGTGACTAATAAGTAGCTGGATTGGTGACAGGGAAACTCGAATATGATGTAGTATGGCAAAAAACCCATATCAAGTATGACCTAAAATATTGCTACAATGAAGTTTTTTCGTAGACTTAACGCCAAGATTTGGAAATTCTATGTCAAGAGCAGAGATACTGGAAGTTGAGTTTGTAAATATACCGAAGTTTTTGAAGTGTGCTGGCTAAAATGGATACTCATATCTCGCATTCTAAAGATGGGCAAGGCGTTAAATTGTTAAGCCTTGTATCAAGCTGAAACGAGTTGTTGAAGTATGGAAACTAGTTTATTCGTGTTGTGTATATTTTAAGGAAAAGTTCATAAAATTCTATGGGTGGTCGTCAAAGACCTAATTGAGGGGTGAAGAGGAAGGGAAAAAAAAAGTTCAAAGTGCTTGTGGCTGTTGAACCTGTGGTAGTGGGTGGAGTTTATTGAGTACAATTATCGTTCTAAAGAGAAATAGATGGTTGTTAGATTATATTTTGTAACTAGTATATACTTGAGAGTTTATGACATATGTAGAACATAGATAAATTAGTAATATACTTCGTATATAGATGAGTAACTTGTACCTTTTTTGCATTCCCCGTTTTATCAGCGATTATGTTACTAACTATCACTAGATGGATTCTAGCGCTGGTTTCAATTTATTATTTTGTAATAATTGAAGAAATTTCTATGCTCCCGGGATTTGAACATGCTTCATCGAGGTTCGAGGGCGTGAACTTAGCCACTCGGCCATCAAAATTTATAAAATAAATGAGCCTGATGGGGATGCATATTTTTGCGATAAATGTTTTATGTGTTATGAAGTTTGTTTACAAATTACGATGACATATAGTTCTCAAAAATTTGCTGCGATGGTTAGCACAACTAGAAACTGGAAAAGCCATAAAGTGCTAAATGAGCACCCTATGATGTAGCAAGACACAAAATCCAATCAAAAGTTTTTTCAAAATTGCAATCGGTATAACAATTCAGCCATTTATGCACTAAGATAACGTGAGACCCAGTTCTAATGAAGAAAAGTCTAGTGAAATTCAAGGATACATTTTCAGTATTGTGCTATCAATTTATTCTACGTTAATTACGAGTGATTGCTACTAAGGCTTGTAACTAAACCATTTTTGAGGTTATTGGTTTCTGAGAACCAACAGAAAGCTATATTTGTTACTTGTTAATGGTTATTAGTTAAAAATGTATTTATTTGATAACTGGTTATTGTTCTGGTTAACCAAAACAATTTTTATGGTTATTGGTCGAGACATAATTCATTGAAAACAAGGATAAAAAAAATTTTCCCCTAGTCAAATAATCGATAGTATCTACCAATATTTTTCGAAAAACCAATAAAAACAAATTCTTTCTGGTTATTGTTGGGGTTAATGGTTTCAGAATTTCACGGAAATTGGTTATTGCTTATTGGTTACTTAAGTATGTGAAATATTTTTGTTTTGGTTATCGGTTTCCAAATCAACATTGTAAATTTGTTTTTAGGTTTTTGTGGTTATTTGTTTGGTTATGGTTATGGTTGTGGTTACAAGCCCTAATCGCTACATCATCTTTTAATCATTCAAGGTGAAAAAATAAGCTTGTCAAAACATGGGAAACATTTTCAAAAGGGATAATGAATGCTATTGATCCCTCTTAGCATGATCACGCGTTCTGCGCGTTAATATGAATTTTTTAAATCAATTTCCTAAGAAACCATGAACATTTAAGCCGATATTTTTTCGTGATCTCTTCTTTTCAGTCAGAATTATGGCTTGAAACTCGCCAATAAAGAAACGACTTTAATCTGTCATAAGCTTTCCCGAACTTTGCGGATAAAAATATAGCATTCCGGGTTGTGTATTTACAATCGAGTGCAAAGACTGGAACTATAATGGCCTATTTGTTGGAAAATGCTATGAATATCAACCCTCCATTTACGAATGCAGCGATTCGACGTTGTTTTTTTACGAGGTTTGACGCGTGCGAGGGTTGTAACCACCCTCTAATGGCGTAATCTAATAACGCGTAGTTCGGTAATTAAATTTCGCTGGTGGGTTAACGACAGGCGTTGTCGAGCATCGGCCCACACGAAAGAATGTTGGTTGGAATTACTGTGAGGTTCTTTTTTCGGTTTCCACGCCGACTGCAATTTTGTTATTTATTTTGCTTTCTAGGTTTGCTGCTATTTTATAGTTAATCGAGGGGCGTAACAACTGTGGACAGTAAAATGGAAAGATGGCCGTTTGTGGGCGATTTTAGAATCGAGAATGGGAATTTCTAAGACAATTAAAGGTTTTTGAAAAACGACCAACTGTACAGTAGTCAGATTGTCGTTTTGTGGATGAGTGGAAAATCGTTTTTTCGTAAGGAATGGTCGTATGTGTAAATGCAAACACAACTTCAAGCGCATGCCAAAAGTACGAATCACCTTTTAAGTTTTAGTCTCTTTTTTTCATGACATACACACAGAGTCTCAGATTATTCGGAATCACAAATAAAATGTCTCGAAAGATCTTCATTGTTATTTTGTCTTATTTTTCTAGAAGTATTCTTTTCTTTGTTTTTACCGCCTCAACCTCATTTAGACTAATAATTTTCGTTTTCTCTTAAAGTGTCCGTAAGTTATGCTTAAAACAACCATTCAAAAAATTTATCTACGTGTCTTACCTGATTTTGAGCATTTTGTTCTGCCATTGCTTTCTCCTTTGCTTGCCTTTTGCATTTGTATCTGTGGTTTTGAAACCAAATTTTCACCTGAAAATGTATACATTAATAAGTTTACATTTCAACCATTATTATTATCATTATTACATTGTCCCTGAAACTGATAAATCAGATTTTCGAAGGCGCAAACAAGGGTTACATTTTAGAAAAAAGCTATCCACTATTTGGTTTTGTAAGTCTGCAAGAACATAATTTCCAATTTCTTTATTTGAAGAATCTGGGTT
Source organism: Ericerus pela (assembly GCA_011428145.1). Classification (NCBI taxonomy): domain Eukaryota; kingdom Metazoa; phylum Arthropoda; class Insecta; order Hemiptera; family Coccidae; genus Ericerus; species Ericerus pela. The sequence continues at coordinate 1,617,892 of WOFM01000011.1, read as the reverse complement.
ACTGTACACTCCAATGCAAGTAAATGATTTAAATAGGTATTAGTGGTTATAAATTTCGTAGCTAAGTGGTTGATTAAAAAATTATTAATTTCATCTCTTGCGATTGTAACTATACGTCTAAATCTCGAGGCAGTCATTAGCTTTCAGTTTTACGCTTAAATGTTCAGCAGAATGTGCCTTTGGATGAAGAACATTTTCAAATTAATTATATTTCACTATCAAGCAGAATTTTATCTCTCGAATTAATTATTTTTTTTAAATTATCTTTATTTGCACTTCTCAATAATTTCGTTGTTGAAGAATTAAAAATGAATTGGAATTCTAAAATAAATACTACAGCTGAATCCAAGTCTGGTTAACTTAATTCAGATTTAACTTCACCTCAACTTGACTACCTACCTATGAATTTTTGAATTTAATTCCAGCAAAATTGTGAGTTTAAATTCAATTTTTTTTACCAAATTGCATGATCAATCCTTTCATGAATTTGAGACTGTTATAGCAGTTGGATGGTTGAAGTGTTTGGTGTGATTTTTAGAATTATATTTCATGAATTTTGGTAGTGTGAGATATTCTTACAAGCTTTTATTCTACTCACTACTGCGATTTTAAAATATACCAATACTGCAACCAACCTTCCGCAACAAAATAATGTTTATTTCGCATGAAGCTAAAGCCGCAAAAAATAAAAAAAAAATTATCTTTTAAAAATTCGTTTTTAACTGAAACTTATTTAATAACTGGTCTGGTAACTACGATGAGATAAAGAAAACCAATTCTGATGAAAAAAAAATTAATTGTTAGAATAAATAATTTTATATATTCACATTAAATAGAATTATTAAATTTTCTGTTTAATTTCTTCTCAATAATATTTTCAATTAAATTAATTTGAATTCATTGTACTACAAATTGGTTCATTTTTAACCGGCAGCAAAAAAAGAGGTCATCAATTTGATCCATATATAGACTATTATTTTTAATGTGTAAACATTCTTGCTCTCTAGTCTGCTTCCTCCATAGTGTAAAAAAATATTAGATACGAAAAAGTTGAGATTGCATAAAAAAACTGCACGGCGCACTGTCCAGTTTCCAATTATGTTTGTCACATAACACACACACACACACTTACAAGCAGACATCCGTGGCAAACTGGCAACGCAATACATGCACGCACACATACACTAGATACATATTTATCGTGTTTCAGCTGAATGTTTACACATTAAATATGTGAGGGGGGACCCTCGCACACCTTTTTTTTTTCAAACATAAAATTTTACCTATCTCCTCATAATTTATATCAGTAATTTCTGATGTATTATTTTTATGGATTAATTCATAGTGATCTTATTTGTTTTTAAATGATTGACTTTGCGATTCTAATATTAGTTTTATTTATTTTATCCAAATATATGGAAGTCGGAGTCTTGTCAAAAAGGAGATTGAAACCCTTTACGTTTAAACCTAAATAAAGTAAATTGAATTCTCTAATATTACTGAAGTGATAGATAAAATTGTTTGTAAATGATTAAGAATATTGCCTTGTTCCATCTTCTCTCTACTTTAAGGAATCTCTCTAAAGCAAATGTATGATTATATGGAATTTTATATTTTGACCTAAATTTTGCAGTGATTTTTTTATGAGTGTATGTAATATCGTAATAATATAGTTATTTGAGTCATCTAGACGATTTTCGGTGACTTCAGCTAAAACATGATTACGTCTAATGATTTAATACAAACAAAACTTATTATTTTGTCTGTTTGACATAATTTTATTTTTTATTCCTACTTCTCCCGAGAAATTGGATCCGAGATCGAAAATCACTTCGGTAATTAGTAAGATCAAAATTATTTTCGCTTTTTATCACTTTTTTCGAGGAAGTCGTTTTTCTTATTCATCAGGTATTGAAAGGAATAAGGTGTACTTATATATTTCAATTGAAAGATAGATATATGAAAAATAAATTTTTTTCAAAAATTTTCGAAACTGATTTTAGAACACCTGCTGAATAGTAGGTACATTGTGTACTAAGAAGGAAAATTTGTTTTTGTTTGGTTGAGCCAGAGTTTACTGGACGCTGGACGCTTCCTAGGCGAGTGTAGCGAGCCGAAGAGAAAGCTTGCAAACAGGCAAGGCAAAAAAAAAAAAACATTCCCTCCTTGGTGTACACCGTACTTTATGCGACGACGACATCACTGTTGACTCCATAAAAAAATTGTAAGAACTTTTTTTGTCGAGAAATTTATGAGCTTCATTTTTGTAGAAAAGTATTTGTACTATAAAACTGAAAAAGAAAATGTTATCATGAAAAAACAAGTTTGAATTTTCTTTTAATATTTTCACTCGCTATTAACTCAAAATAACTTAAAGTTTTTAGTAAAATTTTATGATAGAAATTAATTTGTCGTTAAAAAATAAGTGGTTATCAATGAAATTTTTTGCACAATTATTAGTTTTTGAAATGAACAAAAATCTAAAATACGGCAAATTTTCCATTCATTTCGCTATTTTTTATTCTTTATAGTTATAAAGAAGTCATTAACGATAAAAATAAATTTATTGGCTGTAAATTTGAGTAAATTTTTTCTTCTTTCTAACAATACCAACTTTAGCTTTCTAGCTTCAATAGCAGCTGAGAAATCATAGTGAAACACAACAGGTTTTTATTAAAATAAAAATGTTATTTGAAGCAATATTTTCATATAATATTAATGTTTCGTTCCAAGGACCGAGGACATGTAAATTTCACTTTTTGGTCTTTAGACCAAAAAATAATTAAATGTGATCAGTTTTTAGAATTTTTTGGTTCTACTAGCAAAAATTAGATCTCTGATTCAAAAATATGAACTTTCAGCTCTAAAATTAGGGCAGAAAACGTGCTATTATGGACCAGAAATGTATAAAAAGATATTTTTATGAAAAATGCCAAGATTTTATTGGTTTTTCCGAAAAATAGCATCTTCTCATCAAGAACAATAAAAAAGGCTTTGTTTTTTTTGGAAAAATTTATTTTACAAGTCAGTCGCTCAATTTACTAATAGACCAAATGCACCGTAGATATATGAAACTTTATCGATACAAGTGTTTTGTAAAGTTTCAAAAAATTTTGAAGTTTATTTTAAAGTCTGAAAGAATTCTGTAGACTATTACTCGATTTCTCTCTCGAAAATATTATTTTCGAGGAATTCGGTGTTTTTATCGTTAAAGTAAATTTTTTTATAAAGTTAACAAAACTACTCAAAGTACTAGACTCAATATTTTATGGTTTTTTTAATTACTGTTTTTCGATCCTCATTAACAAAGTGGCGGATTATTGGGCTCTGGTTTTGAAAATTTACTTCTCCATCACAGCGAGGGTGAAAATTTTCATCCCTTGTTTGCTTTGCTCTATTCATCCCATCAACTTCTCCATCTTTACAAAATGCACCATTACATTTTTATGATCCTTTTAGCGTAAAAACTGCATATCTGCGTTTGAAAACATTGGTTTCCATTCTTATAAAAATTGCAGCTGTTGTTTTCCTGCGTTCTCTAAAATCTCTACCTTAACTACGTTATAAAGAAAGAAAAAAAAAACGAAAAGAAAGAAGAAAAATCTGTTCTCAATATGCAAAGTAGGTACGCAACTTTAAGAAAAATCGGATTTTTTTTCCCTAAGTTTTTCTTTCGAATATTGTTACATATTCATGTGACTAACCCCTTATTTTTTAAATATTTTAGCAAAAATACTTGTGTATGAAAAAAGTGGAGGAAACAGAAAGCGAAAAAAAAAAAAAGAAAGAAGAAGAAACCAAACATAAAAGCGCCAGAATATCATGAGGAAAGGATCAAGAATAGAGGAAAAAAGAAGAAAATAAGTGAAAGAGGCAAAAAGAGAAAAAAATTAATGAAATTCAAAACGTTGAATAGAAAGCGTCGTTGCGTAGTTTATAAAAATGATAAAAGAAGCGTCTCGGCGCTAAAGGTGAAAGTCGTTAAACGAGAGGGGGACCTAAAAAGTTGAAAAAAAAAAAATAAAGAGAAAAGGAAGCAAAAACTTGGTAAAATTGATATGCGGCGTCATAGTGAAGAGAAGGGAGTAAAACAGAAAAAAAAAATGGAATCGAAAAGTGGTTTATAAAGTGGTATACGAAGAAGAAATGAGAAAAAAAAAAGAAAAGGAAAAAAGTTCGAGAGTTGGAAAAAAAGAGAAGAAAAAAGTAAGACTTCCATGGATTATTGTTAAATGTTCTCAAACGCTCTCCAGCTTCTGAGTACGTCTCTTTCCCTTTGGAAATTGCACTTTTAGAAGGTTAACAATGGCTCAATAGCTGAAGTAAGCTTATCTTCTAAATTGCAAGTTCTTTTTTTCTTCTTTCTTAACCACTGCTTATTTACAACAGTCATCCGTTAATTGCTTACTAGTCAATTGTATTGTATTTGACTTTTCTCTGTCTTTTTCTCTCCCTCTTTCAGATTTTTTTTTTTTTTTTCGTTTTTTTTTACTTCACAATAATCAATTGAATGAGAGTTTACAGATTTTTTTTTTTTTACAATTTCATAAAAGAGGTATTAAGAATTTATGGGAGAAGACGTGAAGATGTGATTTTGCATGTTATGTAATGATACATTGTGTTGTGGAAGGGACTTTCAAGATTTCTGAGAAAAACGTCGGGGACTGAGGATTGCATGTAATTTTGCGTGCTGAGTTTAGAAGAATTATCACGAATGAAATTAATCGCCAAGATGGATGTTGACAATTGATTCATACGTTTGTCCTTATTGTCATTGAACATAGTCGTAATTCTTGGAGCAGAAATTCTCTTATGCTTTCCAATATTTTGAGCTAACAAAGAAAATTTTTTTACTGAATAATACAATTTTGCTGTAAAACTTTTGGAGGATGAACATTTAAAAAGGAGAACGAGTAAGTATTTGTTCGTAGTTTCAAAATAATGGAAACAGACGAAAACTAATTTGGCCTATAATGTTTAAATCACTGAGCAATATTGATTTTATGCAGAGGATATACAGTGTGTGTCATTATTCGACGCACCAAGAAAATCTAATGGGCGTGAAATTTGGTACCAACATGGTGGTTACTGTGCTCAGACTTTTCCGTCCTGCAAAGAAGTAGCCAAACTACAAAATCACTTTCCTAGGAAAGTGATGGCTAAGTGAGAAAGTTGGTTGGTTTGATCATCACATTTACCTGACTGCAGCCATATGTGACTTTTTTCTCTGGGATCACATCTCATCTTCTGTTTACTATAGACGAAACTGAAGGGAGTGTTTTGGTTTCTTTCGATATTTTCAACCAACAAAACTCATTTATAACCATAAAATAATAAAGTACCTTTACAATTTTCCTGGGTGATACTTTTCCGATTGTAGCTTTGCCGTTGTTTGTCTTCCAAATTTTTGTTCATGTTTAGTGTAAAGTGGTATACCTTCCGTGCAGTGGCGTAGCCAGGATATGAGGAAAAAGTTTCTCTCCTTTCCCCCATCATGAATATCTTATTTTTATGCCAATCGTCATTATTTGTCATAAAATTTAAAACTATAATGATTTCATTCTGTGAAATTCTGCTTTAAAAAAATCCGGAAGAGGATTTAACCTGCCTAATTCCCCTGGACTACGTCACTGCTGCCATGCGGTATTTTCGTCTTTTAATATTTGGCGTGGTTACGAATTTCAGCTGAAAATGTAGCGAGAAAATTGAAAACAGTTTGAACTAATTTAGCCAGCCTACAAAGCCATTGAGAGAGATATAATCCATTTTTACGAGAATTCGTGCTTGGACGTTCAGTTAGGAAGTGTAATTGGGTATGTCAAGATTTTAGGACTTTCGGCTATAAATGAATATCAAAATATAAATTACCTATTCTTGCTTTAAATTACTAAAAAAAACAAATGAAATGACTGAATAGTGATTTGTTTTTGAATCGGTTCCTTACTAAATACACTAATTGCTAACCGTTATTAACCTGACCCTTCAGGTTTTAGCGATGGGTCCCCAGCCAAAAAACGACAGGAAAGTGCGACCCAAAAGTAGCGCGTATATAAGACCACACATTATAATAAAGACACTGATTGTTGAAGGGTCAGGTATTTTACATTTTAGCCGTCAGGCTCAAAGTAATAACATCCCGGGGTGGAGGGGGCGGAGCCCCCTCCCGAGGCGCGAAGCGCCGAGTTTTACAACTTCTTATTTGCTGCCAAAATATTTTGCATTAGAGTTATTCAGTAGTAGGGTTTTAGATAGGTTTCATAGATGAAAATTAGCTATATATTTATCTTCAGTTTTCTTCTTTAGTTCTCAATGAATTCCATGAAGTACCTCTTTGGGTTGAATATTTTGTGACATCTCACGCATGTTTTATTATCTTTAATGTAGGTAGGTACTATAATGGCATTTCTAATTTGAAACTTCTTAAAAAGTTTTTTCAGATAGATGAATCTATAATGAAATTAATTAGGTCAGTGGGTTTCCGCAGTATTTTTACGTTAATGTTTAGAGACTGGATTCGAATATTGAAATGGGCGATCAAGAAGTTTGTCGTTTCATAAAAGGGGATTTGCCCTGAATGACCGATTCGAATATGGGTTATCCAAAAAGGCATGAATTGCTTTCGATTAATCAGTCGATATGTTCTTTCTACCTTTCTGCACGGTTAATGGACAGTTTTTGCTCGACGTACCATTTTTTATGCCTGCCCTTCGCCAGTATTGTTTCTTTCTTTGTTTTTTTTTTTATTTTATCTACACATTTTAATCTAATTTTTCAAAAGCATTAAAAAATCGTTTTCTTTTTTCTATTTTTTTTCTCCCATTCTTCATCAATAGAAGGCACGTCGCTCGCAAGCTGGCGTAAACGCGAAAATTGCAATGAAATACGAAGGGTACCAGTGGTTTAGACTGGAGAGAAAGAGAGAGAGAGAGAGAGAGAGAGAGAGAGAGAGAGAGTGAGAGTGAGAGAGAGTGAGTGTGAGAGAGAGAGAGAGAGAGAAGAAAGAGAAAAAAAATCTACCAAAATATATATAAGAAGTATACCGGTATCGAAGTTGGGGAACCATATTGGTGGGGCGGACTGGAAGGGCGGGGGATATGTTTTTACACACGGTGGAAAGGCCGGAACCGTTGTACTCGGCGGGTTTCCAACCCGGAGGAATATAAACGACAAAAGAAACGTTTGATTTCAAGTGGTTAAGAGATTTTTTCAAGTACGCAGCGACTACGATGCCTAGCTGCGTTCGAACAATGTAACAAACACACAATGAATTACCCAATGGCCTTTGCTCCTCGTGTGTATGGTTAAAAACGTTGCCTACCAGCCCCCCTGTCCTGCGTCTTTATCATCCCTCCGCACCCAGCCCTCCCTACTCTCTTCACGTAAATAGCAAATGGTGGCAGATGTTGAGCTTTTCATTTTTTTGGTTCTTTTTTTTTTTTTTTTTTTTGCTTTTGCTAGCTTCTTTGGGGACCTTTTTCTCTATGCGTGTCCTCGTCTTGCTCACTTGCTCACCACCTTTCTCTCGCTCTCTTCCGTACCTTTCTATTTTTTATTTTTCCTTTTACTTCTCGTGTACAAAGCGTACGAAAAAAAAAAAAATATTTCCGCAGGGGTCTGTAAATTTTTGGCGTGTTTTGATAACACCCCCGAAAAATTGTCGACCGTATGATTCGAAAGGTCTGGATAATCGTGTTTTTATGAAAGAAAAACTTAACGAATGAGGGGGATAATCGGCACTGGATACGAATTTAATGAGGTGACTGGATGGCGTGTTCTTGCGGAATGATAAGATTTACCAGAAAAGAAGGAAGAAGTACTTACGAAAAAAAAAATAAATAAAACCGGGATGCTCACGAATAAACCCGCTTTTCATGGTCGGATGATATTTGATGGCATTTTTTTTCTTTTTGATATTTTTCGAGTTGCATGCTTTCGCGTTGGTTTCTTCGAGTGTGTGGAAGGGTTGGTAATTAACGTCAACGACGCGATTGAAATGGGAGAAATGAGTGTAGTTTTTGAAAGTGAATAAGTAACAACAATATACCCCAACACTGAAAACACCATTTTGCTCCAAAAGACTGCATTTCTTATTTGTTTTATGCCGCGGAAAAGTAAATTTTAATGCGCACCTATATAATGACGTATTTATACTTATGGTTGGCTGAAACACAACTTTCCACAGAAGTTTTATTTGAAAAAGAAAGTGCATGTGATGTCCGTTTGATTTTATTATCGAAAAATTTTTTTGGTTTTTCTTTTGATTTTTTAATTGCGCTTCGCTTTATTTTTCGTTTTTGTTCTTTTCTTTTCACAATTGTAAAGTGATAAACTGGAATAACCTGGTAGAATCGAAATTTCCTTTTTTTCTTTCCTCCTTTTACTAGAATTTTCTCTTCCGTTTTCGGTCTTCGTTTTCTCTCTTTTCTTACTTACTAAACTTTTCTCTTCTGTTTCTCAGTTTCGTTTTTTCCATTTGCATAATATCTGTGGTCAAAAAGTTATTCTTTATAATTTTTTGATCTCTTTAATAATTATTTCGTTTTTTACTCATCATGCTTATTTGCATTTTTTATTAATATATAAATAACTTAGTTTTTATTTCATGAATATGTGTTAATTTGTGTCTTAATGTGAGGTAATGTTGACTTTCAAATTGGGTAATTTCAATCCAGAATTTTACAGCTTTTCTTACAATTTATTCTTATTGATGTTTCAAAATTTCTTCCTGATTAAATTATGATCTTGTATACGTTCAAACACTATATGCATCAACTTTTCGGACATGACTACTGAAATTAAAAGATCATTAAGAATGAAATTTTGAATTTTTATTAAAGTCCAGTTAGTGCTTAAATAAATTAATATTCACAAATTTTAGGTACACTCACAAACAAAATTTTTATAAGATTTTTCTAAAATACTTAGAAATTGTTTAATTGAGAAGAATTTTTTTTTTTTTTGGAGGATACGTTAGGAATGTACAAGTTAGTAGAGTTAGTTGAGGTCAGATATTGAAGAATAAATTACCTCTTGAGTAGAAACAAATTGTTTAAGTCCAAGTTAGAAATTTGGAAATTTTTTCAAGTTAAAATTTTCGAATTTATTAGAGTAAATTTAATTAAAATGTTATTAGTTTTTGAATAAAAACGTTCACAAGTCTGAAGGAACTTACACTGCCCTGCTACCATGTAGTGGGGATAGTGCTTGTTACTTAAGATTAGTGGTTTAGAGTCCAATGGATTAATAAAAGAATGTATTGCCTGTAGCTCAATTAGAAAAAAACTGTTGATAGCGTCTCTTGACCACCTCCAGATACCTTCATGGCATACTCCTGCGCGCCACCATGTGAGCATTAGCTCGAGACATATGGTCACGATACTATATGCATCAGCTTTTCAACTTTTTCAAGGAACATGAAAAAGTAGATTAGGTACCATTATTATTACTGTCAAATCTTCAATGAATTCTAGAGAACCTTTGCTGCTCGTCAGCGTTCATTCCCACAGACCTACAGCACTTCTATTCATATTATGACATTTGCTCTACATGCCCACTGTCTGGTTCTTTTTTGAATTTTCATGTCTTCATAAGACTTTGCTCGTGATCGTGCTGTATAAAGTAGTCCATGTTTGAATGTAAGTCCTGGTAAATAAATATCAATGTGAGCTAATGTCTGGTCTTGAGCTTTATTGCATAGATAGCTAAATATACTGGAAATTGCCTTCGATTGAAAGAAAGTTCATTGAGTGTTATAGAAATTTGTCCGTTTGATAATTTTTCTCGTAGAATGGGAAGCGTACTTTAGGGTTACCGAACATTCCTGCTTTTCAAGGTCTTTCCAAACATTCTCCGTTCTCCACCATAATTTTGGTCCAAATGGACTGAATAGAAGTGAAGTAGAGTCCAATTAATCATGCGTAACATTTTAAAATGTTTCTATTCAATAGTTTATTTTTCTCAGAATAACGTGAAATAAAAGAGTACTTAATCCTTCTGCTCTGAATGGAGAACACAGAAAAATGAATCATGAAAATCCAGGAATCGATGATCTGATATGTTTCAAAAATTGATTGAGTGTCTTGAACGAAGTACTTGGAAAAAAATAAAAATAAAAATAAAAACAATAAACATGCGCCAAAAAGGAAAAAAATAACGTTTCTGAAATTTCTTTAGCAATATCTAGGGACTGGAATTATTGAAGTAGGTTCATGTAGGCTTAAATTTGTGACTGAATTTTCATCTATTAACTGTTAATTATTTGATAATATTCAGAAGAATCTAATTATTATTTTTCAATTGATAATAACAACAAACTAGACTTGTTTTATTTTTTAACTAATTCAGAAAACATGCATTTACGGCGAATTGATTATGCAATTTTCAGTACTTTCGAAAACAATTATTCATAAAAACAGCGGATTTTAAGACGTTTGATGGGTTAGCGGTGCCAGAAACTTTGAATTTTTCTCCCTGATGCAAAATTATTTTTTTTATTCCCCAACCTTCTTTTTAATTTCTTATTGTTTGCAGAACTATTTCTAATTTTGTGAGAAAATTTTGGATGTTGCAAAATGCATTACTTTTTTTCGAAAAGTGTTGCTCGCGCAAAAGTGCTTCATCCAAGTTATCGTCACTTGCTTAGCAATACGCAGTTAAGGAAATTTCTTCAAGAGGGATGACGTATTTCAAGTTCTCTCTAGGAATTGATTTATTTTGTCGACAAATTGACAACATTGGGTTGGAGTAAGTAATCCAACATGAAGATTTTATTGAAGTGAAGTTTTTGTGAAGTTCTTCGTTTGAAGACTATTTTGCATTCAAGATCTGCGAAAAGAAATATTAGCTGAACTACAAAATCTGATGCCTTAAAAAACTATCCTTTTCTGATTGAAGAATTTAATTTTAAGTTATCAATATTGCGAAAGAAAATCATTGTAATGATAGAGAAATAATATTTTGTAATGAAAGTATGGTTGGCCAATACCTATAGGGGAAAACGTTGTTAAAAATACTTTAGTCCTAATTTTCAAATTTGCCATCCAGCTATAGCAGTTGTTTTCTCAAATTTTACATAAAATGTCTGGAAAAAATTAGTTTTTTTTTTTTTTCTTTTTTGGATTTTTGTCAATACAAGTTTTTTTTTTTGATAGTATTTTTTCAAAATTTCGTGAAATAAAAAAGTAACTGGTATTGTCAAAGAAACTGCCGATGTTGCGGAAAACATTTTTAATGCATCAATATTAATATGCGATAAATAGATACCTAAAAACCTTACATTTTAACATATTTAAGTTAATATGCAATAAATCTATTTATTTATCTGCATATTTATATTCATTTAATTTAGGTAATTACCTATGTATTTATTCAATTAATTAATTTATTTATTTATTTATTTAGAGGGAAATCTAAAGATATTACGGGGGCTCGTTACGAAAAATACAATACACTGGTCATCAATTGGGACTCGGAAATTTTAGCAGCTGGAAGAGATGATGACGTCATAATTTTAAACTTGAAAACTTTGTTAGGAGTAGAAATGAATTTTGGCTGTTTACATCTTGTCTGTTACATTTTTTCTTTCACCTTGTTTTTGTTAATTACATTTTTTTAGAGGTACGCCTCTTTGAAAGACGTTTTCTGTTAAAATTAAAGAGAAGGTAGCTGTATATTGGAGGATTTTGAAACATGGTGTAAAGTCTGTATTTTTTCCTCCATTTTTAGACCTGAAAGACAGCAAATACCGTGAAACTAGTATAAATTTTTCGATTTGTTATGAAAGAGGTTCATTTGGTGTAGTGAGTAGCAGAGATGGAAAGCGATTCAGTAATGCTTCCGCTTTTTGATTTCGCTTCTGACTTTAAAAAATAGAAGTTTTACTTGTCCCTTTTCGCTTTTACAACATTTATTTCGCTTTTCACTTTTCATTTTTACTTCCAAAATTTTCAAATTTTTTGCTTAAAACTTTTTGCTTTTTATTTTCTTTCTACCTCTGGTGAGCAGGTTTTCGGCTTTGCAATCGAGAAGTTACAAGATTAAGACTGGCCACCGTCACTTCACTAAACCAAAATGACATTGTATTTGTTGCAGTTTTAACATTGATTCTTTAGTACGTGACTGAAACATTCAAGGGGTAGACCACTGACCTTAGGATATTTACCATCCCGCACCACGAATATATCCTCAAGAAACTAGATAAAATGCATTCAATCCTAGTTTTCATATATTTATCCGAGATTTTTACAACTTACCCAAGATTTTATTTTTGAAAAAAGCTTCTCTTTCACTTCACAGTTCCTTAGCCAATATTCGATCTAGAAAATTGAGGTTGGTACTCTTGAAAAGAGGAGAAAATGTTCTACAATTAAAAATCAAAAATAATTTGTTTACCTTCATCACTTTTTCAAAAATAAGCCAACAGAAAATCTCAAATTAATAAGAAATTTTCCGTCTTTTAAATTGTCACTTATTTCAAAAATTAATGACGGTATAAAAAAATTTCCAGTCTCAACCCGTCTATTTTTTAATGAAAAATTCATTTCCACCATCGGTTTTCACCTAGAACAAATCAATCATGAGATGATGGCCAAAGAAAATACAACAATAAAACTCTTTACTGTGAAATTGCTGTGCTACACCTTGGTATATTTAGTAAGGGAACAAAAATACTTACAGTTGTATAGTTATCTGTAGCCTAATTGTTAAGGATCCGTTCTACCAAATCAAGGTTTCCCTGAGGTGGCGAGTTAAAACCACCACAACTTCTAAAAATTTTTTGAATTTTTTTTTTGAATTTTTATTTTAATTTGTATGATAACAAGAACAAAAACTTAATTAAAGAGTATGAAACATTTGCAGTGAAGAAATTTATGTTTTAAAAATACTGACATAGACTAAGCATTTTTGGCAAGTAGATCTTTGTCCATTAAAAATAAAACGAAAAAAAAATATGAAAATCACTATAATAAACGTAAAGGGACCGAAATTATTAACGCGAAATTATTTCGTAAATTCTATGTGCATGCGCTAACTATTAAATGTTACGTTGTTTCTATCGAAATAAGGAATTAATCAGTGTTACCAGGCCGGTACAAGTGAAAATAGCCGCGCTTCAAGTTTTGTAATCCCTAATTGTAAATCTGAGCATAGACTTCTAAAATGTTGTAGCATAGTTACTTATCTACTATACTGCAGAAGTTCTGAGGTGGAAAAAATATGATGAGAGAAGGTGAATTAGATTTATCACAGCAGGTTCTTTATTGAAATGATCCTGACCTCAAATTGCTGTAATTGTTTACTGCTCCTCACTACCTCAAATTTGTAGTGAATTTAAAAATACTTTTCTTTGGGTATATTGTAAATTTTGAACCCATTTTCTGTATAACTGCGAGGGAAGCCGTAGATTAAAGCACGTTAGAAATAATAATACTGAGAGAGAAAAAAGTGGTATGGAAATGCATCTACAATGACTTATGAAACATTTATATTATGTTTGAGTTGCTTCCTTTGTTTCAATTTTTCCAAAATTTTTATAAAAAATAATACCTGCTTAAAAACTCGATGCTTAGCTAGATTACGTTCATGTGTCATATTTTTTAAACAAATTTTCATTGTTGCTTGAGATTGGTCACCTTATGAATGTTAATAAAATATAATTGCATAAGCTAGAAATTAAGCTACCTATTCGAATATTCACTTAATTATGAACGTGTATGAATGATAAGAGTGTCTTTCTGGTCAGTTGTTTCATTCCACCTCATAATTCATGGTTCTTATTTTTCAAAATTCAGGGTCATTAAAATGAACACCATTCAAAAGTTATGTTTGATGCTTCGTCTGAAATATTGAACAGATTTTGGTAAGGGGATATGGTTTCTTCATTTAAAAAGGGAAGTTCATTATGAAAAATATAAAAAACTTAAAGCCGTTGAACAGTTTCCACCAGTTCTATAGTTTCTCAATTCCCAATCAGCTGTTAAGTTTATCAAAGTTCAAACATTCATTTTCACTAAACCAAAAAAGTATATTGTGCTCATTTTTTTCTTCGTTACAGCAGCGAAATCATTTACCCTATTATTAATTATAATAGCTCTATGACGATTTTTCGTTTTTCGAATTTACCATTGTTTGTATTCCTTCATTTCTTTTTTGTTTAAATTTTTCTCCTTTCAAGACACCCTTAAAGCCTTCATTTCCCCTTAATATGTTTCTTTCATCGTGTCAATCAACTTAATGTCGCACCAAATTCGAAACAGTCGATATTTGTTTTACAACCACTTACCTACCCCCATTATTGTTATTGTTATTGTTATTATTATTATTGTTATTATTATTATAGTTATTATCATTATTATTATTATTATTATTATTATTATTATTATTACTATTATTATTATTATTATTATTATTATTATTATTATTATTGTTGTTGTTGTTATTATTAATTTTTTTTCTGCTCTGTCCAAATATTTGAAACGACTTGCTTCGTTTTTCATTAAAATAATTTTGAATCAATTTCTTTCACTTCAACCTCTTCGTTCCTCTGAAAGACTACATTTCCGCCCTTTTCTCGCTTTACATACGTCATATTAATTCCATTCGAAGATAATCTTTTTTTTTTTTTTTTTTTTTTTTTTTGTTAAAATCAATTAGAAAAATCGAAAATATTTTTTTGTAATTTTGCGGTAGCCGGAAATCAAAATGAGCTTCATCTATTCCTTAATCTACCCTAAAAAACCACTCGAATGACTTTCAAAATTTCGATTTCTCTGAGAACGGATTCTTATTTTCTAGTATTTTTCTTTTCCTTTTTTTTCTCTGGTAGGTATATTCATTTTTTTTTTTTTTATACAAAAACTTTGAAAATTCTTTTATTTAATTTGTTCGTACACGTTTCTTTCAAAACTCTTCAAGTGGGCGTATTCAATCGTTTCTAGGCAATCATGTTTCTCTCTCACACTCACTGTCTCTCTCTCTGTCCTTTTTTCGATCTTTACCTTTCTATACTATTTTGTCAATGAGAAGCAGAATAGTTTTGATTCGATTTTCGATTGTACGTTGTTCTAATCGTTTTTTTTTTTTTTTTTTCTCCACCAGAATGTTATGACAGCTGCTGTATGCATTTCATGAGCGAGAGAGAATGATGAGGACATAAGGTGAATGTGCAAGTGAGAGAGACAAAAAAAAGACGGTGAAAATGAAAATTGAAAAAAAAAAGGTAGCTTATTTAATGGTGGTGTACGATAGATAAATAAACTAGACATGGGACAAAAATGTGTAGTCTGTATGGTATTCGATATATGTAGGACACTGACCTGCGTAGGTGTCAGGTGTATTAAACTGGCGAGATGCTCTCGTTCTGGTGCCGACAGGTACTTTTGCTGCTTGAACCTTCTTTCTAATTCGTATACCTGTGGAAATAGAAAGAGAACAAAAAAAAAAAAGAGAAATTATTAGGTATAAAATATTGGAAAATTCTGCTGACATGGGTAAACGTGATTCGTGTAGATACTTGGTTTTAATAATTTTCGTGTTATTTTGGTAGGTCGATTATATTTATACTTTTTTTTAAACGTTTGTCTGAAAATTCTTCGGAAAGCTTTCCAAAAGAGTTCAGTAAAGTCGAGTGTTTTTCAGATATCACGGAAAATTATCGAACGTCTATTAATGGTTTGATTTGTGGGTTGATTATCGCTTGTTTGCCAGTTGAAAGATTAGATTTTCAACAAATTTACACGCAGTCCGTGAGTGTAATCTAAATTCTTTCTCCAGAAGGTGAGGGTGCAATATGTGACAGGATGACGCTTTGCCAGACGACTAGAAACGTTTTATATGCAATCGAAACTTACAGAGAAACAAAATTTTGCAATAATAACAATAATAATAATAATAATAGCCACACTAGTTGGGTGAGAATTTTCGTAAATGTCGTTGTCTCTGAAATATTCGGATCAGTGAATTTTATGTACACTGAAAGTGTAACAAAAATTGACCGTTGAATTAAAAATAAAAATAATTATCGGCGACATCCTAAAGCGTATTTTATATTATAACTTTTCCTGTTAAGCAGTGAGTTACGGTATGCAGGGTGAGTGTCAATTTTCGACGTAGGTACCATACGAAAATTACCTCTAGTGTGCGTCAAAAACTGACTCACAAATTTTTCCATTAGTTACTGTAGTCATTTTTCGGAACGTTGTAAATAATGTTTACTGCAGACTGAAATATGAATGAATAAGTCATTGATAAATCAAATGAAAAAATTTCTGAATTGGAAGTTGGAAGTGCCCTCTATTGGCTTATACACAATAACGTAGTCGATCATAAAACGATGCCTTCACATTGTGCAATTGAGTGAGACTTATCGTTTCGCCGCAAAGCTGCATTTCTGTTCTTAGGTCTTCTGACTCCCTTCGATGGTAAATTGAAGATGTGATGTGACCCTCGAAAAGAAAATACCATGAGCTGAGGTTTAGTGAATATGGAAGTTAAGCCAGGTAACTTTCCTTGTAAGAGCAGGATTTCAGAGGGACTCCCTTATAGGATGATGAAACACAAGCAAGGCATCCACCATATTTGTACCTTTCACACCAGTTATATTTCTTGGTAGCTTACGTCGAGTAATAACACGTTATTTCATTACATTGGCTAAATTTTGTGAATAAATTAGTTATTTGTGATATAAGTGCGTAAAGTAGGTGATTTTCACACTACTAGGTATTCACCTATTTCAAACAAGTGTCACGTACTATTTTTTAGCAACACCTCTCTAAAAAAAAATTTACTTAGAACAATTTTTTTAGAAAATGTATTATTTTCAAGAACAATACAAAAATTCAAATTTTCCTTAAATTTGCGTTTTTTCGTCATTTATTTTTAAGTAGCTAAGAATGAATGAAAATTTTGATGGAATACAGATTTCAGAAAATTTTTTGTTCTTTCCAGCATTACCAACTCCACCTTTTTAGCTTAAATAGTGGCTGAGGAATTATTTATTGAAAGAGCACAGGTTTCCTGATTCATAAAAAAAATAGTAAGTAAATTTTAGGTTAAAAATTGAAACGGTCAAAGATTAGGATATTTCTTTTAAATAAAATTTTATTGTTTGCTACCAATTAATCGATAAAATATGAAAATAATTGCTGATTTTTCATTGAAAATTCTGTATAATATTTATATATTTTCATTAAGTGGCGGTAAAAACTCCTTGAGTAAGCCAAATGTAAAAAAGCTAAAAAACTAGTAATGTAGAGTTTGTCATTTTGCATGCTTTCAGTTGAACCATATAGTGCCACCTACACCTGCAAATCAGTGTAGAAATCTGAAAAGTCTGTACAGGTTTGTTACCTCATAAGTACAAATTTTTTGTGTTTACTTGATGTATTTTTTAGTGTCATTAGCATTATAAGATTTAATTTATGAAAACATTCATCAAACTCGGTAGAGTTACCATATTTAAAAATGGTTTGGCCAATATTAATTTCTTTTAAATGGTTCATTATGAAATAATTTGTCTTTAAGGGGCATTCAGATCATTTTCTCTGTTAAAAACACTTTCAATATATTAGATAAGCAATGGTTAAGCAGTGTTGTAAAATCCTCCAAAAGAGAGTATTTTTCCATAATACCCTTTATAGGTATTCGTGTGGTACGTGGATTTGAACACATACCAACCAAATATCTAAACTCTTATCACCTCATTTCACTGAAAATACAGAACCATACTCACTCAGCTGTGGCACCAGGTGATGGTAAGGAGAGTATATGCCGATAAGTGTGTGCGTGGCCACCACACCATTCCCCTCCAGTACAGTGGAGTGCAAGTACAAACAGTGGAAGTGGAGTGAAAGCACAATGGTAGGTGCATGTAGGGTAGTGGTGGATGCCCTCCTATACATCACCACATCAGAACCATACACCTACCACAGCTACTACTGTTCTCATCGCACTCACATTGTGGAATGGCAAGTAAGAGGACTACCTCATTTGGCAAATGTGCCAAGAATCTTGATCCAGTTGAGGTCACCACTTTCGGTACTTGAGTGGTATGTGCATTTGAACACGTACCAACCAAATACCTAAACTCAATCACCTTACCACCACCCAAAATATGGCACTATACTCACTCTGCCATGGCTCCTGATGATGGTTTATTTTCAGTTTGTACTTTGATAGATAGGTATTCAAAACTTTTCAGAAATTGAATTAATTTTTCTTAAATAAATTTTATTCTCTCAAGATCCCTTCGCCCCCTCTAAAGAAATTCGAATACAACTCATGAATGACACTGTAAATTTCTTACCGGTATTGTTTTGAAACCTTAATGGTGTTCTCGCTGGAGACATGTTGAGTTGGGTATAGATTGCTTTTAATTTTCGTAGAAAGGCCAAAAATTGATGGACAAATAAACAAAATACCGAAAACAAGTGAAAAGTATGTGCGAGTCTATGCATGTGGCAACGCTGTCGATATACCGAATGATGAATTTTCTCAATTCAAGCAATAGGTGACATTCGCCCCCGCGGCAGGTGGCACCAGTTATTAGTTATTTTACTATTATTGGTGCTAGTGTGTAGTATGTTTGTGCACCTATTGCTTCTGTCGAGAGGCTAGAAACGTGAAGGATAATGATGAGGAAAAGGATATGCTCAAATTCATTTTAAGATGCGTGATTGTGTGTAGTAAGGCTGGGGAAATCGTATTTCATAACAAAATTCCAAGAATACATCTCGTTCCCAAAAATAAGCCTCGTTCGTTTCCCTATCAAACATTATAGCAGTTAAACAATGTTAAGATGACATCGACGTCGTTTTCACGTCAACATCCGAAGAGTCCATTATGATTATTTACTATGTAGCCTACGATATAGAATTTTTTTTTATACCTTAGCTCGCACTGTGGATCTACCCATTCAGTGCAGACGTAATATTTGCATTCTCATAGTGTATTCGTGGTTACCATCCGCACGATATACAGTAGCTCGATAATTACGCGAGTGGTCAATCTATTGCGTAAGTAGTCTACAATTTGTGTACTGACTGATTTTTTTTATTTTGGTGGACATCCGTCGTCGTGCTCGCACAGATTATGGTTGGTTATTTGCACGACCTCATCGTCTAAATATTATAATAAGGTGTGTACTTGTGTAGTGTGTACCAACACAAATGTATGTACGTATACGACTATTGGCCATCGAAAGTTCTATTTCGAGGATGTGGTGTTCCCTCCTTCCCAAAAAAAATCATCGTCACAAAACTACTTTTGAGGTGTCACGCCATAAACGTATGGACTAAAATGACAGCGAACATTTTTTTTTGGTCATTGTTTTGCTAATTTGTTCTGACACTCTACTTGAGTTTTTTTTTTTCATATCTCCATATCTGTTATATATATATATATATATATATATATTTTGTTCTGACACTACTTGAGTTGTTTTTTTTTTTTTCTCATCTCCATATAGATTTTTTTTTTTTTCTTACCTGAGCTTGTGTAAAAAGTACTCTTCGCTTTCTTCGCTGGGCTAGTGGAAATTGCATAGGTTTAGCATCACAGGATGAGAGTGCTGCCGACATGGACATGTTTCCCATGTTCATGCCGGTAGACGCCGGCGATCCGCTCATTAATCTTGAAACTGTAAGAAAACGAGAAAATAACGTTTAGATGTTAAAAAATGGGAATTGTTTTGAAATGAGGTTGGAGAAAAAGCTTCTTCTATCTACTGTGGACTCGTAGTCTCATTAAAATAACGTATATAATGAAATAGTCAAAAAAGTCCACAGCAATTTACTTGCCTTATCGTTTTCGCAACTGACCTTCATTATTTTGCCATCATTAAAAAAGCTCGTCCAATTTATTGGTAGAACTCACGATATTTAATGATAAGGTTTAACATTAATTATGGGTGTACAATGGTGGTCCAAAACTTATGAAGACTGATCTTCTCATGAAGAAGCATTACTGCGTAGGAAACCACCTAACACTTTCTAGCCATTTTGACAGTATATTGTTTTCTCATATTCGTCTGCCTCTATCTGTAATTCTGAATTTAACCTATCTTTTTTAATTTTTTCTTTCATAATGAAAGCATGAGTGGGAGTGGTCATATGAGTGCGAGAATTACGACGAAGAACATATGCCTTGGGAATGTTTGGTTGCTTTCTGCTCGTGTGTTTCTTCAAAGTTCTAGGATCTTTATTCAAGGTGAGTCAGTTTTCGACCCATTCTGAGAAAATTACCTTTGGTGTGTCCGAAATTGACTCGTCTCGATTTTTTCATAAAAATAAAACTTCGTCATTATTCGAGGTACCAAAGGTACTGGTTATTGCATGTGGAAATGTGAATGAAAACTCATTGGTAAATAAAATAATAACCTTTTTTGTAACACCTATCGATAAAGTAGACTGTCATGTGCCCCTTGATGGTATATAAAGTGGTGATTTTAGAACAATGCATAATTTAAATTTTTTATGCATCGTTTTTACATTATACACCGTTGCCTTTCTTTATACACAGACAAAATTCTTCATGCACAGCCTTGTGCGTATGCATTATTTTATGCACCATAACGGATTTCTTTAAAAAAAAAAAACAAAAAAAAACAGTATTATCACTGATAGGATCTTAACTCTGACATTGCAATATATGAATAATTCCTCGGATTGCAGAAGATCGTTGCTACGACATTTGATGAGTTAGGTAATAAAAACAGTAGGTATTCTAGTTTTTTCTTAATTCAACTTTTTTTTTCCGTTTTCCTAGGGGGGTGTTGCAAAAAATAGTGTATATTACAAATAACTATTCTAATTAAAAAAAAAAACGTGCTCCTGCAATCTCGTACTTAAAAATCAAATAAAATTCAAATTAAATGTTCAAAATGTCAACCTTTCAGTTGCAATTACTTCAAACCGAATCAGGGATATCTTACTGGTCCCTTTACGGCTGTTGATGTTAGAGTCGCCATGTAAAATGAAACGTTAAAAAAAAAAAGAATAAATAATTGTATCTCTCATTATCATCTCTTGATTCTTTTTAAATCCCAGCACAGACCACAGGAACTGCATCTATCAATATATCATCTTACGAGGATTATTACATGGTTAATTAAATAAAAAAAGTCACATCATCAGTAATATTGCACATCCACAAGAGTGGCTCCAAAAATAATAATTTGGTCCAAAAAAAAAAAAGATAGAGAATCTTCTCAGGGTAATTTATGTGAGAAGTGGTGTGTAGTTAGGTGCTCGGCTTTGCGATCGAAAAGTGGTGAATTCGAGATAGGCCGTTGTTACATTCCTTACCTAAAATGGCAGCTCATTCGGCTCGTGCTCCAATTTGTGATAGAAAAATTTATGCTGGTAGATGATTGGCCACTGGATCTCAACTATCCTCTCCCTTCCCATTTAGACATTAAATGTATCCTCCAGACAACGGAGAGGAGGGAAACAACTCATTGATGAGATGTTTCGGTGAGAAAGATAATTCAGTGAATAAATTATAGGAAAATCCTTCAAAGTTATCCCTGTGAACTGATCCAGCAACTAATTGCTGAAAAAGATTTTCAAGGCCCTTGCCAAAATTTTCTCATTAAACTCTTACGATTTCGTTTTATGAGACTATTTATCTTTTTCACATGCTAAGGGCGCCTTTTCAACTCACTCACTTGACTATATATGCGAATAATTTCCTGCAATTATCATTTCACAATTCACTATTCTATCATTTCTGTCCTCTTGGCGAATAAAGTTGAATAAAGTTTAATCCTCGGAACAGAATTTTTCGTAACTAGTAATAGAATTAATGATACCACTGAATTCGAATCGGCGAGAGAGTTCTATATTTGTCCAGTATATATGTTTGGTACTGTCAGAATTAGAATTTGGTCATTTCTAGTGTTGACTAGTTTAACGTAGAATTGGTGAATGACGTTTGACCTTTATAGTTCCAACCAACATACAAATGGTGAAACCAGAAATAAGTTAAAATCAGTTTCGTCCAAAAAATTTAGTCAAAACTGTTATCGACTTCCACCAAATCTGTATTCGGTCTTAGTGGACTCCACCATTTTAGCTTTTCTCACGTGATCCTTATTGAGGGTTATTTGACCCCATATCCTCGCCAAAAAAAAATAACGCTATGTGATATTAGAAATTAATTATATTAAACCTAGTCGTAGCACTTTTAACCAGTTTGTTTGCAAACAAAGTATTAAAATTGATTTTTATTTTTTTTCTATAAGAAAAATGCTAGCACTCTGTAATTGGTTTTGACTAGGCACTATTAGTTTCAACTAAAAATTTATTTTCATATATATATATATATATATATAAACATGCATTATACGTTTCTATCAGACACGGTAAGAGTTGTAATTTTTACCCGATATTCATGAAATTTGGTAAATTTATTCCTGCAAAGAACAGGATGAACTCTGTTGTTTTTGGTCCAGATTGACCAGATTCTGCATCCGATATATTCTATTATGTCGTATTTTTGTAGCATTAATGCTTATAAAATGCATAATTTTTAAGCAGTATTCACAAAATTTGGTACAGACATTGAACGTATTATATTCCATCATTCTGCAAAATTTGGTTTCAATTGGCTGAACGTTGAAAAAGTTTTCAACTATTGCTAGGAAGAGTAGATAATTCCAGATGAAAAATTTTGTTCTATTCACTACGGCAATTTCAAAATATACCAATACTACAGCCAACCTTCCGCAACAAAATATATTTATCTGGCATGAAGCTAAAGCCAAAAAATAAAAAATAAAAAATAAAACTTATCTTTAAAAACTTGTTTTTAACTTAAACTTATTTTAGTTATCTACTACCTGAGGAATCATTTAATAATTCACGTACGTTTCTTATAACTTCACAATGCAATTTTCATTTTGAATTTCTTTGACACTTTCGAAGCCAACTTGATTTATCAAGCTGTGAAGTGAAAATTGCAACTTCGCAAATTGATAAGCGAGGAACCGGAGTTTTAACAGAACTAAAGTTTTTCAAGTTGATTTTCAAATTCCTCATTCTCAAAACATAATTCTTCATAAATTTCTGATGTTTACTTCATTTTTTCTCAAGTTATATTTGAATATGTGTTAAAAAAGTGATACTGGCAACTGTGTTGAGGAACCAATTTTCAGTTATTTTCATTCTACTTCAAGGCTTGAAAAGTGAAGTTGGCTTTGACACTTCAATTGAAACCTACTCTCTTAATTTTTAATCAGAATTCTGTAAAATACTTTTATATTTTGATTTTTTTTTTGCATTTATTTATTTATTTATTTAGTTTAAGAAAACCTACATTTTCTTGCGTGGCTTACTGCGCTAGAGTTTTTAGTGTTTTTTTTAAGTTCATTTTTTTAATGTAGGCTTATCTTTTTTGCAAGTCGGTCTTATTTCATTTTCGTTTTTCATTTTCACAATGAGAAAATTCAAAATCATTTACTGATAAGGACTTTAAGAAAATTCAGTGAACTGATTATATATTTATACCGATTTTCATTAAATAATCTCTGAAGAGGAAAAAACGTAAGAGACAGAAAATTATCCATTTCTCATAATTATTGTAAATATATTTTTGTAAGATGAAAAAAATTGCATATTTTCTACGACCAAGTATGTTTGTGAATTATCTAATGTTCATTCGACGAATAACGTCTTATTTTTTAAATGCTGACTTTTTTTTTTATCTTCAAAACGACAAGATCTTTTTTATTTGTGAAAGTTAATTTAAATTTCAATAGATCGAAAGTGCTGCTCAGCGTTATTATCACAATAAAACCAGATTGATTTTTTTTCATCTTTTTTTTCTCTCCATCTAGTTGCCACTTTCGTAAGGTGAAGTGTTGTAATTTTTTTTCTTCAAGATTGCTTATTGATTTTCGAGGAGTACCGTTTCGTTGTTGGTCTTAAGAGTATTCGATACTCGTGAATATATTTTCCTTTTTTTTTCTGTCTCTTATTCGACGTACTTTTTTCATTGTTATGACTGGTTTGAAATGGCATGGTGTCCTAAAAAGAAGTACCTAACTGACTATAAGGTGAACTATGTTGGCAGTTTTGGCGAGCATAAAAATGCTAACATGGTAATTTTAAGAGAAAAAAAAATGATATCGTGTATCGAAACTTGTGATTACTTAGTCATATAAACCTTAAAATCCTTTCGAACCTAACAAAAAAGAAGAAAAAAAGAAAGATTAATAACTTAATTACCTAACTGAGACTACCGAAACAAAACAGATATAACTGGCTGTACGAATCACTAAAAAAGTTTAATCAAAATTGGTTCCACTTTTGGATGGAAATGAACGAGAAAGATAATTAAATTTTTTCATATTGAATTGACCCTTCCATAAAGTGAGGTTATTCCATTTTAATTTCTAATAATTTGGTCAGATATGGTCATTTTAGGTCGACATTCGTGCATCGAAATACTCGATTTCATTTGCGGAAGTGGTTAACAAGGAAATTAATTTCCTTTTTTTTATTTCTGAACTTTTGTGTGTGTCTTTGTGATTCCATTCAAATTTTTCAACATTAATTGGCTCCCAAGACGTAGGTACGAATTTTTTGAATGCGAATGTTGCCATAGCAGCGTATTAAGGAAAATAACATGGCGTCGCGTCAATTATAAGTCATGGGAATGTTGAATAATTGGTCAACCAATTTAAAAAAAAAAAATTAAATGTCGTTTTCTTGTACGAATGCAAAGTGAATTAGCTAGAATTGTGTGTCTCGTCGGCCAAAATTTTATTTTTGAATGATGCGATGAACCATTCACAACAACGAAAAAACTATAAGCAAATTTTGTTTTTCTCTTTGTTATTAGGCTCTGACAACGCAGTCATTTTGTCCGGTGTCTTGAGATTATTTGATATTGATATTTAGGATGATGTTAGACGAGATCCGGTGGCCACTGATTTTACAGCACGAATTTCACAATCACATACGGGAACACCTATTGAGACGAACCGAATAAACCATTAAAAACCCACAGTTTGGGGTCTGGAATGTGACAACGATTGGTCTCGAACCCACAGTTGTTCGATTGTAAAGATTAAGCACCGAATCACTACGCCATGAAGATCTCCATATAGCTCTTTTCTCGCTTATAGTTAATGTTAAAGGAAAATATTATCTACTTTATTGTTTTTCGGGAAGGCAATCAAATTTTGACCATTTATGAAATTTATTTCTAAGGTAAAACACGAGGGCGCTATTTTGTCTACGAGACTACAGTCCCTTTTTGAAATTAATTTCGTCCTCTTCTACAAAAACTTTCAAAGCTCTTCTTCTTTTACCCACTTTGTTTTACAAACGGGGTATGAACATTATCCGTTTCATGACATACGAAAACTCTTGGGATCTAAAATCAAAATAGTCGCACTCTCGTGGCCCATTCGTCAAACATGTTGATTTTGGGATTATGTTGATACTGTTTTTTAGCACTGAGAACATACACAATAAACCTTTCGAAAGCAATTTCACGAAAATTGTGGGTGGTAGAAAGATGAAATTTTTAACAGATATCTGCATAAATTATCTAAAGATTCCCTGAAATTTTGGCTAAAATTGTACATTTATTTCCCAAGATATTAGTGAAATTCTATTCTAATTTCGTGATTTGAATGATAACAATTTATCAAGTTGGGGAATATGAACAGAATTTCGGCAGTATCTCGAGAAATGAATGTACGATTTCAGCCAAAATTTCAGGAAATCTTTAGATGACCTATGTATTTGTCTCCTAAAAATTTCAGCTGTTTACAACTTACAGTTTTTGGGTAATTGCTTTCGATAACTTTGATTTTGTATGTTTTCAATGTCATAAAACTGCTCATTATCCCAAAATCAATAGCATTAGTGACGCAGTCTAGCGGAGGCTTTATATACCAAATAGACACCAATCTCCCACTTTGACCTTGGTAATTATTTTTGTTATGTATATATGAAAAGCCATCACGACCATCAATTTGGAGTCGATATTAATTCGATTGAAAAATTGGCCCAAAGTCACAAAAAAGTGGTGGAAATTTTCAGTCGTCTTATAAAATGATGCCAAACGTACTATAAATTGACATAATTTCATCGATTTTCAGTTTGTAAAAAAATTAAGTACAGTAGAATCATTATAATGAAAACAGTCTACAGTAAACAACCTGCTACAACACACAAAATGCCTGGTCTCCATAGAACTCCATTTACTTCTATGTTGAGGAAAATTGGCTACAACAAATCCGGCTACTATAAACTACTGGCTACTGCAAAGAAATTTAGGTGCTAAGGGAAGCCAAAAAACTGGTTACAACAAAGTAATTAATTCACCTGTATTGTTTTAATTTCTTTCATATAACAAACAAATTTTTCCATCCAATCTCAATGTTATTCCAGTGGTCAGTTTTGTGCTTCTAAAATTATCGTGTATGATTCAATCAGTGTATAACTGCATTTTAATAGCCAGTGAATGCAAAAAATTATGTCATGTTTTATTGGTGATTGGTACTGATCAATTTGCAATCACCATTATTTTCTTGGCCCAAATATCTACTAAAACCCAGTTATAGCAATCAGTTTGTTGTAGCTAGCTACTGGTTACAACCAACTTTGGCTTCAACAAACAAATTTCACAATCCCTTGGAATTCTTTGTAGCCAATTTTTACTGTATTCTGTTGTTTTTTTCCATTTTCCTTAAGTTGTTTTTATGATATTTTAACTTACAAATCGATGTCGAAATAAATGCAGATTTTTTAACAAAAAGTTGTCGATTTAAAAAATTATAAAAAAATTATTTTGTATTTACCTGAAATTTCTGTAATTTATTTGTTGATTTTAAGCCTCTGAAGGTTAATAATCTTGCCCCTTTCATTTATTTATTTTCCTTAACTCAATTTTAGGTGGTTTCAGCCTAAAAATCTGGTGTAGATGCTTTTCTTTTTGCTGAATTATATAAACTGAAACCCATCATTCTAAAAATCCAGTGATTTAACGCCTCCATCAGATTCTTAGAGGGAGTAGATATCAGAGACTCAGTCTTGAGATCTGAATTTATGATCCTCTCAGTTAAAGGTTTCCTTCATTAAAAGATTTGGTTAATCCATCCCTCACTCTCTCAATTTCAATTAATAAACAAAGTACAGTTGATTGGTAAATTAGGTAGATTTTACATTCATCTTTGATCGAGATATCTCCAATTTAAAGGTGAGTCGCGACAGAAATTTTATGAAACTGTTTCAGCTGTTACAGTTCCAGGTATGTACCAGTTACTTTTAACAGTTACATTTTGGAACTGTTAAATATAAGAACCCACACTTAGAATCTGTTTTCTTATAAATTTGTTTTCATGGTTACAGTTTAATTACAGTTACAGCGGTTATAAAACTCTAAAAACGTTCCATTTCCAGTCATTTCTTTTCCTACCATAATTTGTTCTTGGTAAAAGGAAACCTAATTATTTGGTTTTTGGTTGCTTTAAAAACATGTAAGGTTGTGGTTTTTGTACATGTGTTGCAAAAATATATTTTTTTTGCAACACATGTATAAAAGAACGAGTTTTGCATGCATGTACAACGAATGTAAACAAACAAATTTTTGGCCTATGAAGTAAACTATAATTTTACAATCTCTGGTGCATCCAAATCCTGCGCAAAAGTGTGTAAAGTACTTTGCACACTCTTGGGCATCCCAATCCTACGCGACAGGGTGTAAAATATTCGAACCTATAATCATTTTGATATTATTATTTAGTTATTTCGTGAAAAATTATTTGTCAAGTTTCCAATCCAATCAAACACAACATTTCAATTTTCAAAAAAAGTCTCAAATGATACGTCAGCCTCTAATTAAGTTAGAGAGTTGGGGTTTGTAATGATTAAAAGCAGATAAAATTTAAAAAATTTCAATATAATTTTTTAATTATTTTTACCCATTTGACCACAAATAGAGGAAAAAATGCAAAAGAATGGGAAATTTACATTTGGAATCTAGAAACTTTTCTTTCCCTCAATGATTCGTCAGTCGCTATTTAACCTAGAGAGCTGAAAATGATATCTCTGAAAAGAGGAAAAAATTCATCTGAATTTAGTTTTCATTTAATTTTTTAATCATCTTTAACAATTTGAAAATAAACAAATAAAAAAAATGTAAATTGATGGAAAAAAATTTTTTTTGAAATTCAGAAACCTCTCTTCTTTCACTCAGTGATTCCTCAGCCCCTGTTTAAGCTGGAAATCTGGGATTAGCACTACTAGAAAAAATAAATAATTTACTTGAAACTAATTTCCTTATAATTTGTTAATTATTCTTACCTGTTTGAAAATAAATGAACAAAAAATACGCAAAATAACGGAAAACTTGCCGTTTTTGTGTTTTCTTAGCTATAATTTCCAAAATTTATTTCTGTATATGTTTTTTTTTATTAGGAACAGGAATTGTTGCTATACTTTTTTTTTGTGCATTAGTTACAAAAAGTATGGTATGAGTTCAAGTGCTTGTGGACTATTTTAACTTGTGTCAAATTCTTCACACGTGGTAAAAAAATAACCCACATTATGCACTTGTCACACAATATACTATTCTGTTCTTCTTAGTTCATTCAGGTTTTGGTTTTTTCAAATAGAATTTTTCGGATTGTGGTCTCTTTCGTTAAATGGTTATAAAAAGGAACTTCTACATTCATAATATCATTGTTTTGTAACTGTTCCAAGTTTATTGCATACCGATTCATCCCTACTACAACTTTGGGTTAACAAATGAAATAAATCCTTAGCTGAAAAAACGATGACAGATCAATGCTAATGGATACCGATCCAGTATCGATTGTTAGTCGATATGGTTTATCGGGTTTAAATTTATCACTTAAGGAGCAACTTTGACAGAAGATTGGTGTCTTTGATTCAATAATTTTGGAAAAAAATCAACAATAAGTTAGATTAAAAACGAGTTTTTAAAAAATACGCTTTTATAATTTGAAGAAGAAAATAACGGCAAAAGAGAAAATAAAATTTCTCTCTTTTTTTTCCGAGACGAAACAAACAAAAATTGAAAAAACAGCTGATAAAAACGGATATATGTGTATGTGTGCGTATGTCGCAACACGTGAAAGCAGCGCTGAAGTTGGTCATCCAGTGTACTTCAACAAATTGAGTGAGTAGTATAAAAGCGTATAAAAACACTTGTAATAAAGATGGGGATTTGTGGATTTATGGTGCTAGTGGTTCGAGCAAGTCTCCTGTGTTTTTTGAAGCAATCTCTTTTCGTATTTCACAGCGTTAGTGGTTAAGATTGTCTCTTCTGAATTGCATTTAGCAGAAATTTTGTTTGTCCCGCGCAACTGGCTGCGATGTCGAAGGTCGTTTCGTTTATTCTAGGAGACCGCACATTATGGAGTTGGTTGAAATTGAAGCCAGGATTTATTTTGAAGGTTGTTATCAATAAAAATAAAATTTAATTATTTTGTTACCAGTTTGCTGGTTTCGAATGTGTTATGCATTATTATTTTTCGAAGAATGTTGATTTACTTTCAGTTGAAATGTTTATGATTCCAAGATTTTGAATTATAGATGATTTCTGAGGAAGGGATGGTAACCTAGAATTTCTGTCTTAAATTTTATTATTGTATTATATAAACTAGTTTGTCATTCAGAATTACGAGAAATCAGTTCTTTGTTTAAGAGGTTCAAATGAAAAAAAAAAAAAAATTGCCTTTTCCTAAAGAAAAAACGTTGGGAAACGTCCTCAATAAAGTGGCCTCACAACACCCCTGGTTGGTTCGAATTATTTATTAAATCGATGTTTATTTTTCCTGTTCATGCGTATACATAAATCGTAAATCATATCATGTAGTTTTCTGAAGTTTCTGTGCATTATATCGACTGGATGAGTAACAATTCACAAAATTCACTCCGAGAGAATTTTTATGCATAAAATCCAAGACTTTGACGTCACTATCGTAATCTACTCATTTCCCTGAGAAACTATAATTAAATCGAGTTGAGTCAGTTTGGCTTGAGATTATTTTTTGGTTAAGCTCAATGAGAACTCTGAAATTGAACAACTCAAACTCATTATATTCTGAATTTCGTAAGTATTTCGAGATGTTGGGATATTGGTACTTTGAATAGGTAGGTTCTCAATGAATTAAAATACTAACAAAACTGAACCTACATTAGCCTACTGTTTTAGTTATAAATATGGCACAGCTATAGATGATCGATTATGATATGCAGAGGTGATGTTTTGGGTGATTTTAATGCACGAGAGTGAAAGAGAATTTATTATTTGCAGAGATATTTGTATGAGTTGCTCAATTTGGGTGGTATCGAATGGTTGTAGGTAAAAGGTTATGAACAAAAGAACTGGGGTGTTGCGAACTAGTACTTTATTTAAATTGACATGTGTACATAATATCAAACGATCAGGTGGGAGATAAAAGGTGTGTGGGTGAGAGAGAGAAAAGACAGAGAGAAAAAGAGATACTGATAGATAGACAGACAAATAGAATAAATGTTTTTGGTGTACGTCAGAGAGAGATTTGTGCTTGAGCCAAAAAAAGGTGATCCATTTCAATTTTACAATTTTCGATAAAAATTAAGGCAGAAATTCGTGCGATCTTGTTATGGAAATGTTGGTGCAGTGGCCGCCCGAGCAGGAATTGGGGGTGACACCCCCTGGGCGAGGCTGTTGTAAAAATTTAAGAAGGTGGTGACCTTTTTTTTTATTTTTTGCTCTTCCACTGACCAGTTGGCGTTCTTTTTGGTATTTTTTTGGTTGTGTTGTAAAAATTGATCGGTTACTGCGTCCCTCCACTAACATCATCGCTTCGCACGGCCCCTGTGTCGATGTAGGCCTATCTTTTCCTGATTTAATGAACTTTAGTGCATCGAACGTGAATGGTTTCATCCTCCGACTTCGTTTTTAAAACGCATTGCTAATATGAAAACAACTACTCCATTTCCACTGTTATCAAAGTTCAGCTTGTGTGATGGAGATGGGCGACGATGGTGATTTCCAAAACGGACTCCATACATACACCTTAGCGTCGTGTATATGTATAGCCTATCATGTCGCATGGCACGGTAGCTCTTCGACTAAAATCAACAAGTTACCAGACAACGATAAAATCAACAAAGCCTAGTACATTCGTTCGTTAACAAGTTAAACAAAAATACAGTCGGTAAAGGATGAAACTTTTATAAATAATAAGAACTGAAAATTCAATTCCATTGATGTATTTATACGGGATTCTCTTTTTTTTTCTTTCTTTTTATTTCTCGCGTATTTTTACAGCTACTCCTCTGCGCACCGCCGCATCTTCGCCTCTCATTTCTATTTAAACAACGTAAATCTGGTTTTTCGAAAAGACCAAAAGATGAAGAGAAATGGTCGACGCGAGAAAGCAACGAGAACAAGAAAGATAACCAAAACCTGCGACAGAATTGACTGAGAGTACGAGCGAAAGAGAAAAGAGTGAGAGAGCGAGTGAGATGAAAAACTCTGCTTGAAGGTAGACCGAGGCATACAAACGGCGAGATACAGTGAGAGAGAGAAAGAGAGAGTGAGAGAGAGAGAGAGAAAGAGAGAGAGAAACAAGCTCAGGAGATGGAGTACAGATCCGCAGCAGCGGAGTGGTTCGCTTCTTCAAACAAACCGGAGTTTATCTTAATGGATTCTTAATGCTATGTATTGTGGGGGAGGGGGTTATAGGGTTATAACAGAACTCGGCTAAGATGTAAATACGACGACGATGACGACGACGACGACGACGACGACGAAAAGCGTAAAATTTCAATTTGGTCGGCGTGTGCGCCCTCACCCCCCTTTTCAACCCCTTCCCCCACTTCACCCCTTCACCATTTACCCCTTTCAACATTGTCGTTTTTCGGCTATATTTGCGGAATGGAAAAGCGGATGAATATAAAACTCGTTTTTCGTATCGCATCATTAAGTCAAACCTTACCTTTCTACGGTGTATGTACGTGCGAAGCTATATATATATACACATAAATCTGTTGTATATATATATATACAGGTACTGTATTGTGTATATACCTACGGTACGTATAGCCTATACCTATACACATATAAATAAAATAAATCTCGTTTTAACCCTTTCCTTATCGCTCATTTCGAGCTCATTTTATTCATGAGAACGCGAATAATGGAAACTATGATTTTTAATTACTCGCAGGAAAATCGCGGTAACAAATATATATATATATATATATACACCATTAGCAAGCGCTTGAAAGGTTAATAAAATGGCGACGGCGACTGGTTGGAAAGGGGGGAGTCTTTGCTGGTGGAAGATGTGCATTTTTGTGGATCGTCAATTTTGTAAGAGTAGATGGTTGAAAGTTTGTATGCGGTGCTGACGGAAATTTGTGGTTTCTATATCGAAGAATAGCGAATTTACGAAATGAATTTTGGTCGCATTTAAAATGTAATTTCGTCGTCGCCTCTACCGTAGACTTTGAGGTTGTTTTAAGGGTGTGCTCTGTAAGTGTGTTTGGAGAGTTGTCGAAAATCGTGGCCGCCTATAAATGCGAACTACTCTGCAAGAAAGCTGTATATCTAATGTCTTCATAGCATCGTACATCTATTCTTTCTATATATGCAAGAACGGGAGATGTAATTTGACACAAAACTCAAAAGAATTAAATTTTTCAATAAATTGGGGAACGTATTGCGAATAAAATATCTTAGTCAGCGTATGTGCTTTTAAATTTGCTAATCTTTATCGAGGTTTAGTGAAAGTGTATAAAGTACATAGATTAATAAGCAGAATGAGAGAAAAAAGTATCAAAGGGTACCAACCATAAAAATTCAAAAATCTTGTCTATATAATGTTATGAAATTATCGTAAATTTCGAAATTTTCGCCTCAAAATACGTATGTAGCGATACGGGGTCGAAAATAAGATAAAACTGGAGGATATTCTTATTGGACCCAAAATTCAAATTCAGCTTCCCAAAAAACTCTGATATCAGTATAAAATGCTTCAAAAACAAACTGCTAAATGCTTTTCTATTTCAAACCTACTGAAGTTTAAAAGAAGCGATTCCATGGAAAATATCGTTCTAAATTCGAGCAATACATTGCTTGCCGGCCAAAAGCGCAAATGACATTTAAAAAAATCATAAAAACGCTTTAAAAACCGTGAAAAAAAAGTACAAATAAAATTATGAAGGGGAAACCAAAAGCGCAAACATATTCTCATGTATTCATCAGTTGCTGGGCGAGAAATATTTGTTGATAAGTAGACTTTCACACGATGTTTTACTCAATCAAACATAAAAAATTTGCAAACGAACCGCTTCTGGGTCAAAAAGGATTAAGTAGTTCAATCCTAAAATGGACATTAGCCAAAATTTAAATTCACAGCTTCTTAAAAAACATAACAAATGACGTGTCGCGAACTTTTTCTGAGAAAATAAATTTCTAAACCTTTCCTACCAAAGTACGGAATCCAAACTGAAGTATCAAAATTTCAAACACTGAGGATGGTTGAAATCCTAGTAGAATAATAAATTTTTTCTTAACATATAGATCAAATTTGGAGAATGAGGCTTCATCACGACATGAGGGACAGGATTTCAACTAAAACATTTGTTTTTCCACAACCCGAGGGACCAAAAATATCAGCACAGGTTGTATACGGAAACATATCGTTATATCTAGAATGGGGCTTGTTGTAATCATAGTTTTCAACTGTTATAGGTTCTTTAATTTTCGACGTTTTCATTTTAATATATAATTTTTTTCTTTCATAATTTAAGTTGATACCCATTAGGAAGTATATTGATATTATCAATTAAATATCTTTTATCGTCGTATGGCGATAATGCTATTTTATCCAATTCTACTATGTGTAAAATATGCTGTTTAGAAATAATTGAATAGTCTTTTTTTCTAGTCTGTTCACATTTATCCAAACAGTTTTTGTACATTTCAAATTTCATTTTCTCTAAATTTGATCTTTTTATACCTCCGCAAATTTTCTTTTTTTTTATATCCTCATACACATCATCTGTTTCAATATAGACAATCAATGAATCTGTATCTGTTCCTAATAATCTTATTTTATCACCATACTTTTTCTTTAAAACATTATAATAGAATCGATACATTAATGATTTAGATATTTTTAAAACCACAAATCCTTCATAAATTGGTTATTTAGTTCCACTGCTTTCTTTTTCCTTTGAATCAAAACAGTATCTTCATCTATAATGGTTCTTGTGTTATAACCAGTTTGTTTAAAGAAGGAGTTGGAAGACATTAGTATCTTTACTTGACATCCCTTTTTCACGTTTTCCATTTGTTTCCCATAAACTGAATTGTTCATCATTTGTAGAAGTCTTTTTCAAAATCACTTTTTGCTTGTTGTCTTAATTTGGTATTCATATCAATGTGGAGTTTTAACCAGGCTTCTAGTTTGAATCTTATATAACCTTTCAAAATAATGCTTTGCCTTAAACACTCTTTCAGCATCCTAAAATCAATAATATAATTATTTTTTGAGTGTAGCATAGTAATCAATTTATCATTCCTAGGGTTATTACCTATATGCCTTTTTCAGTCAAGCGTCATTGTTCTATACAAATTTGCTATGCGATGTTCTTAAATTCTACACACTGTTTTAAAATCAAAAAATATTGGCGCTTTTGGTTTATTTTGATTTTAAAAAATTTGTACTTTCAGCCTGTCACTTTTGATGCATTTGCGCTTTCGGATGACAGTCATTTAATTTATTGATTTAAATTTAAAGTGATTATGGTTTTGCTGGGAGATTTTTGATTTTGCGCAAGCTGTTTTAGCCCCTACAGACAATGAATCGATAGCGCCCAATCAAATTATCAATAGCATGCCTGTTCCTGCAGAGTGTTGATTGTGCACAGGTAAATGTAGTAACATATTATCAATGGCGCCATTTTATATTAGTCTAAGGGTTATAAGAACAGTATATGTGGAATACCTTGTCGTGAGAGATATTCTCACCAGAAGGAAATTCTACAGAATTTAAGCGTGTTCAGCCACTTTGTACATAAGTACGGGTAAGCCAGAACCAGACCAAACACTGGCAATTTTAGAGCCGATTTGGGTGGTTTATATACGGCTTATTTACACGCACACAAACACACGTATGTAAGAGAATACATACGTTGATGAGAACGGCCAGGTCGCATCATCCCCTATCGAGATAAGAGATGGCTGGCCAGTTTGTGTACGAATCGTGACATCATCTTATTGTGTCACGATTCGGTACTCGTACATTACCTGCAAGTATATACAGGTAATTACAATCGAACGTAATTTGTGTATTTAACGTCACAACGACGATTATTTGCCTGCCCTTTGGGGCGGCGACTGTCATCAAGGGGTCCGAGCCCCTTTTCCTCATACCGGTGAGTCCCCACAGTATATATACCTACTTCAATTGGCTAGAAGGAAATTGTACTACCTTTCAGCGCAATTTGCGCATTGCCACATTTCATTGAAAATTCAGGTCCTTTTCATTACACAGTTCCTTTCACCATTCTCCTCATTTATTTAGCAGAATTTGTAATTTTATTTACTATTTTAGTCTATTACTTATCATGAATTTAAATTTTAAGGGTTTGGGAAGTGAATATATAAATTAATTATGAATTTATAAAGGTAATCTGTAACTGTTGAGCAGGAATGGAAAATAAATCGAAAACAATAGTAAATGTTGAATAATCATAAATACATATAAATAATTGAATTTTATGATAGCCTGGTGATAGTTTCCCAATTAGTTCAGTTGCTATTACATAATTATGTTTGATACTCAATTTGTGTTTAAAAAACTGGCTGACTAATTCCCTCCCCCAATCAATATAATAATACCTCTCGATACAATATTAAATTAATTCGATTGCAGAGATTGATAATCAAAAATTCGAAACTTGGTTTTTATCTTCATTTTTAAAAACTTAATACTGGTAATGTTTTTAGACACGATAAAGAAATGGAGGCGACATTGTTGATATTTGTCAGAAGGGGTGAAATTATCCACGAGAATAATTTTACTCTGTTCAGGTTTAGCAATGATCTTTGACGATCTTCCGATAAAAAAATAAATCCTACTTATTGTCTTTTATATTGGCATTATTGCTAGTACTTTCAAAATTTTGTATGCAGTATGAAATAATAATAATAAAAAAGAAAAACCTAAAAAATTCATAGCTAACAGTCTATGTATGTTGTTGAAGTTTTTTCAGCCATGTGAATATCAATGTTTGGAAAAAAGTGTGTCTATATCTAATTTTATTATAATTCAAGGTTTTAAAAAAAATTTAATTGCTTTCAAAATATCAAAGTTAATGAGAGAAATGGAGAGCTGAAATTTTTCTGAAACATCAATATATATCTGCTGAAAATTCCTAAAAATTTTGCTTAAACTGAACGTTTGGTTCTCGAGTTATTGCTGAAATTCAGCAACTATACTGACTTCGCATCATTTGAATCAAACATTCCAAACCTAATTGTAGCGATAACACGAAAAACAAATGTATAATTTAAGCTAAATTTTCGGGGAATATTCAACTAACATTAATCCTATGTTCGGTTGTTGAGCTACCTATACTGGAAATTTTGTTAGATAAATTGGTTCAATTAAAGAAATAAATAATAACAAATACTAACTCGACGAATTACAATTTATAATAAATTATAATAAAGGAAATTGTTGAATTTTGTTAACTTTTTATTAGACTACAAACCTCGTGATATTAAGCTGCAAAGGTACACAGCGCCAAACGTTCTTATAAAATGTAAATTTTGGACTTTGAAAACTCATACATAAATGGTAAAGAAATGAGGCAATGCGTAAATTGTGCTAAAAGATAGTATCATTTTGTTCTAGCCTTCAGTTGTGAGGGGAAATGATTTTGTTTCTAATGTGGTAGCCATTTCTATTTTCACTATATGATGGAGTATTTGAAAAAAAATCCAAGGTGCTTTAACTAATAGAAATCCAGAAGGTGCCTGCATTGGCCAATGAAGACATAGCTCTTGTTTTATGGTTCGTTTAAAAATGAATTTAGTGATATAAAATGCATCGATATACATGATATATCGATTTGAGTGTGGAGAAATGAGGAATATGGTCGGAATTGCTATCGATGTTTATATATCGATACCTATATATTGTTATTTGTTGACGAATAGTGGTTATTTTTTTTTTAGCTATCGGTATATGATTTCTCACTCTGAATAACAACTCTCAAACTTCATTCTCTTGAACTTCATTATCCCATAGGTATAAAATGTGTACCACATTAAATGTTCCAGTCCGCTCAGACCCTGGAGCACACTTTTTTCAATATGGAACTGGTTTTCTTTTCTTTTTTTTTCTTTTCTTTTCTTTTTTTTTTATGGTGTACCTATAAGGCTATGTTTTACAAACACAATGTCATATTTAGGAGCATACATTTTGTCCCATCTAATTCATCACATTTCTATAAATCAAACAACCTGTTAATTAACTGCCAAGTGGTGTACTATCGAGTTTAGGAACTTGAGTACAATAGATAGACTTACAAATTGTCTTTTGCTAACAGGCCTCAACTCACTGAGGTGCTACTGATAAACCTAAACTAAACCTGTGGTTAAATTGTCAGATGACCTTAATTTGGAATTACTCGAGGAGATGTAAGGGAGAAGAAGCTATTTTCCCTCAAATGAAACTATATAAAATGGGAGAAACATAAGATGTGAAGCACTGAACCAAAAAAATACCATAAAATTAGTTTTTCAGTTTTGAAGAGAAGTAATTTTCTAAAACTCATAATATTTTTGTGAGTATAAGTTACCAATTCTCTGTACAAAATGTTCATTGTTTCATAGTCTTATTACATTGAAAGAAATATGGGCTAATTTTGCCTCGAGGAAAAATTTGTTATGATGAGGGCAGTGGACAATTGATTTTAATTTTAACAAGGTGTATTGTGTCCTGTCAATTGTTATTAGTGGTTCAATACTCAGGTTAAAAATACCGTGGAACCTAGGGGTAATTGGTAATTTTGGTTGCAATCACAGCTTTTGGGTGCCAAGGTTATATTGAAAGAACACGAGTATAAATTTTCATGCATTTTGTATGTATTTGATTTTTTATGCTGTATTAATTCATTCATATTTATAAAAATTATTATTGGAAATCCTCTAAGCTATAATATTTTTTTGTGGAGGTTGACAAAATTGTTCCCACTCAAGTAGAAATTGTAAATACTGGGCTGTATCAAGGTATTTTAATTCTTTCGAGAATATTTAAATGAGCAGCAAATAGAAGTTCCTGAATCTCTTCTAATAATTATGTAGTGTGTAAAATTATAAATAAAAACACATACGCAGTGGAAGCAAGGTTCCAGGAAACAGATCAAGAGAAGTGAATTTTTATGACACAAACTTTATTTCACTGCTAGATGGATGAACGAAGAAAGGGAATTGAGCACTCATGACTTACTTCACACACACTCCACTTTGACTGGATTTAAAGAAATTACCACATTCTACGATTTATCACTATAATCAAAAATTCAATATGTACAACTTTAGGACACTGAACATATGTAAACTAGGAAAATGTGGATAAATGAAAGAAGAATGTTGAGATTTAAATGAGGAAAGACGAACATTACCCACATTACCAAATTTAAGACAGAAGTGCCAACTTGAACTGGAAGAGAGAACCACAAGTCCGACCATTTCTTGAAGACAAATTTCAGGAATTTAAATCAAAAGAAGAGTTGTTTCATTATTAAATGAGAGAGTAAATTATTCACAAAAAAAAAGAAATTACGTTGAGTACTTGATGTTAGAATCAAGAGTGCTGAAAAGTGCTAACAAAAGTCAGCAGTTAAGCATACAAAAAATGGTGGTTGAGACTTAAATTGCTAGATAGCAGTAAGTAGCTCCATCTATAATTCTAGCGCAAGAAAAGAAGAACAGAAAGGAAAAGGAATAGGAAAATAAAAAAAAATAAGGCCGCACGCTACAATTATTTAATAATAGGCCTTTATGAATGAGTGATAAAACAGAAGTTTAGGTAGTTATATCCTCCTCGGACCCCCTTCGACTAGGTCACAGCGTCACATTATTTCATTCATTCGTCGGTGGTCAAGTTGGTCGAACATAAAAATTTCAATTCTAACCGCAGCCTTAGAGGTGAGCGAACGAGTATAGGTTCCCCCTATATAGTTGAGCGAAAAATTGCTCCATTTCAATCGCATGTTATGGAAAACAGTCGAATGGAATGATTAATATATCGAATTTTATTCTGCGAAAGCTGAGGCGGCTCCCTCGCACACGAAACTCATCAGTTTGCTCTTGTTGTCAATTCATCTGCCCCCGAAACGATTATCCACAACATATCAGGAAACCCTTTGTAAACCTGCTGAAACTGTTTGACCGGCTACTAAACTTAAATTGAAAAATTGTTGATCTGTGTTTTTCCTTCGCGTCTCGGATACAGAGACGAGTTTGCCAGCAAAACAGCAACTTCGCCACTGACGACAATATTTTCGTAAGTCGTTCCCCCTGCACCACCACCCCTTCGTCGCACTCGAAGAGAGCTTCGTCCCATTATCAACACAATTTCACGGCGTAAAAATAAACTTGACGGTCGTCGCCTTTTGTTATGACATGTGGGACAAAAAGGGTGTCATTTACAAGGGACTTGGTCACGCGTTCTGCGATTATTTCGCTGAACACCCGTCTCTTCTTTTTTTTCTTTCCCCCGGCCCCGTTCTTTCGTCCCCTCCGGTCCTCCCATTATTTGATCTTCAACACTTTATTTTTACTCCTCCCTCCATCCCCTCCGCTCCACCACCATGTACTCGGTTTCTTCGCTTGCCTCTATTTTGCGCAACTATACTATGCCTTATAAAATGCTATATGTATAGTAGCTGGCTGCTGCTGACGTTGTTACTGCCGCTGCTGTTACATGCGAAAGGACGTCGTCGTTTTTCGGTGCTGCTGGTGACACTGTGCCTAATTTCTAAAATGCGTCCGTAGCGTCAACAACAACAGCGAAACAAAAAAATTTTCCTTCGCCACCGTTTGTTTAATTAGGACTCGTGTGCGCCCGTTCGACCTTCTTCCATATTTCGTTCAATGATATTATGATAATAATAATTATGACGACTATAACAATAATATAATATAATATAATATAATATAATATAATGTATGTAGGCCTGCTGTCGAACGCCTACACGATCTTATACCACCCCTTGCTTCGTCGTTTTGCTATCGACTATATACATATATATGTGTTTGGTTTTTTTTTTTTTTTCAATCCACACACTCTTAACGTGCCACTTCGACCGCTAACCCACCTCCTACTGCAGCAGCCCCTTCGTCCGCAACTTTTACCATCGATTTAAAAACGTCGACGATTTAAATCCAACCCCTGATTATTTGTCAAACGCATCCCTAAAGTGTAAACAAATTTATACGATTTTCGTTGTTGCCACAATGATGTGGATACGAATGTGGGACGTGGACGGTGCAAGTATTTATACTTATAATATGCTGAACTTGTTGAAATGCTAAATATTGTCGTCGTCGATAGAATATTAAATTTTTTTTTTTCTCCATTTTTACGCGCGGAGGGATGGAGAAGTGAATGCACGTACTAGCCTGGCAGCTTAGAAAGCAATATTTTGAAAATTACCATCGTGGGATGGTGTAACGTTAATCTCTTGCAGGGTAATTTTAGCCTGGGCTCACAGTATTGGAAAAATGTAATTATAACCATTTCTATCGACGTGGCACAACTACGTAGTCAAGCTGTAGCCAAAGACCTTTAAGCACTGTTATGAAACGATAGAATGGTTTTCGCCATTGGTGGAATCGATTTCAACCAAAGATGATTGACGATAACTTACTGAAATGAACAGTTTTAATTACCTTGAAATGAAGAATTTTATCAATAAAATTCACAGCTTTTGTAGATACATGAAAAAGAATAAAATAAAATAATTGAACTTGACCTTTAATTTGGTCACTTTAAAATAACTTATAAAAAATTGCTTTCGGTTCATGAAAAATAGCAATGGAAAATTTGTTAGAATCTGAGAGACTCAGTATTTGACAAGTTGAAGACTCTTTGTTTACTCAATCGTTCCTGAAGTAAAACTGATTGTGCGATCAAAATGGATTTTCGAAGTCAACTAATATCAGGGGGCTTTGTCAGTCGAAGTGTGATGGCTTTCTATATAGTGGAGTAATCGAAGCTGTCAAAACCTTGATTTCATGGAAGTATTTCCATGAGTGTTGGTATGTTGGGGGCGAATATTGAGTTGTAATATCTCATAGGGGCGCCAGTGAATACATGTACTTTTGGGCAAATTACAAAGAGATCAAGAAGGAATTTATTCGATATTCAAAATTATTAAATTTAATTTAATTTTTTATACACTGTTTGTCTGTGTTTATTTTTGTTTGTATTGTTCTAAAGATATATGAAAAACATGAAAAAACAGTGAGATTTCTGGTCAGTTCAGTAGTCGAAAGTGTTCGTCTAAAAGTGTAAAATCTTATTTGTTATAAAGTGTCCATTTTGTTGTTCTTGATAAGCCAAATATACGGCAGATTAAAGGTAAGGTACAAAATGGCCGGTGCTATTGAGGTATGTGTGAGAGCAGCAAAGTTATATCGAGTGACGGTCTAAAAATATGTTTGTGTACGTATGTGTAGGAAGAGTAAAGTGTGGCACATAACAACACTTTCATTTAGCCCCAAATCATTTACATTCATCTATTAGAGTTGTAAAAAGAAGCTAGAGTAAGTAGTTACAATTGCTCAAGCCTTAAGTAGGCCTAATCACATAAATCAGTTTCCGAGTTTCTCTCTAATACATATTTTCTTAAGTAGATAGTCGATGTATAGTATGTTACGTTTAAAGTTGGAAGTCAGTTAATTTATGAAATAACTATATATTCTATACAATACCTGTTTTGGCCAAGTAGAATATGAAATCTGACCAAATTATTTAAATACTGTGCTTAGTTACTTTATAAAATATCGGCTCGAGAATAGACAAAGTATAAAACTGGCCGATATTACATATTTTATCTAAGTAGACTAGTTCTTTTATGAAGCAGTTATCATGCACTATTAAGTCTGGGGTCACCAACCTATGACTGTTGGGCAAAATGAGCCATATATGTAAGATTTTTTCTGGTCAGTCATGAAAAAATAATATAAATATAAAAACGAAACTTGGAATATTCCCAGTTTACTCACTATTTAAAGTTAAATTTCAAATTTTAAAATAAACCATCAAATCGGTACAGAAAACTTTTTTTTTATCTGGTTCCCCTCTGGATCTACCTATCTGCATCTGGCCGATTGAGGAAAAAGGTTGGAAATCCATTCCACTAGGTAATGCATAGAGGTAAGGTCTGAACTTGGGCTAATCACTCAGAATCAGATCTTAATTTTTTTATACAATTATTTGAAGTATGTCAACAGACAAAAAATGGATAGACACTTCCGATTAGATTTGATTGATGTGCAGTCCCAACCATTTATAAATCACAAATCTTTTTTTTTACATTATTCTAAAATGTTAAACAATCAAAATTTCAAAATTTTTTGTTATTTATTCTATGTAATATCTACAGTTTATGTTGAAAATTTATGAAGATCTTAAACTTTTACGAAGTAATGTTCACCAGTTATTCTATGAAATTTATAGTTTTTATGCGAAATATTTAGTTACTGTCTTGAAAAGTACAGTAGAAATTGGTTACAATGAATTTCAAGGGACTGTGAAATCTGTTTTTTGTAGCCAGTAGCTGGATACAACAAACAAATTTCTGAAACCTAGTTTTAGCAGATATTTGGGCCTATAAAATAATGATAGTTGCGAATAAATCAATACCCATCATCAACTATAAATATGAGGATATCAATTTTCACGCTCTCTGGCCATTAAAATGCAATTGTATCCTGATTAAATAATACATGATAATTTTTAGAAGCATAAAAGTAACCACTGGAAGAATATTGGGATTGGATGGAAAAGTGGTTTGTTATATGAAAGAAATGAAGAAAGCACAAGTGAATTAATTCGTTGTAGCCGCTTTTTTGGCTTCATTTGACACCCCAATCTGTTTGTTGTAGCCACTAGTTTGTAGTATCTGGATTTGTTGCAACCGATATTCCTTAACACAGAATAAATGTAGTTCTGCCTGGACCATGCATTTTTGTGTTGTAACCAGTTGTCTGCTGTAGATGATTTCTATTGTATTATGTATTATACACTATACCTGAAACACCTTGTTCATGTACAGAATTCATAATTATTTTATGCATTCACTGAAATATATAGATCAAGCTAACGTATATTTGGAGTTTTTCTCATAAAAAATCATGTATGTTAATCAATAAGAGTCTATAGAATTAAATAGTAAAATAACAGGGGGCTATGTTCATTTGGTAAAATGAATAACCGATGAAAGTGGCATTTATTGGAAAAATTGTTGAAAAAACGAAATTTATAGAACTATTTGCAAAAAAAAGTACCTACTAAACAAGGTGCAAACTTGAATAATTTTTTAAACACCTACCTTAAAAACAGACGTTTTCAGGCCAGTTAACTGTATGTAAAGAAGGAGATTTCAACACTGTTTGTTAACATAATTTTTCAAGCATATGGACTGATCTTTTTTACATTATTAAATAATGCGACGTTTATTTTTTCGTACTCATGGGGACTAAGTGTCATCAAACATTACGATACCCTTCAATAGTACATTTTTGCCCAGTTTGCCTGTTAA
This sequence comes from Ericerus pela, assembly GCA_011428145.1. NCBI lineage: Eukaryota > Metazoa > Arthropoda > Insecta > Hemiptera > Coccidae > Ericerus > Ericerus pela. The sequence goes on along the minus strand of WOFM01000011.1, from coordinate 1,574,075 downwards.
TGGAGTATTAAAATTGAACTCATAAAAGGGTTCGGGATGGAGAATATAAAAATTATCAATTTTATAAAAAAAAAAAAGGATTGGTACTATTTTTTCATTTTGACCCAATTTTTATTTATAATTGTACGTATGTATCACTCAAAATTTTGTGTTTACGGTTCTAAGTAAGCTACCAGGTGGATACAGTTGAAATTTCTACGAGAGCTAGTTCTCATAGTGGAGCCGGTCTGAAAGAAGTTTTCTAACTATTGGTTAATTAGTTTCTGAGAAAACTGGAAAACAAAAAATTCCTGGAGAAGTCGTTTTTCCAGGGTTCTGAGAAAATGACAAAAGGGATCAGGCTGAAATTTTCATGATAGACTGTCCTTATATTAATGCAAGTTTCTTAGAAGTCTGGTGCCTATTAATTCAGTAGTTTCCGAGAAAATTGGAGAAGAAAAATTTCTGGAAAAAATTTTGTGTCCACAGTTTTGAAAAAACTACCAAACAAATAGAACTGAAATTTTTTTGAAAAATAGCTATTGTATGGTAGCAGATCTGAAAGAAGTTTGGTGCTCATCGATTTAGTAGTTCTCAAAAAAACTGGAAACAGAAAATCTCTGGAAAAGCGGTTTTTAGCTTTTTTTTTTAAGATATGGATAATTTTCGATAGTATTTTGTAATTTCTTAACCTGAAACTAGCAATGAAATATCAATATATCGGTTACTATCGATGTAAATATCGAGTAAACTACGTTTTCTAACGAAGCATTGCTGCGCTATAGTTTTTTTATTTATTTTTGATACATTATTTTTTTTTTTATAAAAGTTTCTCTGCTCCTTGGAATCTAATCTCTAACCTCCACATTCGACTGCTAGCACCTTTAACATCGCACTACGATTTTAGGCTGAAGAAATTATGATACTTTACACTTATATGTTTGCCAGTTACTAAAATATTTATTTTTTTCCATTTTTTTTTTTGGTTTATTTTTTGGGGAGGTGGCGTTGAAAAAAATAGGGATGTGACACTGGTGCGAAGTAGGTGATTGCGATATGAGTGTGATCCTTGCAGCATGAGCCGAAGAGGAGTGATGCAAAGATCACACTCGTATCAAAATCACAAACTTTATGCACTTGCATCATAAATAACGATTAAAATGCTGGTTGTAAAGTAGCGTAGTATCACTTCGCTTAAATACCTTGTTGGTAAATTCATCCAACGGTTAAAATATTAAAATCACTAAATCCTCGATACGTAGGCTAAATAAACGTTCTTCAAAAATTAATTTTCAAAAACATAATCAACACACGAATAAAGTAATATATCCCGGCTTCCAATTTTAACTAATTCCAAAATCCCCTCTCTCCTGGAATACAATAATAATAATAAAAAATAAGAAGTGCCTTTTGACATCACAGCTCATTGTGTCTTACATACAAAATTGCCGCTAAATGTAATGCAGAAAAGACTCATGTAAGACCCTACGCCATAAATAATAATTAAGATATTTCAAGCAACACAGGGGACTACTTTCCTTCTTCAACAATTTATCGTTATAATTAATATATGTATACATATATTTTTTTAAGGGGAATGATTGAAGAGAAAAATTAATTACGATGATCTTTACTACGGATGAGGTTTATTAGAATAATATTGTAAGAAGGTTAATTAAATCGAACGATTCCGATGGTCAACTATTTTAATAAGTAAATTATGACAGCAAATAGTCTCTAATTTACATTTCAATCGAAAATGAGAGAACACAAACAGCACGCTAAATTGACCTCATTCGACACGATTTCCATTTTCACAAATGAGCACAAGGCAACATAGGCACCTATGTGAGTACAGATATACCTTTAAAAACATTTCATACATCTAATGTCGTCAAGAGTTTGTGCATAGCCCTCTTCAATAACAGCATAAATAGGAGGATGTAAAGTTAAACAGAAAAAGATAAAAATGGAATTTGCGAATAAAAATTTTTGAATTCGCTCGTCGAGATAACATGGTAAACATATATAGACTGTTAAATTCCATAACATGTTCTTTTTCTCTCTCTCTCTCTCTCTTTCGCTCTCCCTTTCACTTTTTATTTTCATAAGAAGATTATCCTTTTAGGGTGTTAAAACAGTTTAAAAGGTTGCATTTATAAGAGAGTTTGTCATACGTGGGTTACGAACTGAATACATTTCCAACCCTTGTTTGTATAACTCTTAGCTGATCCTCTTTTTCTGGACATCGTCTTCGCCTTGAGTTTCAAAACCTTTTATTTACTGAAAAAGAAGAAGAAAAAAAAATCGATCTGAAGGAAAATTACGTCTGCATACGACAAACATAGGATAAAAATTTTTTTCGTTCCATCGATTTGTAAACGTTTAACCTAAAATAAGGACATTCTTTAAGCATTCTATCCTGCTAATACGTTTGGTCGTTTATAAAAAATGAAGCCCGTAAAAAGGAGCTTTAAAGTAAACTGGTTTGTTGTAAAACAAGGAAAAGGACGGAATTGTGCACATGTGATGTTATTATTGAATTGTTACTGATTTCAGCGACAAGTTTTCTAATTTTGTTTAGGACAGGTCGGCTATTCTGTTCAAAGATGAAGAAAAAAATCATAGGTACTTGCTTTTGAGTGTATGTACCTACCTACAATAAGTAGGTATTACTTGCGAAAGAAATCTTTACTGAGACAAACAGGGCTGTAGAGTATGTCCCTATATCTTTTTTTAGGATTCAGTTAGGTACTATTCGAATCTCCCATTTAAAACATAAAATACCGACGCAATTCCGGTTAATTTTTTTTATTTTCCAAGTATCGATTCAAATTCGGTTAGGTTCCTGTGGAATTCAGTTCATTCATTTTCTATTTTACATGATCAGATGATGCATTCTCTAACGCCCCCCATAAAAAAAAAAAAAAAATAAAGAAAAACAACAGGAATTAAATCTTGATCAAACACTTATTTATTTTTCAAAAATTGGATTTGTTACTTTTATCCAAAATAAGGATGAAATTCTCAGATTCAGTTCGCATTTCCGCGTCAGTTACCATCAATTTCAGTGTTCCTGAATAAAATTTGTTTCCTGTTCAGTTACTAAAAAAAAAAAATCAGGTTTCACACTTTGTAACAATGAGAGGCAACCATTAAAAATGAAAAAAATTTTTAAAAAATTAAGAGTTGTTCATTTTCCCTCCACTTTATTTTTCATTATCATTTTCTCCTTTCACTTTTTTTTACCATTATCTACCCCTTCTCATATAATTCACGTATAAAACATTGGTAAAAATTGAGTGGCGGACACTTTTTCACAACTTGACTCGAAAAGCATTTTCAATGTTGAATTTGAATGCAGAGTTGTTTCTATTTTTTGAAAAAAATAATTTATTTACCATAATGCTTTTTTGTTTCATTTCAGTTTTGGTAAAATGAGAGGACCATGAAATCACCCTATTCTCTATTATTTAGAAAGAAGTTTATCAAAATCGGTGCCCAGGTTGAAAAGTTACACCGAGTGCAGTGTTGCTCCCCTTGACAAATTTTAGTCCCCTCTATCGGGAAAGCTGAAAAAAAAAAATGATGGAAAAAGTATCCTTCTTGACCACAGTATCTTTCTCCTATCTTCTTTGGAAAACTTTTTTTTTTTGTTTTGCTTTATATCCCTCTGAAGAAGGAAATGCTAATGGCGTCATTAGTATAATAGATTATATTGAACTTTCACTCATGGCTTTCGTTACACTCGAGAAAAAAAAGTGCCTGCCCTGCTGCCTTCAGCAACTGAATTTTATTTTTCATTTGAGACAATAGCAATAGCATAGAGATGTCACTAATGGAAATTGAATAAGAACTATCATCACAGCATTGAAAACACCAAAAAGTTGAGAAATGAAGTTCATTTTTAGTGTCAGTATCTTAATTTCTATAAGGTTTTTTTCACTGTGGCACAAAATTAGAGAAAATAGCTGGACGCATTTTTATGATCGAAGTATCAAAAGAAAGGTCTCACCATGTAGATGTTCCATGTGAACATAAAAAATCCATAGCACATTGAGGGAAAAGTTGCGAATTTTGATCTCCTCACTCACTCTAATTTTTTGGGGGGCATTTTTTCCTCCCTTAAACACACCTATATCTTAATTTTTATATCTAAGGTTTTTTCTACTGTGGCATAAAGTTTGAGAGAATAGCTACACAGATTTACATGATTGAGGTGTCAAGAAAAGGTCTCACCATGTAGGTGTCCCATCTGAAGAAAAAAAAGTCCGTTGCCTCCTGGAGAAAAAATTGTGGATTTTGACACCGTCAACTCCACAAAATTGTTCTTTTGCATTTTTTTCCTCTCTTAAGCTATTTTTCTTAGTGATATCAATCAGTCCACAAAATTTAATACTTCTGTGTCACCTCCTTCTTGAAATTTGGTGGGCCAAAAAGTTACAAAATTGAAGTGCGTTGGCATATTATACTATATACATAGCCCAATCAAATAAATGGTTTGAAAATGAAACGAGGGAGAAAGAAGAAAACCCAGGGGGAAGTTAAGAAGGGACGAGGGCCACTTCAAGTAGGGAGTTCGTTACTCTTCGCACGTGGGTTGTCCCAAGGAAGGTTTTAAGTCTTAGTGGAAGTGTATAGCTTCCTTGAGTGAAAACTTTTAGATTTTCTTCCAAGTACATGTCTCACTTCTTTATTGTTTATAAACTGAAAATCAAAAAGAGCAAAAGACGAAAAAAAAGTCACATTTATCTCTCTTTGTCTTTATGGCTCTTTCTGTCCAACTGGAGTTTTCTCTTAAGTGGATTATATTAAATCTCAAATCCATGTGTAGGTATTTATTTTTATACTTTAGAAGCTTTTTTTTTTTATTTTTTTTTTTCATTGGCAGAAATTTATAAAAATGTTATCTGATGAAGAAATGTTGGTTCATATAAACTGAAGATAAAAATAATTTTTCTAAGCTTATTTTAAGAAAATTTCGATTGACGGAAGAAAAATGAACCTTTTGAAATCACCGCGTCCGTCATCTATAGGTAAAAGTGATATCATTAGTTATTGTTGCGCTAGCTGTGAAATTACTATAAGTTATTTATTTTATTTGAAAACTTTAAATACGAATTTTTCGAAGTTCGTAATCTACATTTTACTGCATTGTTGCCTGCACCAAAAATTGTATTGATCTTACACTCACTACCATCATTATAATAAAAATTATTTCACTCTTCATTCAATGTTGTGATATTACTGACGTATGCTGGGATAGAAAAGAGCTTACTTAAATTCAAAAATAATATAAAAAAAAATAAAAATAATAAATTTGAACCTAATATTAAATAACCAGTATTGAAATTTAATAATCGTCTTTTACTTAAAAAATTTAAAATACCAAAACTAAAAAATAAAAAATAAAAAAAAACATAATTAAATCTATGAAAAAAATTAATCAAAATAAATATAAATAATCTTAGCCTATATAATTAAAAGAAGAAATTAAGATATATTTTTTTATTTAAAAGTTAGAAGTTTTATTTTTATATCAATTGTAATATTTATTTTCTTCTGTTTTATTAACAATAAAATTTTATTTCAATTAATTGGTGTTTCTATGGTATAGATACAAAAACAAATGTTATGACTGAAAAATTGAATAATTAGTGTATTTTCCATGACTTGAAAAATTTTAATAATAGTCGCACCTGCTGGTAAGGTCGAAGTTAGTTTCATTTTTTTTTTCTTTCTAAATTGGAACGAAACCACGATTTCATCTCTCGAATTTGTTATTTAGTTGTTGGGTAAAAAAAAAAAAAAATTACTATTTTCAGCTTGTTAATGTCTCTACTTGGGAAAATATTTTCCACAAATAGCCTTTCATTATTTTTTGTTTTTCGGTCTCATTACCTGTATGAAAATCAGACCTAGCGTATATTGAATTCTCTGTTTGTAGAGCAGGAAAATAGTTGACATTTTCACTTGTTGACAGCGAGAAAATTTTCAGTGTTAGCGTTTACCTACTATCTGATTTAATGAGAACACAATACTGCACATAGGCCTTATTCGCACCAAGTTTGAAAGAATTAACATTTTTCGAGAGCGCTCTTGTTAGCCATCAGAATTATATGCTCGGTTTTTCTGCGGTGCGTTCACATTTTTGTGTCAGTAAAATTAATTGTGTTCGCTAGAATGAGTTCAAATTTAAAAATATAAGATCGTCTGGATAGTTATTCAGTTGCATTAAAAATAATTCACTTTAATTGAATGCATCTTAAAAACTCTGCGTCTGAGGAAAAGCTAATTAATATGCGATATTGAATTCGAATTCATCGAACTGTTTTGTCTGCATCCCGGTCGTATTTGCTTCCCAGTGTTGCATTTAACGCGGATGGTAGTTGGCTGAAATTGTTTATGCTTTCTTAACATTTTTCGATGAAAAATTTTGTGAGAGTTGGAATAATTTTTCGTGATAATCAAAGCCCAAATTGAATTGTTGGAGAAAGAATGTATATAGGTATAAGTTCAAGTTCTTTTAACTTTTGTAATATATAGACGACATTAAAAATGTGCATGTGATGAAAGTAGCACTTCATTTTAAAATGTTACAGCCGAAGTTTGTAATCGTGAAATTGTGAAAAATAAATTTTCTTTATCATGGCAGTGGTAGACTGCGGGGATTAGGAGGATAAATCTTCTCTTCGAATTTTCTTAAAGCAGAATTTTGCAGAGTGAGACCATTATAATTTTTAATTTTGTGACAAATAATGACGATTTCAAAAATTCGTATCCCAAAATACGTCGTAAATTCTTTCGTTCGCTATGCTCGCGAAATTATTTTTCCAATTTATGACTTCTCCTTTCCTCCAAGATGAATCCTACATGCGGCCCTGGCTCGGAGGGTAAAGGTTGACATTTTTTAATTTAATTTTTAGTCCACTCAGATGGTTGTCCAGAGTCCGCCTTTGGTCTCTCCCTCCAAATGAAAAAAGTTATTTAAATTTGCCGCTAGTGGTGAGGGGATGTAGGAGAAATTTCTTTTCATCAAATCCCTCCACCTCTTAAGAAAATCCTGGTCACGCCACTAGCCTACTTCTCTCCTAAAGCAGATCAATTATATTAAACATATCGATTAATACCATTACCATAATCCTTCTCCTGTAATCTTCCGTAGTTTTATGCTTTATTTTCTCCTCCTTTTAAATGGATGAACAGACAATTGATTTTGAAAAAAATGACTGCAAAAATAAAATTCTTATGGTTAAGAAAATCTGAAAAATAATAAAACACATTTCTACGTTCGTAATTTTACATTCTCGACGAGCCGTCGTCTCGAAAAATTAAGGAACAAATATAATGGTCTCCAACTTCCAGCAGAAAGAAAAATAAATACACTCAGGGGTTATTTACTAATGAGTACCGAAGACGCTGTTAGTAACCCCGAAAAAACAACATTATTAACGTCAAAGAAACAAACCGCAGCATTGATTTTCCACGAATTTACGTGATTCTCTTTAACTTTCGAAATATTAGGACCACAGGTGTCGCCTAAAACTTCCAGCAAAAATGTAGGAATATATTATTCACTCGCGAAATATTACAGATGATAGAAAATTTCCGTATTCTGCCTCAAATTTTAAACAGAATTCTAGAAAAAAATTAGTCAATAATTACTTTGAAAATCATTTTATGAATTCATAAAAAATCGATGCTTCTACACCCTTGATATAGGAATTGTCGGCATGTATTTTAAAATATCTGAAAAAATAATTAATCTCTATAAGCTATAGACTGAAAGAGGTCAAAAATTCGTGCGCACTCGATCTTCATTTGTTAAAAAAACATAAAAAACACCCATATTTTGGTTTCTGTCATTTGTTTTACAATTTGTAATGCTCACGTAAGTCGCAAATAAGGGAGCTTGGGGGCTCACCCTCCAGAATTTTGACAAAAAAACAACATTTAACGGCGTATAACAGCATATGTATAACAGGCAGTGATACTTTTTTAGAATTTTTCGTTTTTTTAATTTTATTTTTTTCACGGAAATACCGAGGGTTGAGACCCACTACTTTTTCATATCATTGGCCTCAAATGGTAAAATTCAAATTTTTTTAATAGGTATGTATTATGTATGTACTTACAATTCACGGTACACGTTATCTTCGATGTTACGAAATTTGGACAAAAAACTGGTACTTGGTACGGATTCGCTTTATGGTACCTACTTCAGGTATAAATATTTTTCTTGGATTTTGGAGGTTTAATAAAATTGTTCTTTTTAGATCAACAGGAATGAAATTTGGAACATATGTTCATAATGGTTTATTCTGACATGTTACCAATTTTAGTTTCAATTGGTAATATAGTTCATTCCTTGGAGTGATTTTATTTTTGCTTTAAAGTGGCTCTAAAATAGGTAATCAATTTTCGATTTATAGTAATTAGTAACAAATGTTGTTTGCAGTTGGTATTGTGGTACATCCTTGAGACTAATTTATTTATGGATTGGTCATTGGAGGTTAATTAATGCGCACTTTGCCTTTAAAAGAGGTGGAATGTAGTATCTACACATACGCACATATATCCTTTTAAATATAGATAAACTTTGTAGATTTTGGTTTTGATTAATCAAATTGTTCTCCAGTTATCTACTATTTAGTGTCATCTTTTTGATTGGTTCTTTTCTCTCTTTGAGATAATAGTTGAATTTGATGTTGTAAAAGGTCAATTTTTTAATGCTGATATAGAAAAACACTCGTTTCATTCTGAAACAAACTTAATGACTAAAGAAAATAAATTTTTCCACTCGCTCCCCCATTTGTGGACTTGAACCACGGATCTTTTTTCTCCTTTGCATAAAAGCTGTACGCTTTTAGCCTACTGCAACACAGTTTCTTTTGATTTAGTAGGAGATATTTTGGTTTTTTTACTGCATTTTCGTTTTATTGTTTTCGAACGCACATGAAAAATTTTTTTTTTTAATTTCTCTCCATTTGTTTATTTTTTTAAGTAAGTTTTCTTTACAATAATATGTACTTATTAATTCTTATTTCATGAACCGACTTGTTGTTGATACTAACTATAAACTACTAAATATATGTTATCGATTAAATGCCTCGTGGAAACTGGGCAGACGATACTTCCCGTTTTGAGGGTTTTATAGCTCTAAAATTTGTATCTAACTTTTGATGGCTACCAGACTTGGAAAAAATATTTACTGGAATCTGTTCTAACAGAGAAACCGTAATTTTTGATTATCATTTACGAAATTCCACTCATTCATCAATCCATGATCTATATTCTTTATGAATTTATTATCAATTTTGGTCCTAATTAGCTGATTTTTCTAATGAATCTGTTGGCAATAAATTTTTTAATAATCGTATTTTTCCTTTCAGGACCGGGTTTTAGAAGGAAAGATTTGCGGTATAATTCCCTCGGCGCTAAAAAAATAAAGGTCAATTTGAAATGCAATTATTCGGTATTTCAAATTTTACATCTATAAAATATGCAAAAAATTGTTAATCCCTACCATAAAAATTCTTGAATACTGTACAATGTAATTCTATCCCTTCCCCAAGAAAAAATGCTAAAATCGGGCCTGTTTTCTTCAGTAAAGTGTAACGAAATTTTTGGAAAGTCCGTTATACTTTTTGAGGGTAATCATGATTCTGCAGAACCAGCATTATTACGTCACTTATTGGATAGACCTACTTGAGAACTTAGATTCTGACTATACTTGCACTTTTACGCATCTCACGGGAATGTTTTTCTGAAGTTTAGATCACAGTTAATTCCTATTTGTGGTACAGTTTACGATAGTCGTATTCGATACGGAAAAAAATGCGAAACTTTTGGCACTTTAATGACAGTCTGTTGTGTTAAGAAAAGTTTTGAAATAGTTCCCTGAAGAGGCTGCTCTACTTTCCAAAGTATAAATTCGAATTGAACATAGATTGCAAAAAAGTTCCGAATTTCCGGGTCCGATTTGGTGAGTAGGTTCTGATAAAAAGTTCTCTTCTAAAGATATTCTCGTGTTTCCGTTGCACATGTCGCTGATCGTGTCTAAAAATCTATTTTAATTATTCTCTAATATTTTTTGTTTTTAATCACTTCCCCAAACTCAAAAAGAACGAGAACCTTATGGTTGAATTGAACTTTCACTTCAACAGAACTTGTGAAAACCTAGAATTTAAGTTAAGAACTTCTTCGCCTTACAGAATATAAGTTATATAGCTACTCGACCTGGAACTAATTTCTCCATGCAGCATCATCACTCAGTTAATACAAGGTAAGGTATAACAGATGCAAAAAACTTACTTGCAAATCTCGGATCGTTGGCCGGAGAGGCGCTGTACCAGCCGGCGGCTCCATTGCCATACGACAGATCCGGCGGCCCGTTACAGTATTGGGGCGGAAACTGGGCTACGTGCATGTAGGGATTGGCCATGGAGGCTGGGCTGACGGACGTCGGTGCGCCGTTCGTGCTGCTGCCCCCGACGCTGCTGCCGCCGGTACTGCTTCGATACGGACTGGCCGGTCCGCCGCAAAACTCGAGCTTGCGGTACGACTCTTCGATGGGGCTGAGAATGTCCGAAACGGAGAAGGGTGTCGTATGCGGATTCTGCTGTTTGGGACTCAAGGACATGGCCAGGTCGGCACCATTGAGCTCCGGCAGTATGTCCGGAGGTGAGTCTTGCGACGACTGTTGCGACGGCTCCTGGTGTTGCTGCGGCTGTTGCTGTTGCTGTTGCTGCGGGTGGTGATGGTGGTGGTGGTGGTGATGGTGATGATGTTGCTGGAGGCCGACCTCCGGACTGACCGACTGGTACGACGACGAAGACACCGGGTGCCCGGATAGCGCCAGGGTGACATACGGTTCGACGCGAAAAGCCGAATGTGAGGATACGCGACACTTCACCAAAATAAAGGGGGTTAGTCGCACGCCGTATTTAGGGGATGGATTCGTGCAGAAAGCAATAAATGAAGTTGAAAAAAAAAAAAAAAAAGAAAGAATCGAACTACAAGAAAATTAAAATTTTTTGAAAAATTCGCCGAAATATATTAGAAGAAATTCGAGTATACGTTATGTTAGGTTATAACGGAAAAATTTAGGAACGAAAATAGTAATAGGTAATAAAAAAAAAAATTCACATTCGGTTGAAATAATTCGCGAATCGGATATCAATAGGTCTCTCTTCACGTTTAGTATACTCCGTAGGTACTGTGTATGTAGAGTGAAGAGGTTATTTTTTCTTTTTTTTTTTTTTTTTTTTCGTCGCTGGTCTTGCTCCCTCTCTGGTTACCGCAATCTCTCTACCCTTCAAAGATGGGGGGAACAATACAATGGTGAAGTGAGAGGGCGGAGACAATTGTAAACAGCCACTCAAAAGTATCGAGCGGGAACCCACTGGTACCGCCTCCTCTTGCTTGAAAAATATATTCGGCGAGTGAATTATACACGCCTTTCTTCATATTATACGCTCATAAAGCGAAGTGAGGGGGGGTGTTGAAAGAGTAACAGCCAAGAAAGACAGCCGAAAACATTATTTTACAAAATAAATCTGAATTTGTAAATTGCTTTTGTATCGCATGTGTGGGGAAGGTGAATCAGGCCGGTGAAAAAAAGTGAACGTAGTTATCGCAAATTTTTTTTTCTTCTCTTGTTCGCTGCAGTTCTGCCAGGAGTTATTAAGAAAAAAAAAAAAACGATTTAAAATTTTTAGTTTTACCCAATCAGTTTTGTTTGCTAATTTTTGAAAGAAATAATCCGATTAAATTTCGTTTACTTATTTATGGGGCTCGAGTAACGTGACCATTTTACCCTGCAGCGTCTGGAGATTAGGCTATTGATATAAATGTGAAGGAAGGCATGGTCGACGATCTGCCAGCATAAATTTTCCAATCACATTAAGAAGAACCCCAAACCGAATACGCCGCCATTTTGGGTCAGGAATGTGACGGTGACTGGGTCTCGAAGCTACGACCGCGCGCAATCCATTCCAGTTTTGTACAGATAATCAACTCCATAGGGTTTTTCCATTACTTAGCATTGGGTTGGATGTTATGTAAAACAAAAAGTGAATAGTAGGTCTTGAATAGTTTTATTTCGAGAAAATTTCATCAATGAAAACAATGGGTTGGAATATTTTGAACTACACTGTGGTTTTGATATGAATATGGCCGCAATTATTCGTTTGAACTTTGGAGTATCCAAAACAAGTGCACAATGTTGTATTAAAAACATAGGAGTCATTTTACCAGCTGTCGATGTCCTTATTAGCCATTCAAATCTCGTTCTTAATCGAAGTACCATAATACAATTAGTATGACCATGTGAAACAAAGTTGGTTTGTTATTATGGAGGTTAAAATGTCGTATCTACACAAAACGCACTTTTATATAAAAGATGGCTTGCCATTGAAAAAGGGAAACGAATAATTTTTCGAAACATATTGTCTAGTCTACACACTAATGAAAACCTAGCATTCTATACATTTTATTTTGACCTAAAAATCAAATTAATTAGATAAGCTTCGTTTATTGGGATTGATTTAAGATATTTTGCCACAAGAACGGTAATTTTTGTTTTACCTTTCTAAAATACGTGAACCATTTTTGAAAATTATTCACTCTACTGCTAAAATAAACCAATTTTGTTATCTTTCAACAGTGCTTATATAAGTTGAACATAAATATTTGGGACTACCAACAGCCAATCTGAAAATTAACCCCACTTTATTCTACAAGGCTGTAGCTTAATATTTAAAAAAAAAAATTTTAGATAAAATGAAAAATATAGCTTAGGTTAATCTTTGGAGAAATTGCGTGAATCGATTTGTGATCTACATTTTTTTTTTGTTTTTCGTTTTTGAGAATTACCTAATTGTTTTGATTTTTATTAATTTTCATTGGTAAATCAGCCCCCTCATTATACGGTGATTTTGTGATGGTGTACTTTTTTTTTTTTTTTTTTTTTTTTTTTCACATCTATCAGATTGGAGTTTAATGTTTAGACGATTATTAAATTTTTGATGATTTTTATTTAATATTTTTCGTCATTTATCGTTTGTTATCGATAGGTTTACAATATTTTTGATTATAGGTAGCACACTGGCCTATTTTAAATTATTTTAAATAATTTTTGTTCGTTGGTTTTCGCTCCAAATTAAACCAGCGATATTAATTTTTAGGTAGCTAATATACCAAAATTTACTTCAGTTTAATAACTATTTTAATATTATTTCGATTTTTTATATGATAATTTTCTAGATTTCATTTTAATATTGTAGCCAAAATTTTCCGATGAAAAAGGTTGAGGTTTGGAAATTTTGAAAACTAGAAAAACAAGAAGTTTTTTTGAAAGAAAAAATTAATATCCTGCATTATACTCGTATTATTTTTTTATGAAGAGAAGTCCCCAGATGGTGAATTAATCATGAGCCTCTCAGATGATCAGTTATTCCTAATTTTGTACAAAGTATCGTAGACCTAATCACAAACAAAAAATTGATTACTGTAATGTTGTAGCTGAATAAAAACTTCGAATTCTCCCGGAGAAAAAATGAAGAAAAAGAATCTAAATGCTATAGAAACTCAACCAGGTGATGAAAAATCAAAATCAATTTTTTGTGAAACAGAAATAATGATGACAGCCTCGCTTACTCCCCTAAGGGAAGCTACCACACTTCATCTGCCAAAACCTCCAAATCAAAACCAACTAGTAATCTCAATTTCTGGGGAGAAATCACTTACTTACTGGCTATCCTAGGACCAAGATCTATTTTAAACTTACTAACTGGCAGTCTTAAAATCAAGACCTCTAAAATCTGACTCACTTGGTCAAGGCACTAAAGCCTATATCATTTCCTCATCGTGAAGATAGTCAAAGTTAACGTTTATTCATATTATTTTAGCTTGTAGTTAAAGGCAATTAGAGCTAAGTTCGAGTATTTCTTGAGTATTTCATTATGAATTTTAATAATTAAAATTCCTCATTTTGATGCAAATAAAATCATTTGTTCCATTTGTCATCAAAATTGTCTCTGATTGAGCTTCTCCCAATGCAGGACAAATCACATTGAGTCGCCCCATAACAATATATACCATTGGCAGGAGGTCTTCCAACAATTTTTATTTTTCTATATTTTATGAAGGTTTTGATGTCTTATTTTTTTTCTATTTTATTGTTGCACCCCTAAATTTTGCTCTTGTCGTTCCGTTGGTTTAGATGATTCTTCAATATTTTCTTGTAAAAATATGTCTAAACATTTTCTTTTACTATCCTAACTTTTATTAAATTTTTAAAGAAACATTCCGTTTCAATAGGCTAATACTTATTACCCAGTATTACCCAGTTTGTTTGTCTAAATTTAAATTCATGCTGTTTTCATTTTTAAGCGTCGAATTTTTCTTCAAAATGTTCTTCTTTGCTGAAAAACAATGATTAGGAAGTTTTTTGAGCCCGTGTAGCTTTTTTATATGTCCTCCGCTTCCCTCATTGAAAACAAAATTATAAAATAAAAAGATTCAATGTAACAACCCTACTGGATATCCCCTAATGGTTACCTTACATAAATATTTTGAACGGTGGACGTCATTCACGTAGGTACCACATACGAATTGCCTTTTTACCAACCCCTGCCGACGATAATATAATACGGGCCTAAGAAGGAAGAACAATTTTTTATTCGAAAAATAAATGCGAATGTATTAACGGTAGTAGGCACTCGTGTTTTTAAATATTTCGTATTTTAACAGAACAGTACTGGATTTTGAAGAACGCTCTCCGTATATACTCTTTACTGTGAAGAACACTTTGGTTACATCTTAAATACATACTCGAATTCGTTTCCCTCTTTATGTCTCCACAACCCTTAACCGGTCCACTCGTATTTAATAGTTTATAAATAATCGAAATTAAGTACTCGCATCATTACAGGATTACACCTCTATATTAACTTGAGTGGATGAGTCTTTCTCGTATGAATGTGTATCTTTTTTTTTCCTCAGGCTTTCAGGCTTTCTCTGTGTGCGTCTCTCTCTTCCTCTCTCTAATTCCTTTCCTCTTCTTCATTTTCTCTCTGTCAAACGTGTATCAAACGATACCGAAGTAACGAGATTTTTTATTCCCGCCATTATTGCGTGTAAGTTGTTGTAAGAACCATATAGAGTGTAATTACCACTGGAGAGCTCTCAGTGATGGGCTGCTTCTTTTCCATTTCCTCCTTTCGTCTTTTTTATTTTAATTTTTTTTTTAATCGGAATTCAAATTAGCCCGACGATTCTTTTTGATTTTTCAGATTTTGATTGTTATAAATTAAGAAAAGCCTTGTTATTTTAGATCTACTTTCCTGGTGGATAATTGCTAAATATTTTTCTTTCGTTTCAACCATTACGAGGCTCGTACGGATAAAAGGTGTATTTTCGATGAGAGGTAGTTGAAGTTCTCCTCTTTCAATTATTTAAAAAAAAAAAGTTCTTCCTTTGAAAAATAGCCCATTTGATCAAATAATTGACAGCTGCTGTATGGTTTTGTATGAATGAAAAGTGAAGATAACGATTTTCGTATGAGTGAAAATTCATTTAAATTTGCGGAAAAAATCGAAGTTCAACGGTTGGTAAAGATACAAGTTGGAGGGATATTAACTTATATAAAAAATTCTTTTTTGAGGAATCTTCGGTTCGAATGTTTCGCGGAATATAGACAATTTTGGGATTCCATGTAGAAAAATTTACTAACCATTGTCAATGATCTTTAGGTAATTATTGTAATTTTTAAATTTTATTACAAGTTTGTTAGTGGGCAAGTGTTAATTGCTTTCGGAAAAATAGAGTAAAAAGCTCGTGGAGGACATTTTTCGTTTCTAGTTAAAATTATCTTAGTCCAATCAAGATAGCAAGAATTCGGATTTTTACTCGTGTAAATAAAGATTTTCATTAGAATAACAGATTGGAATAGAAACCATAGCTAATGGAAAGAGATACGAACGATCCAAATAGATTAAAAATTTCCTAATGTGAGATATCACCGTTTACAGATTTAGTTTTATGACGATGTAAATGACACTTTTTTTTTTTACTGAAAAATTTAAATTTTAAATCTAGCTGTGGGGACTATAGATCTCGAACACACGCCATTCCTTATCGGCGTATTATATTCAACAATATATAAAATACATTGTTTGTTCGTATGCTCTTACTTGCACACACAGGCAAGTAAGATGCAAAGTTTGGCCGATGACAAAACGATAGATAAAGATCTCGGTAATGTCTCGGACCAGTACACAAACTCATTATGTCATTTCTTATCAGTTGCTTCAGCAATGAATAAGAAATGACGTGAATTTTACTACACACCTACATATGTATATGTACATAAGTATGTCTATGTGTGTGTGCCAAAACCAGTATATAAACTCTCAGAACCGGCTCTAAAATCGCCAGTGTTTGGTCTGGTTCTGGCTTACCCGTACTTATGTATGAAGTGGCTGAACACGCTTAAATTCTGTTGAATTTCCTTCTGGTGAGAATATCTCTCACGACAAGGTATTCCACACTGGCTTTTGAAACAATTAGTTTTTAACTGACAAAAATTCGAAAAATTGGAATTTGTTGTTGAATACTTTCGGGCAAAATTATATAATTAATTTTTCTTAGCCGGGACAGAGTTTCATTTGCCACGATAGATTCAAAATTTTGAAAAAAAATGCGTTCTAACGATGAAATTTCCCAGAAACTAAAAATATTAAAAAAATAAGAAAACAAATATTATAAAAAACTCAGTACCTGATTGAAAAAGTTGAACAATTGATTTCGTTGGTTGAGTGATCTGTGGATCATCTTTGATAAAAATGAATAAAATAATATAATGGTTATTTGTGATACAAATGTGCAAAGTGGTAATCACCTGCTTCACACGAGAAACAGAGTTTTTGTAACAAAAACAATTTTACCAAGAAAAATTTTTTTTGAAAATGCATTTCAACAATACTCAAACGAATATTTTCCTTTAATTTTCGTTTTTTTGTTCGTTTATTTTCAACTAACTAAGGATGAATAAAAACTTTAATGAATATAGATTCAACTGAACTTTCTCTTCTTTCCAACAGTACCAACCCCAACGTCCTTGCTAAAATACAGGCTGAGGAATTATTGATTGAAAGAAGAAAAGTTTCTAGACTTCAAGAAACGGCTAATTTTCTATCAATTCGCGTTTCTTTTTCATTCGTTTATTTACATGCCGCAAAAAATAACTAAAAAATTAAATGAAAAACAAACTCAAGCAAATTTTAGCTCTTCTTTCCATCACTGCAATCTTCAGCTCCCTGGCTTGAATAGTGGCTGAGGTATCATTCAGTGAATGAGGAGAGGTTTGTTTCATAATTGAAAATGTTGTGTTCAGGTGGGATTTAAGATCAAAGTGGCTGACATCTAGCGGAAATTTGTTGAACTAGCGAATGAATGATCATCAGTGCCATCAGCTAAAGAGATGTCCAACGCTGGATATGCGCTTTGATTTGAAAATATGTGAAAGAGAGAAAAGAAGAAACTTGAATTATATGTTCTGCGCATCCAAAGTCGCGCATATTTCGTTGTAAAAACAGACTTTTCTATACCAAAACACATACACATTATCAGCTAAAACGCATACACAATAACAAATACCTACTGGAATTTGGAACATTTTATAACATTCTATCTTTAACGTATTTTTGATGTGGGATTAGACATTCTTTAGCTGTATGTCTCTGGTGATCATTTACAGAAATGCACACGACCCTATGCAAAATACGGCCAAATCAAAGTTGAAATTAAGCTATTTACAGTTGAGTGAAAAAAATAATTTTGTTTTCAGATTTTTGTAGATTTCATTCTTCTAAAAATTTACAAGAAAAAAATTCAGTTATCTTCAATATGTAATGATTAAAATAGAAATGAAATTAAAGTACCTATTATCACCTATTATCCTCGTTATAACCAATAGGAAAGGAGCGTTTTCAGCGCCATCTAGTTCTGTCTTATAAATTCCAATTAGAGTGGCAACTTGATGATTAGTTTATCAAAAAATTTGGATGTGTAGAAATTTCATAAATGTTGGATTAGTGATAGTGTTCATACTCAACAAAAACATTTTACCAAGTACCGAGCTGCGCATGCGCGAAATTTTACTTTTCGACATTAGGGTGAATTCCCTACTTTACATAGGTATAGTTGATACGCACGAAAACGTCTGTTTTCGGAGTGGGTGTTGCAATTTCAATACCAATGCAAAAAATATAACATAGTCCTACCCAGTAACTCAGATACGAGTAGATATATTGAATCAAATAACATTTTTTACTCATATCTTCATCAGTTAGGTAGGTAACTAATGATATTTTTAGCCACATCATCTTTATTCGGTTGGTTATTCGTACACTTTACTACAAAAAAAAAATGTTATACCTATTTTTTTCTTAAGTAGGTATGCTCTACTTAGATTTGCTTTATACCTTACTGTAGTGGTTCTTAATCGAGGGCGTGAGACCTACACTCATATTCTAGAATGATACTTAAGTACAGATTCGCTACTTAAGTAATATTTAATCGGTGACTTCTATATATAAGTATAGGATAAACTTGGTCGAACGAGTACTTAAGTCTTATTTAACGTTAAGAAACGTTCTAGAATACGGGTGCTATTCGTGGATGGAGTGCAGCTGATTGTGATATCTTGAAGCCAGGATAAAATCAGTGCTGATACCGAGATGCTAAGGGGGTACAAACTGCAAAAGTGTTGAACGATAGGCAATGGAGGCGTCATTCACAGAAGGTTGGTATTATGAAATGAAACACGCACCCGTTCTTTTCGCTTTTTCATTTTTAATCGATTTGGTCTGCAAGGCTAGAAAAAGTACTGGAAAAGATTGAACCTCTATACGTGAGAAATTGGATTTTGTGATTTTCAAATTAATCCACTTGAAAATCCACGAAATATTTCGACTTTATATGTTAATTGAATTAATTTCTTACCAAAATATCAAAAAAATTAAGTCACCAAAAACGTGTCAAATTCATACCGATCGGACATTATTTTTTCATGGGTCGTAAATATTTGTATTTTAGTCAAACCAGTCAACCAGAAAGTGTAAGAGATGGAAAGAAGAAAGGAAAAAATGTATCATCGCTTGAAAAAGGTGTTACATTGCACATTTATTATTTTTCTTCGCCTCTATTCAGTCGAGCCTCTACACCTTATTTATTTTTTGCCTGTTTCACTCTTTGGTTTCGTCTGTCTCCGTCCCTCATGAACTGAAGTATATGGAAAAATGTTTACCTTTCTTCATATATTATTCACTATAGCGTTCGACGTACTTCGTCCCATGTAGTGTATATTTATACACAGTATATACCTGTTGTATATGTATGTGTATACTGTATATACAAATTTCATAATTTTCAGCCATTAATTTTCCATTTTTAACTCAAGTCCTCTCCTCGTCTTTAATACCTAACATTTTCATGTTCGCCACACTAGGTATATGTATAAACCTTTTGGCAATACGACTACCTACCTACCTTTATAACATAAAAATGAAAAGAGCTCTTTTCACGTCTGTCTAAGTAAAAAACGAAAAAGAAGGAAAAAGTTTAAAAAAATGTACTATTGGCAACGTTGCATTTTTCGATATAGTGTTAAACTCGTTTCCTCAGCTTCGCTTTCATACTTAACCCCTTATCCCCGCCAAACACCCACACTTTATATTCGACGTTCGGCCATTCTGTTATTTAATGAGCCCGATTGAAAGGTTTATATTTCTGATATAAACACGCGGGATGAAAAACGCCATAGAAAAGAATGCTGATAAGAGTGTACTTGGACCATGATAGCTCTCGGATGAGTTAATTGCTCTTGACCAACGATTTAGGCTTCCGAAAAGCGCAGAACTTCTCAAATTGCGGATAAATATTCGTCTTCTTTTTTTTCTTTTTTTTTTTTTTTTTTCGAGTATTTACTAAAAGAGAAAAAGAGATGATGCGAAAGGTGGTGTGGTGAATGGTCAAAGAGTAAGAGCTATTGAAAAGGCGAACAAAAAAAATGGAAATCTGTTCGTATTAGCAAGATGTTTATTTATTCGTTTTTTTTTTGTTTTTTTTTAACTTGTAAACCTATAAATAATGAACAGTGTAACATAAATTTTTTTTCATCTAGGTAATGGAGGAAATTAAATGAAGTTTTCTGCTACTTGTAAATTCTAGGTTCTTGACAAGTTTTGTTTTAAGAGCAGATTTTAAATTTATTTGCTGCATGAGTGAAAAAACAACACAAAAATTTTTTCGCAAGATTAAGGGATGACAATCGGTCCCATTTCCCCCCTTGGCTGCGTCCTTGGACTGTACTTACTTGAGTCATATTTTATCCACAGATTGATTTTACATTAATTCTTGACAATTTTTTTTACGTATTATCAATTTTATTGATATTCGGTAGGTCGTTAGACAGTAAAGTTTTTCCAACGGCGAGTTGTCTCAAAAAATGTTGACGGTAGACATTAGTTTCTCGTTTTCATGAACGTCATATTTTTCGTATTACCTTGTGAAGTACCTAAGCTATCAGTAAAATATCGATTTCATAAAACAAATCAATCGGATGTAGCAAGCACTCAGTTCAATTGTACTTGAAGTTAGTAAGTTGTACAAATGTATATGTATGTATATATACAGTCGAAACGTGCTTAAAATTCGACAAATGGATATATTATTTTGCATTCAATTATTCAGGATTGGAAGTTGGAAGTAGACAAGGCGATTGTACTGTTCATTTTCTACACGAACATTAAGATAATTGTTTGCATGTCCAGTTTGTGAAGTGACTGTCTTCGTATTATTTGCTGGAAGAGAAAGGGAGAGACACTTACGGACGTAATTTTTCGATAAAATGGATATTCCAGACTTCATGGACTTTCAGGTACTTTAGTATATAATGCTTGATAAACTTACTTAGGCAAATGAGAAAAATATTTCTGATTAATTTTCCATTTGAATTGGGGCATTATTTTGAAATTGTTTTCGTTCCTCGTGGCTGGTAATACAAAGAAATTTCACCATTCGAAGAATATACGAATCAATTTAAAAAAAAAATTACCGTACTTTAATATGAACTTGTTCAAAACATATATGACGGTTATGTGGTGTAAATTTGTTAGGTAATGGGAGAAAAACGAAAACAAAAACTGGGAAAAAAAGTAAAAAAGGAAGGAAGCATGAGTATGAATCTGTTATTAGCATATCAATTAAATTGGCGAAGTTTTTTAGGCTGCTGTGATTTTGAGGGAAGAGGTCGGGAGTCGCTGATGAATAGGTATATTTTTAGTCAACGGTTTGTTGTTTAATGTTAGGTATTTGATTTAGGTTTTTTAATCCTTTTTTGTAGTCACGCCTTTTTTTCTATTTAAATCTTCCAAACAAACATAAAATTAGCACCCAAACTTGAACAATATAGGGTTATTGAATTAGTCCTCTACATTAGCATACTAAAAGTTGCTCCCTCCCCATCTCCTGAATTTTTGTGGATGGGGGTGTTTATCCCCCAAAAATAGATTTTTTGCGTTTTTCTCCGCAAATTTTGATTTTATGATGAAAATAGATCTCTACAAAATTGTTCTACATAAAATTTCCTACATAGAGTCTTGAAAACAACCATTCTTCAGTGAATATGTTCAGTAGAATAATATGGCAGATATATGTATAACTCGTTATAAAATTATCATACTATTAAAATAATTCGTAAACCCAATACATATTTTCTAACAATCCACCCTTTTCCATGACGCCTTCCTACAAAAAAATATCTTGCAGTTTTTTGTCTGATGCCCTCTTTCCCTCTAGAGAGTCATGAAAATAACAAAATTCAGTAAATATGATTGTTTTCAAGACGTTCTAGAGGGGAAGGGGGCATCATATAAAACCTTTAAAGGTAGAGGGGATTGTAAGGAGTTATGGAAGGGATGGATATGGGTAGAAAATATGTACTGGGTTTACGAATTAACTATATACTACGATTATTACGAGTTATATCTCTCACATAATGCTATTGAAGGTATTCACTGAAGAATGATTGTTTTCAAGACTTTCTGTCAGGCAAAAAACTACATGTAACGTTTTCGTAGGAAATTTTGTACTGGTCTATTTTTATCAAAAAATCAAAATTCGCAAAGAAAAACTCAAAAAATCAAATTTTGGGTTATAAACACCCCATCTACAAAAATTTAATTGGTGGAAGAGTGCAACTTTTAGTATGTTATTCTAGGAGACTCAACCAACAACCCTGTATAATTAAAGTTTGTGTGCTAATTTTGTTTTTCTATCAGACTGATGCTGATTTGACTGGACTATGTAGAAATAGATTTATGGAATATAAAATATCAAAATTCAAAAGCAGAAGAAAAGAGATGTGGCTAATAATATTTTAACAAGTTTTAAAAGAACAGCTATTTCATATTCATTGATAAATAAATCATGCTCCAAATTCTTTCGACTCCATACCTGTATCTGCTACAATACCAGAGAGATCTTTTTCTGTCATGAAATGTTTGAAAAATCTATTTGACCTCTACTAGCTGTGTTTGATATGCAGTAGCATATAAAGTGAGATGGAGGAAAGAAATGTTTCAGGGTTTCTCAGAGCTAAAAGAAAATTGTGTAAATTAGGGGAAAAAGTGATAGATAGAAAAAAAAATTGTAAGAAAAACTGAAGAATGAAATTTTATTTAAAACTTTCTCCAAAAGAAAATTCTCCCTATATCACTAGTGATGTGGCAAAACAATGCAACAATAAAAGTTTAGAGAAGGTCTAGATCTGTGAAAAATTAATTTTTAGTTCTAATTTAGATATAGCTTTAGTTCTGTGAAGAGGCAAAGCCAACTTTACCTATCAAGCCATGAAATGAAAATAGCAACATCGCAAAATTGATAATTGGGGCACCAGGTTTTGGGAAAACCGGAGTTTTTGGAGTTGGTTTTTAAATTCCTTACTTCTTGAAATGAAGTTTATTAATAATTTTCATAATTTTTTCTCCATTGGTTCCCCCAACACCATCAAGAGCTTCGACATTTTAACTCTACTTCATTACTCGATAAATAAAGTTGGATTTAGACTTAAATTAATAATATTAATAATCCAAGTAAAACAATTCAGTTAAAGAGATTTTTTTGAGAATGGTATGTGATACAAACTTGCAGGAAAAAGCACCTTCTCACTAATTAGGGTCAACTTTTGAGAAAAAAAATTTTTTTTTTTCAGTTTTACCATGGTAAATTGAACAGCCTTGTCACAGTTTTAGTACCGCACTTTTCAACTGGTTTTAAAAAATGTTCAATTGTCTCAATTTTTGTCATATCGAATACAGTTCATATTGGGAAAAAAACATTGTTAACCACAAATTCATATTAATCGAGAGTTGGAACTCAATCTTTCAGTTATTATTGACCAGGCCTAGACACATGGAGGTTTTAGACTGCAAGTGAAAATCTTTCTCTTGTTTTCTTTTTTGAATATTTTGAATAATATGTATATTATCAATATTAAAATATTGTAAGCTTCGTAATTGTGTAGGCAAATACTTTTTGGTGAAAACTATGGTACCTAAAAATAAAGTAACTGTGTGTATATAATGAGAGAAATACAACCAACACCCTCTCTCCAGCCAAAAAAGAGGAAAAAACAAGGGCCGGCCACATGGGGGTTTTTGGAGGTTCAACCGCCCAAGACCACCCAAAAGAAGCAAAATTATTACCGAGTAATTTCACGTATTATTTTTAATCATGAATAATGCAACCACACCAAGTCTGACGCTACAATTCAACCATCATTGTATTTATTTTCAGAAAAACCTCGTCGTTTGATTTAAAAAAAAATTATAAAACTTTTAATTTTAAATGTTTTGAAATAAATTGTCTTACAAGAAGGGGAGGGTTCATATCTGAGAGGTAAATCTTTTTAAAAAATCCCAATGTGTGACTTTTTAGGTAGCTCATAAAATAAAATAAAAATGTGAATTTACACTTAAGTTGCAAAAAATAAAAACCCCGGTGAGAAAATCTTGCAGCCGGCCTTGAAAAAAACTCATTTAAACTTCGGATAATATATCATTACTCTTAAGTATTATTGAAAAAAATTTGGAGTTTTAAACTGTCCCTTGGAAAAATTCTAGATTCGCCAATGGGTACTGTTCCACTCGTGCAAAATAAATGTACAGATTAATTAGCGAAACCTTTAACTACATAGTACTGGTCCAGTAAAAAAAGATAATTTTTGGTTAGACATGGCGGCGCTAAATAGGCAATCAGAGCGTACCATTTGACGTACTTTGCTCTGCGTTCATGTATGCTATCCTTGTGAATTTAAGGTATGTCTTTATCGAATGTATTCTAAATTAATGAACTCGAGCAAAACGTCGAAAATATGCAGAAAGTACGCTTTGGTTGCCTACTTTTTCGCCGGCATGTCTTGACATTAAAAAGTACGTTGGTATTACGCAACTTTACTGATCCAGCACTACTAGTCGAAGAACGAAATCCATTCAAATTTGGTAGAATAGCTTCCCTCGGTGTCACCCCAGTGTCGTTATTTTTCGCAAATAAAGCATAGCTATTATTTGTAACCTGAAGTGATCTTTCCAGTCGTAAGTTATAAAATTATTTAATCAGAACATTTTGGGTGATTAGTTGAAGTGCTTAGGAATTTTTAAAAATACGCTTTTATAAGTGTTAAACGTTGTGGGAAACCCAGTATTTCGCTTCTCAGTTCTCATCATATGACGATCGCAGCGCTAAACAAACGGGGTGGTTTGAACCCGAACTGTAGATAAGGTACCTTCGTATTTTGTCCAGGTAGTAACTACAGACAGAGCGTACAAAAAAGGAAGAAAAACAATTCTTATCCAACAAATAAATGCGAATGTACGAGTGGTTGTGCTCGTCGGCTTGTATTTTTAGATATTTCTTGTTTTACTGGAGTAGTACCTACTAGATTTTGAAGAACACTCTCAGTACATAGGTACTCTCTACAGTTAAGAACACTTTGGTTACATCCACGTTATATCTTAAAAACATACTCGAATTCGTTTCTTTCTTTATGCGTCCACAACCCTTAACCGGCCTACTCGTATTTAATAGTTTATAAATAATCGAAATTGAGTACACGCGTCATTACAGGATTACACCTTCATAATATTAACTTTGAGTGGATGAGTTTTTCTCGTACAAATGTATACCACTTTTTTTCCTCACGCTCTCTCTCTATCCGCCTGTCTCTCTCATTCTTTCACTCCCCCTATTCCTCCCCTTTCCCTTCCACCCTTATTCACATCTTCTTCATATTTTTCTTTCAGTAAAACGATTATCAAACGATACCGAAGTAACGAGATTTTTTATTTCCGCCATGCGTATAAGTTGTAAGATCCATATAGAGTGTAATTACCACTGGAGAGTTTTCAGTGATGGACTGCTTCTTTTCCATTTCTTCCTTTCGTTTTTTTTTTTTTTAAATTTTTTTTTATCGGAATTTAAACTAACCTGACGATTCTTACCGATCATTGATGTTTATGTAATTATGCATATAGATCCAGTTCTTTTGGATCTATGTATTTTTCTTGCGATGAATCATTAAATACTTTACTTTCGTTTCAACACATCCAGATTAGAGTACGAATTTTTTGACAGTCAATTCTACACTAATTATTCATATACAAAGAACTACCTAATGTTTCAGTGAGATCCAACAAATGGTTTGGATGAAAAAATATTTTCGATTCAAGAAACTGCAGTTATTCTTTTTCTCGGGGGAGGGAATAATTATAATACAACCCAAAAGTAATGAGCCAAGTTGAATGACTGACAGCGGTTATATGGTTTTACAAAAATTAGAAGTGAAGATAACGATATTGTCTTGTAAATTAAAAACAAATCGTTTACAGCAACAAAAAACGTCGTAGTTCTGTACCTATATAGTTGATACAAATAGAAGACATACTTGTAGTTATAGCGCTGCAGCTCGAGCCACACTTTTTAGAGAAGAGAGCGTAAAAAGGGGAGGTCGAATATCTAAAACTGCCCAAAAACAAAAGTAATGATCAACATAATAAAAAAAAAAATGAAGTAAATTAAGAAGATGAAAATACGTTTTCCATTAAAACAAACGATAATGTAAAATTATTAATTAGGTATTAAAACTTCGGATCAACAATCAAATGAAAAAACAGTTTATGTTATTTTCATTATGATTATTACAAAAAACTCGAATCAGTAATAGAAAGTACCGAAAATTGAAAATATTTAAAATAATTCAAGTGGCCAATCTCCTATGGGAGTTTTACTAAAATTCATTAATATTTAGTAAAAATCAACTGATTCAATATTATGTACGTACAGACAAGAAAATATCAGTTGTTTAAAGAAATAGAATTTTTAATGAGATAGAAAATGGAAGACCAAGACTAGTAAAATAGTTATTTGTAATATAAATGTGTAAACCGTTACTTGTTAATACCTATATGAAATAACTAGTTATTCTATGAATTTATTAGTTAATGTGAGGAGGAAGATTAAAAAGGAATCAAACACATGCAGTCATACAAAGAATAATATAAAATTTGATTCCAAAGTTTTTCAAAAACAGTATATATTTATGAGTAATTCTTTAGATTTTATGCTTACTGTGGGAACTGCCATACCTTGCCCTATATAAAATACATTTGTCAGTTATAGCCGGTGGTGAGATGGCCATGTGGTTAAGTTCACCACTTTTAATTGGCAAATATGTAGGTTTCAGGTTCAATTCTCCAAACTCACAAAACCTATATTTGGTGATCTTCGATGTGTGCTGGACATGCATACACTATAGTGGTGCATGGTGGAACTCACAACTCCCCTTCCTAACTTGAGTTGTTGACAGATGGCGCTCTATATAGTGGAAATAGAACCCATATAGGTAGTGTAAACGTGTGTGTATAGGTATAAGAGGCATTTCTGGCTCTAATAACCTCCCATAGCATCTAATGTTGTTCAACTCATGTTGAGTCTCTGTAGGGGGAAGTATGTGGGAACCACAATACCTTGCCCTATATAAAATACATTTGCCAGTTATAGCTGGCATTGAGATGGCTGTGTGGTTAAGTTCACCACTTTTAGCTAACAAATATATATGTCCTAGGTTCAATTTTTCAAACAGACAAAACCTACACTTACATTTATTTATTCATTCAGTTATTGACGTGTAAATATCCAAGCACTAGGTAGGGGCTACATCAGACTATAAGTATCAGTGTAAGTCTTGTTGTGTCTTTATGCATAGGTTTGTGGTTATATGAGCATGCATGCTTTGCACACACACAACCTCAACATTTGCAAGGAATGAGTTTTGTTACAAATGTCTCGAAGTTAAAAACTTTTTACCTACCAACATATATATGACATCATTCCTTATGTTTCATCGTTCAAATTCATATTAATCTTATCATTTTGTATCATAAAGAAGTCTGTTAAGGTGAAAATAATATCGTCTACTCTCATCTACTTCACAGCTTCAATATTAAATTTACGTCTTTTATTTCCTAGTTTGACTGTTTTTTTGTCCGTATCTGATCATCTCGGTATTTAAATTTTTACTCCTTATTCTCAAAATGGTGACTTGGAACATGAAATATGGAAGTACTCGATTATGAAAGATTATAAATCATCATAATTAAAATTTGATTTAGACTGGATTACAGGCTTTTCCCTTTGAAAAGTAATACAGACACTAAAGATGAAGCTGTTGTAAATTATAAGATTAAATTGATGATCAACTTGATTATAAATACGCTCATAGATGAATGTTTAACATCGAAAAGTATGTGTCATGAATCATGATAACTCATGATCAAATTTTTTATCAGGTACTATTGTGCCCTATACTTCGATGCAATTGTGTGATATCATTATGTTGCGTTTCTTAATAAGTTTTCTCTTTTGTAATTAATTGTAGAAGCTTTTGGGTTTAATATTTGACTCATATATATTATACAATATATAAATTGAGTTAATTTTTGCAACAAAAGTTTCAAAAATGGGTTTACAAAATGAGAACTAAAAAATGTGGTTTAGATTTTTTATGGTTACTTGAATTATATTACAGAAAGACTTATTTTTTGATAAATTAAATCAATCACAATAGAAAAAAAATATTCATAACATGATCTGGGAGGTAAAATGTTTTCAGCTTCAAGACACTTTTGTTGTGTTTCAGTTCGGTGTTTTTCTTTAAACATCAAACTTCCAGAGTGCAGCCACAGGGGTACTCACGTATTTATTCATTTCTATTATTAATTTAATCACCCAAATTTAATGTCGCCCATAAAAATCTCTCGACTCAAATTCATACCAGCTACTTAGGTTCATGACATTTTCAGATATGTGGCTTGCATTCATTACCTACTTTCAGCATAACACTTTTACTTAATTCAGTGATTTTGGAGAAAATAAATTTATCCATTTGATATAATATTGGTGTAATGGACTAAACAATGGAGAATGGAGAACAATGATGGAAATTTCAGCAATTAAAAAGTCACCCTATTTCTGAGCTTCTAAAAAAATGTTGTTGAAAATATTATCAGCGGTCAGTTTTATCTCATCCAAAACAAAATTGTCGAAGGGGAGAGTTGCTTGGATAGGTAGCTCTTTCAATTTAATAGAGTGAGTTCCTACTCGGACCCATTCAAATACTTTAATCATTCTTTTGAAATAAGTAAACTGAGTATAGCAGATCCCATTTTTTCTGACTATTATGTGTCAGTTTTGTATTCTAATTCATTTTTGAGAAGGCCAAGGAAGGGCGGCGGTCGCCCCCGTAGCACCCTCCTGTGTCGACCCAGTATCGTTATTGCATGGCAAATAAAATAGATATAATAAGGTACATCGGTCGAAACTGATACTTAGTAAAGTACCTACTTCATCAAGTCGAAAAACTATGAATGCAGAAATGGGAACTGAAGTGACAATATTTTTCTATTTTTTAAAAGTTTTTTTTTTTTAGTACAAAGATTAATAAAGAATTGATGATACGATGAGGAAAGTAATAAACAATGAACAACCTATGATGGTATTATACGACGGGAGGTGAAAGTTTTTCAATCTGGAAACATTCGTCTAGTATCGAAATACTTATTTGGTTTTTATGACTTCGAAAATTGCCAAAGTAAGCATAAAATCAATTAGAGGCGCCTTGAACAATCCCCTAATCCTCTACCCATGATAAAAAGAAATCAGCGAAGCCCACAAAAATTTTATGAAATCTAAAAAAAAATGTTTCCGAAGCTATTTTATCAACGACCAGCGAAAAAAACTAAAGCGAGCGTAAACTGCCGCGAAATCAAGGATGGCAGTAATAACGAAAACAATTCGTCCATTGATAACGCCTGCTAATGCTGCATTATGCTTCACAATCGACATGTTCTTATTTTTAACCGACTTCAAAAAAAAAAAAAAATGTTATCGATATTCGATCCGTATTTTTTTTTTTGTTTGTTCTAGGCTCCAGCATAATTTCCTCACCTGGACACCGATTTTGATGAACTTTCATTTATATGATAGTGGATGATCCCATGTCCCAGTAAATTTTTTGTAGAATCGATGAGATAGTTTTTGAGTTATATTTTAATAAAAAATTTAATTTTAAAGTAATATTTCCGATAAAAACGAAAAATCATTGAAAAATTTTTGTATCAAAAAAAAAAAAGAATAAAAAAAAATAAAAATGCTGTAAAATATGAAAAATATTTTTTTTTTTTTAATTTTTCAGTAAATTTTAATGGAATTAAAATGAAACGAAATATTATTACAGTGAATAAATGATTTTTTTTTAAAAATAGAACCGACTACAAAAAAAACAATAAGAAATGCACTAAAACGTAAATAATAATTCTTTTAAAATTTCTTCAGCAAGATGTAGGTCTAAGGAGCGAAATTATTGAAGTCGGCGCTAATTAAAAAGTTTTTCATAAAACTGGAAGGAATTGACGTACAGACCCTACATGGTAAAGGAAAACAGCGCCGATTTCAATATTTCCAGTTCCTAAACCTACATCTTGTTGGACAAGTTTCAAAAGAATTATTTTCCTCTTTTTAGTGCATTTTTTATTTTATTATTTTGAAGTCTGTTCTTTTAATTTCTTTTAGCAAAGTAAATGAAAATGGAGTTGCACGACCTGAAACTTTCTCTGCCTTATTCCTATGGTCAGAGAAAAGAATTTGATTTTTCATCGATTCTTGTACTTGAATTCTCTCTTTATTCATTTATTTATTTATTTATTTATTTATTTATTTTCATTTTTTTAACATAAAATTTCAACTAAAAATTTTCAAAATTTATTCTTTTTTTTGTGATTACAAGTTTTGTTAGATACTTTCTGTCTCACATTGTGTATTCAATTTTCAAAATTTTGAAATATCAGTCTCTTTTCCTCAGAAAATAGTGAATACGTTGACAAAATAAATCAATAAAATCATGAAATAAAAAGTCAGAAAAGTGCAATAGTTCTACTGAAAAGAAGGCGGTTAGTTTTCACTTGAATTGGTCGCTACTAATCATTTTATAATCAAGATAATTGGTCCGCTGTTTTGATAAAAGTACCTACTCAAATATTTTTCAATTTTTTTTTTTTTACTGCAGAGGTAAAAAAAAAAAACTGCGGAGTTCTTTTAACAAAATATAAGATAATTATAAAAGCGAAATTAATGAAACTTTCCTAATTATTATATTATTATTTTTTAAATAAAATTAGTTGGTAGAATGCAAGCTTTTTACTGTTGCGATCCTGTCTTTGAATTGATAGTTTAAGCGAACCTTATTAAAACATTCAAGTGAAACTTTTATAAATTTTTCTTTAAATTTCATTTGATTACATATTCATTTAGGACATATAACATGAATTTCAAGGTAAGAATAAAGAGTGTGCTTTTCTCGTTGATATTTGTCCATAAAAAGAGTCGTCAATATTGATGCCTGTGTAGACCCATCGGCTATCATTAACTATTCGCTCAAAGTCTAAAGATGTATATACGTTATCGTGAGGGTAAACAGAGTGTGTAGCTAAAAGAAAATTGTAGAAATGTATCTAAATAAAGTAATCAAGTAATCGTTATTAGATAAAAAGAATAAATAATAATAGTGAAACAAATTTGGTCACGTGAATACACAATGTGAAGAAGTTGTGGTTTTGGGGACCACTACATTTTTGGTATGTATAATGTACTCATTCAAAAAATTAAATTATTTTCATTCATAAGTCATCTTATTCATATAAATGGATTTATTAGACGATTATTTGTCTAATAGCATTTGGGATTGTCATATTGAAATTTACAAAATTAAACATTCATCTCCGTATTTACAAACTTGGTTTCGGGTTGAGGTCCTAATTATGATATCCTGTTTAAAATTAGATTTTAATGACTAACAAGGACACCGAGTTGTGGGGAAATGACTCTTATATTTTGAATGCTAAATTGTGCACTGCCTTTGTACACTCCAAACGGAAAATTACCGTATTTATTTTAAAACTGCAGTTCAATATTTTCCGACCAATTATTTTCATCGATGGGTTTGTTCGAAATAAAATCTTCTATCCTATTCACTTGTTAATATGCAATATCCAACCCAGTGATGTGTAACAAGCTTTGACTATACATATAGTACTGGACCAGTAAAGGAAGATGATTTCTGGTTAGACATGCCGGCGCTAAATAGGAAACCACCGCGTACCTTTTGACGTATTTTGCACTAGAGTTTGTAACCAAAACACTTTTGAGATGTTAATGGTTATTGGTTGAAAATTTAGTTATTTGATTACCGGTTATTGTTTTGGTTTATCAAAACAATTTTTATGGTTGTTGGTTGAGACATAATTCATTGAAAACAAGGATAAAATACATTTTCTTCTGGTCAAATGATCTATAATCGATAATTTTCAAGGAAATAATTGTAATTTTTGAGAAAATGATCGATAATACCAATATTTTTAGAAAAGCCAATAAAAACCAATTATTTCGGGTTATTGTTGAGGTTAATGGTTTCAGAATTTTGTGAAAATTGATTATTACTTATTAGTTATGTGAAATATTTTTGTTTTGGTCATCGGTTCCCAAATCAACGTTGTAAATTTGTTTAAGGTTTTTGTGGTTATTAGTTATGGTTGTGGTTACAAGTCTTACCTTCCACTACATTTACATACGCTATCGTTCTGAATTTAAGGGATGAATTTATCAAATGTATTCAACATTGGTGAATTCAAGCAAAATATTGAAAATACGCAGAAAATACGTCATGGTTACCTATTTTTTCGCCTGCATGTCTTGACGTTAAAAAGTACTTCGGTGTTATGGAGCTTTACTGGTCCAGTACTATATATTCAGAGGTAACAACAATTACTCCATACAGGATTAGTCGTGGTCGATATACCACCGTTTAGCATTCATTTTGTATACCTGGCCTAATTTGACGTCTAACTCTATGGTGTGTGACAACATTCAGTGATTGAAAAAATTCTCTACAAACTGAGCAACAAAACAGATTGAACGAACCTTTGAAGTTTAAAATTACTTTTTCACATTTTGCAATAATTCTTCGCAGAACTGTGGACAAAAAAATGTTAAACGAATTTTATGAATGTAGTCTCCCTCTCTCTCTCGCTGGGCTCCTTCATCTTCCCTTCATCACGCAACAGAAAAACACTTTACGGATTCAAATTTTTCTGTTTGTAATAAAATGTTTTAGACTTTCTATCTTTGATTCTTTCTCTTTCAACACCTACCTACTATAGGAGATACCTACGGAACAAAAGAAAAAAAAACTAGGCAAAACGTGCTGCCGGAAAAAAAAAAGAAGAAGAGACGAGTAGGTAATAAGATACGATTCAGAAACCGTACACGCAATAAATGTTAATTAAATGTTTGAAACGGACGTGATGCCTTTTCTTACGGATTAGCTGGAAAATTAGTTTTGTAACTGATCTGATTATTCCGCTTAAAAGTCGTTTCAGCTTATACAAAGGCGAGAGCGGTGAAAACAAGAGAAATATTTGGAGGGTGGAGAAACGATTTTGGTTGTACTAAGCGTGGAAATACACCTACCATCCCCCAAAATATATGATTCTTCTATCTACCTTTTGCAATAAAGCGTAATGAGGTACCTGTCCCCTTTTTTCTTCCCATCTTATCTTCATCCCTAATCCTGTAAACGTGGATATAATTTCCCTGATATCATCGCCGTTGACGTTCGGCACACGTGTAAACGTATCGTATTTCCTTACCCATTTTTTTTTTTTTTTTTATGTAAAAGTTGCTATATTTTGAAGGGTGACGAAAGAATGTTGGAGTTCAAATAGTTTTAGAAGAATTATTAAGAAGATGTATTATTTTTTCTGCTGATAAGATTGAACGTGTGCGTGTGTCACAAATGTCTTTGATGTTTGAGTTTGTGCAGTACGGATGGTAATACTCTCGACCATTAGGGCTTGTAACCAGAACGTTTTTGGAACTATTGGTTACTGGGAACCAATAAAAGTCTATATTGGTTGCTGGTTACTGGTTAAAAATGTGCTTCTTTGATTAATGGTTATTGTTCTGGTTAACCAAAACAACTTTTCTGGGTATTGGTTGAGAGAAAATTTGTGGCAAAATGGACAAAAAAAATTTTTTCCGGTCAAATTATCGATAATTGATAATTTTTCAGGAAATATTTGGTGATTTTTGAAAAAAATAATCAATAATATTGATATTTCAGAAAAACCAATAAAAACTGATTCTTTCTAGTTATTTTGTTCTGATTAATAGTTTTAGCATTTTGTGGGAACTGATTAATGGTAATTGGTTATGTGAAATTTGTTTGTTTTGGTTATCGGTTTCAAACTCAATGATGTAAATTTGTTTAGATTTTCAGTGTTTATTGTTATGGTTATGGTTACAGTTACAAGCCCTATCCAGCATGTAGTGAATATGATTTTTTTTATTATTAATAGTCTTTGGTCTGGGACACTTTGACTGCGTAGATAAATGGACTATGAATAGGCTATAAATGGAATGGTAGGTAAGTACCTATGTTGTGATGCGGACATCTTCCCACTGTCGCTGTTATGATTCTATAAGCCATTGAAAGGTAGAAAAGTGCGTTCAGACTTGATCAGTGATGACCGAGTAGGGGCTTTAGTAAAATCATGCCCATGCCCAGTGGCGTACCATGCTCTCTGAGTTTAAGTATGCGCTGAATGATTTACAGGGTGTTAGGAAGTTAAACAATGTAACTTCCAACATCGATTTTTGGTGTAGAAAAAACTAAAAAATTATTTTACAAAATGCTGAGAATGTTTCCGTTTCCAGTTATAGACCTTCCCCTGATCAAATCAGAGGGGGGAAGCAAACATTTATTATAACGTCTTCAAAACTCGACAAAAATTAACGAAATTTATTATAATGAGGTTTGTTTATGTTATTTATTTTCGCATAGCTTTGAAGATTCATCCATATTTGGGAGGAAGGAAGATATTGCTGCGATGAACTTATTTGGAATTAGGTGAGTGGCATTTTTCTTCTTGAACAGTTCGTATATAAGATTGATTCCTGTGTGACGACTATGTTATGCTGATTTTTGAAACATAGCATCATTTAGAAGATATTGTAGGTGGCTGCATGAAAATGATCCAGCGCTTTAAGAATATAGAAGTTTAAGGAGTGACGAGACTCTCAACTTTTTCACTCCAAAGCAGTTACATTTTCCAAAATTAGAATTTGGGAATCCGAATTGTGTGAAAATAAATGGGACTGTTAGGAATATCGAAAAAGTTGTTAATTTGAGAAACCATTTTTTCGTTAAACAAAATTTCCCTCGTAAATAAATCAATATTTTCATAAAACAAAAAGTGTGGCTATTTTCTTGGGCCTCCGAAGCCAAATGTTACTGCACCGTGTTCCATTTTCCTCGTATTCTATGTTGAGGTATAGGTATATGATGTTACTGGTGAAATGCTGGTCGTCTTCATCGCTCGAGTTTTCAATGATCTTGACATTATTAGTTTGCGGAAAGCACAGCTTCAGGATATTGATGATGGCATCCTCTTCGCTCATCGAATTCATTTTGTATCTTTCTAAAGAGAAAAAAAAACGCAATTATAAAAACATAGCGACGGCAATATAATTTGATTCGGTGATGAATTTTAATGGGTTTCTTGAAAATTCATGAAATTCTTTTTAGGAAAGGGGAGAAATATTTTCCCATCCAATTCCCCACATAAGAAAATTCTGTTCACGCCCACTGGGCATGGACGAGGTTTTCGGGACTACCTGCTTCATAGCCACCAAAAAAAACAAAGATTCAGTTATGACTGAATCATAAAGTCTATAGCTACGTGTAAGCATGAGAAAACAACATTTAATGAAAACTAATTTTTTTCTCAGAGATTATTTTCTAAATAACATTCAGTTTTACCAAATATCATCCAAAGTTTTTGAATTTTGAATGAAAAAAATTAATTAAAAAACTGTTTTTCATAGTAGAAATGAACATTTTCTCGCTGATATTTCGCAAAATTTTGTGTTATTCAGAAAGCAACTCCCTGGTAAAAAAGTAAGCTAATTTTATTTGAAGGCAGGTTTCCTATTTTTACTCAGCTGTATAGCCCTGGGTATAAAACATTTTGAAAGGCAACACATGTGCCCCTTGATGTATATATTTCACATACTTTTTATGTACTACAAATCGCATGGGTGCCTTGCTGTACATAAGTCGTATGCCTTTTATATACTAAAAATTACGTGTGCACCTTGCTGTACCTATTTCACACACTTTTTATGTACTACAAATCACATGCAATTTGTAGTGTAATCACAGCATACTAATCACATACTGCAAGGCATATATTCCACTTTTCATACTACAAGCTGCACATTTTGTGGTACATGATACTTCAAATAGTAAAAAAAATCGTATAGTTGCTGCACTGTAATACTACATATTGAATGGTTGAAGCAGTAGTACAGTACATATTTTGTCAGTGGGGTATAGTTCAGTTCTCTGTTAGTGTTTACACAATTATCGACTGCATTCATCAGGTGCTATCAAACTGAGTTATTTCTCTCTCGCCTAAATATCAATAAATTTCAGTATCCTTTCTTCCGCTGTTGTTCGTAAATACTGAGAAAGGTGTATCAGTATACTAGTTTTAAGTTACAAACTTGCATTTTTGAATTATGGAGCAGGGTTTCAAAATGGCGCCAAATTTTTACTACTTATATTTTGGTGTGTAATAAGTGATACATCAGCTGGTATGTTTTTTGGAGCCCTGATTTCAAGTTTAATGTTCATTTTTTCATTCAACCAATTTCTCAACCCACAAGAGCTTCAAAGGGAGTCCAAATTTTGATTTCTCATATTTTGTTGTGTGAAACGCCAGCACATATGTTTTTTGGGGGCCTGATTTCTAATTTGATATTCATCTTAAAAATTAAATGAATTCAAAGGCAATTCCAAAATATTTTGTAAGAAGTCTCACCTACGTGTCCCGTAACCCACTATTTTTTGGTATTTATTTATGATCATTGGAATAATTTATTTGCTTCAGCAATGTTGGCTAGCTCAGTCGAAAATTTTTATCTAACGTCGACTTATAATAAATTTTTAATAGTTAGGTAGATAGCTACTGTGGGAACAATACTCGTATGAGGTAATAGGGGCTCGCATCCCTTGACAACAGTCGCCGCCCAAAGGCTGGCAATAATCGTCTTTATGACGTTAAACAAATTTACACTGGTGCGTTTGTATGTTTGTACTTGTATGTACATACAGGTAAGATACATTGCACGGGCCGAGATCAATTACCAGATAACGATCTCGGTGATGTCACTGCCCGGTACCAAATGCGCTGCATCGTTTTTTATCACCTCGACAGAGGCAAGAAACGACGTAACGCATGACATAATAATGTACATGTACGTATGCATGTGTGTCTGTGTGCGTGTACCAAATCCTGTATATAAACTCTCAGAACCGGCTCAAAAATTGCCAGTGTTCGCCGAGGATTTGGCTCTCCCATACTTAACCATATGAAGTGGCAGAACACGCAAGTACTGTTGAAGACCTTCTAGTGTGAATATCTCTCACAACAAGGTATTCCACAGCTACTTAAATATTTATATTTATTTTCACACTAAACAAATTTTAAAAAAATTACTGAAATAGTAGGTGCAAAACTTGGAAGCACCTTTTATTGGTAAATTTTTTGTTTAATATTTATTGAAATGACAAATTTTTTAAGGGAATTTTTCGATCAAATTCGTAAATTTATATGTAAATACCAGCCTATCAAAATTTTATTAAAATAACTTGAACACTTTAATATTTCATTTATTTCTTCCGTAAATAGATAATTGTAAAGGCGAGAAGTTATTTAATAACAAAATAGAAGTTGGAAGAACTTATCATTGATGTATAATTCATGTACGTCATAAACTGGTTAGGTCAGTTAAATGTAATTTATTCAGAAAACTTACAAATTGCATCACTAAAGAGAATCTGTTCTTCGGCATGTTAATTAAAGAAGAAAAAAATATTTCAACTATTCATTCTGCTGTCGCTGAAGCCTAAAACATACACGAGGAATGAAATTTATGATACCTAAACTGAATGTTGTGATCGTTTTATTGGGCTTTCGGTTTTTGCGTAGCTTTGCAGAAAAGTTATTTTTTTCTGTTTTATGTTATCTTTTTCTGCTACTGCGGTGAAGTTTTGTAAAGGATAAAAAAAATTTTATACACTTCTTTCATGACACGAAATATATATAATTGTAAGTAGGTAACTAATAAAACCAGATGCTTTTTTGTTACGCCGTACAAAACGAAATGAAAATTCGTTGTTACAAAAATATCTTTTAAAAATATTAATTCTCTGTTAAAATATTTATTTTGATTTGAAAAATAAATTCGCAAGAATAATTAGAATGGATTCTTGGGGTGCAGAAGCTGAACATATCCACTGGAGTAACTGTTTGCAAATATACCTTGTTCGTTTATTTTATCAAATTAGCAGATTTTCAAAGAAAACCAGCTATTAAAATTAAAGTCATGATGATAGTCCGAGTTGGCACCTATATCGTTTTCATTTTATTCAAAAAAAAAAGCTTAATGTTACAAACAATCAAATTTCTCTCCCCTTCCCCTGTCTTCTAATTGTTTCAAATCTCATATTTTTGGTAACTATATAATATTTAAGTTCCTTAGTCTACCAGTTTAACACCAAAATTGATTTAATACCTATCAAATAATTTTGAATAGAAAGGTTTTCTAATAAATGATGGACTTGACTTACAATTTTGGTCTCATCGTTCAAGAAGAAACTGCGTAAATATTGTTTTTTTTTGTTTTTTTTTTTTGAAAGTTTTCACTTTTTTTGTTGGTATCAGCATTCGGTGAATTTTGGATTAAAATTTTCGTGTTTCTGAAATAATTTTTCTTTGTACAGCTTGGTCGTACTCAAATTTTCTTCAAACTCAATATACGCATGATTGAAAGTATACATTCCGAAAATTATTTGCCCAAATTCGGGAAAATATTGAAAAATGTTACGATTCAAGAATATACAGAGATGAAATATGCTGTCGCGTTTAATTTTGTTGTTTGTATAGTATTTTTCTTGTAATACGATAAAATGGATGAGGTTATGATAGTTTCATTAATTATTGCCATAACACAGAATTATCTAAGTATTACAAGGTCTTGGCGAAGTCTGTTGATTCTTCAGTGCATTCAAAGATGAATTTGTATTATTGCCTTCAAATTATCGAAAATATTTCGTAACTGCATTATAATTCGGAACTTATATTACAATAATACCTAATAATTTCGAAAATATACTTAAAAAGTTATGTATCTGATTGAATAAATATTTTCTTCATTTACAAATTTTCCCAATTTCTGAATATTCAGAAATTATTGAGAGTACTTATTAAAATTTGTCCACGTCACTTTATGAAATAAGTTTGCACGTGGCGTGATAGAATGTCTGTTAGACTTCGAACAATAGTTTTAAATACTTATAACCGAATGCCACATTAGATACATGGAACTGCAGTTTACGTATCGTGGATGATTTATTTTCAAAATTCAAATGAAAACGTGAAATAAACAAATTTTTTGAAACATTTTATTAAACAATATCAATGGATTGTTCGAAACTAAAATCTTCATCTTAATTTCAATGTTGAATAATACAGGTACCTGAGTAAAATTACGCATTTTTCTCATATGGAGGTACTCGCACTTATTTACCTATTGCATTTTGACACTTTTTCGATGAATCATTTGCCGTTTTACAAACAGGTTTCTATTTCTGGTTGATTTCTAGACATAGTATATACCTCTTTGGTTTTCAATCTACTTTTTGATAGCAAAAGGTTATTAGAATAAATTATATAATTTTTTTATTCGTTTGTTTATTGACGCGTTAAAATATGGCGAGCGTCTAATTATGTATCAATTTATGACAATATTTCTATTTATAAAGCTTATAAGTTTACTATTTACGAGTTAATAAAATTGGAGTAAGTGCAAAATATATCAATACTTTAAGAACCAGAGCCATTAGATTTAAGTGACATTTGGGAAACCATATTTCGATAAATATAAAGTTAATAATAACTTATAATCATAGCAATCCACATGACATAGTTGTATGACTTGTATGTAAGTATTATAATAATCAGCGCTGATTTTATCTATATATCTATCAGGCTTGGGCTTAGGATGGTGTAAAATTTTCAAAAAGCAAAAAAAAAAGATAGAAGAGATGAAAGGAAAAATTAATGTTGTATATAGGTATACTTACTGAAATTCGAGAGAAATCAAACATTTTTAGTAGAAGTTAGGTACATTTGTTTTAATATTTTATTTTACTCAATTTTCTGCTTTTAATGCATAAAATTGATCAATTACTTGGTCGGTCTATATTTTGTGAATTTTCAAAGATTTTTTCGATTCATAAAATCTTTGATTGAGGAGAAGATCATTTGTTGAATGATAATTGTTAATCTACTGATCACACAAAGTGACACCATTTATTTTTTTACCCATTGTACAAGCAGCAAAATGACTTCAAAGGATCTACTAAAGTTATTCCCAAATTAGGGTGACTCTAACGGATCAAAATTAATTATGAAACATGGAAGAGTTCTTTCCTCCCACTGATATGCGTCATCAAATTTGAAGCCATTCCAAAGAATAGTTCTTGTACAATTCTAATATTTAAAAACTGAAAAATATAGAAAATCAGTATACTATATAAGAGTTGTCATTGTACTTTTAGTGCCCATGGGTCAGTTACTCGGGAAATAATCTCTTTATTAACTTGTGGGTGGAATCAATTTTGATTGAAAAACTAAGTCACTGAGCTGTTGGGTAACTTCCAGTTGTTTCTCGGTTGAACTATACGATGGGTAGTATAGTTCATCATTGTACAAAGTTGAGCCTATAACTTTGGTTTATACGTCCACGAAATTTTGATATCCTTTTCTGTGATAATAAACAATTACCTACTTTATGACTTCAAGTCATTTGATTTAATTTCATAAAACAATCAAAATTACTCCAACGATGAAAACTGCTTTCAATATATTACAAAAAATGTGAGTATTAACTTGAAATTCATTGTAATTTACTCCGACATAAAACCTATTATTATTAAAACATCTCCCGGGTAATTTCCCCCTTTGATTATGAAAGGGGCCTTTGTGAAATAAATAAATAATTAAATCAATAAAATCACAATTTAGCTTACCAAAAAAGTATTACAGGGCTCAAGACTTTTGCGTCCACCTTCAGAAACACAAATGTTTGATACTTTTTGAAAAAAATTGTGGCAAACAGGAAAAGGGGAGTTAAAAATAAATTAAAACTGATTATCATTCCTTCCAGAATTCTCCGAATTTTCTCTTTTTAACCATTTTTAATTCATTATTCTTTTCATTTAGTTTTTATTTCAAATTTTCATGAAAAATTTTAAAATTCCAAAATATCAACTTGAAAAAAAAAGGGTTTTGAAAATTACTTCTATCTTTAGGATTCGAACCACGGACCGGCGGATTCTGAAGGGTGGTGGTTACCAACGCGTCACAATTAAATTTAGAAAAAGTCCGAGTTTAACCAAATACACACACACACACACACACACACACACACTATATATTGTCAATCCACAAACTCAGTTTTACAAAAAAGGTTTATTTTCATCTTAAGGTGTACATTTTTCTCAAGATTGACTGAATGGATTTTTTTCATGACTTTTTTTAAATTTATTGTTTGAAGGATCCTACAAAAATCGACGAGAGGATTTTTTGAAATAATTTTTCTAAGGCAAGATAGATGATTTTTGGTGTTGAAAAATGTGCCAAAATAATTTGATCAAAATATCAAAAATCAGACCCTAATAATTTAAATCCAAAACTCTCACGTTAAAGTCTAAGTTAATGTTGAGTGAATGTGTGACCAAAATTTCAGCTCTGTATCTCTTATCACTCTTGAGAAAAACGTACCTTAAAATGAGCAATTTCACATTAAAAATGGCCGATTTCTAACTCTCCTTTTAGTAGACAGATCCATCATGGAAGGGTGGTGTGTCCAAAAACACGTATTATCAGCCTTCTTTTCTAAAACCCCTCCCCTTTACTGAAACATTTCTATCATTGTTAAAGATAAACCTTTTTTCTTGCCAAAAGGAGGGATTTTGGACCCCTACGACTCCTATTTT
The DNA here is from genome assembly GCA_011428145.1 of Ericerus pela. Lineage (NCBI taxonomy): Eukaryota > Metazoa > Arthropoda > Insecta > Hemiptera > Coccidae > Ericerus > Ericerus pela. The sequence continues at coordinate 1,532,296 of WOFM01000011.1, read as the reverse complement.
ATACGTCCTTGTAAGGGCGGTATGGCACTGGTCCTAAATACGGCGCTGATAATAATTCTAAATCTTAGAAATTGGATTATACCCTATAATTTAGTTTTCTCTTCTTTCGTTATTGATTTGTATTTACATTTTCAAAAGCTTGGAAAACATCTAATTTTTCACATTGTTTCAACCATCCGTAAGTAGCTCGTACAAATCTTTCATCATTTAGACATACATCAAACAAATGGTCATTTTTGTTATTAGGTTGAGAAAATGTTTCGTGCTGCTGAGCATGATCCAACGGACAAACCAAGCAACATAAACATAAGACACAAGCGACCAATAAGAACCGCATATTTTTAAAATCTTCCTCGAAATCTGCCTTTTTATATGTCGATGAGCAACCCAATGATTTCAGCTTCTCATTCAAGCATTGCAAATACCAATCAATCAAACCATCAAAATGTGTTTCGATGACATCAATTGAGACGGATGTTGCCAAGAGGTAAAAAATATCATGAATTGGGGTTGACCATAAACTTGTTTGAAAGTCCACAAGTTTTATGCCGTCGACCTTGCCATTCGAATCATATTTCAGTAACAAATTATCCTTGCGGAAATCACCGTGGTTGAGAACCACAAACTTGAACTTTGACTGGTGGATCATCGATCTAATTTCGTCATCATCCTTTTTCAAGTATGACATGGCAGCTTTAAATTTGGGAATCAGGTGAGTCGCATCTTTTCTTTTCAGCAGTTCGCACATGACTGCTTCCCACGTGCCCATAATGTTGCGCCTAAACTCAATCGCCGGTACATTTTGAGTCAGCAGGTCTTTGTAAAAGTGTGGATCCTGTTGGTGGAGTTTGTGAGAAGCTGCGTGAAAGTTGGCCATTGACTTCAGAGTTGCATAGCTTTCCTCAAGGTTCAAGTGTAAAAGTTTTTCACCGCTTTCATAGCCTTGCGCAGTTACATCTTCCATAATCAAAATTTTTGACTCGGTGGTATAATAGTGAATGGGTATGGGGCTACAATCTAAAAACTTTTCAATACGTGGCAATATATCTTCGTACATCGAAATTTCTCTGTCAAAACAATCGAAGGAATCAAAAAATGAATATGAAGATCCACAGAGAGGAACTTTCATCACCAAATGTTCCCTGTGTGCTTTGTTATCTTTCTCGTATTCTACAGTCAGACGTGTAATTTTGCTGGTAAAATGTAGATTGTCGGCTTCCGTTGAGTTTCGTATTATTCTGAGTTTGTCCGCCTTTGGAAAACATGGTTTCAGAATATTTTTGATAAGGTCCGTTTCACTGATGCAATTCATGTTGATGATTTCTAGAAATGAGAAAAGAACACAGTGTAAATGTAAGTACTAAACAGAAAAAAATGTCAATTTTGCATCCATATAATAACAAAAAAAAACTCTAGGAAATCAATGTCTGGCTAGAAATCCCAGTTTGTATATGAAGATAAAGATGGGAATGAGGATAAAGATAGAGATGGAGATAAAGATGGAAATGGAGATAGAGATGGAAATTGTGATAGAGATAGAAATGGAAATGGAGAAAGTGAGAGAGAGAGCTTACTAGAAAAAATTGCAGAATAATATCGATAGTAATCTATACTTATATCGATATTAATCGATATTTATATCGATAGTGATCGGTATCTGACAAACTTATCGATATATCAATATTTCATTACTGATTTTGGATTAAAAATTACAAAAAACTATTGATAGTTTTAAGTATTTAGGCAGTACAGGGATTCAGATTCGTACTGCCTGAATAACTAAAATGGTGACCCAGACATGACTAGGGAGAATGGATGCTAGCCATGTTTTAGTTGTGGTAGTTTGTCACTTCACCACTACCAGACATGATGGCGCTGTAGGTTGTGAACTATCGAGTTGCGATGAGGGGGGCATCTACCGCGCTCTGGTGCACACACCTACTAACCAACTGCGTTTTGTATTGGTTGTATTATGCTCTGCTATACGGGAGGAGTGGTGTGACAGTCACCATACACTGATCATACAAACACTTATCTCCCTCATTCACCATCACCCAACACAGTGGCCCTGTGAGAATGGTGCCATATTTTGGGTGGTGATGAGGCATGGAGTTTAGGTATTCAGTCAGTACGGGTTCAAATACCCATACCGCCGAATACCTAAAATAGTTATCCATATGTTTAAAGAAAATATGGATCTATCGATGTTTTATCACTAAAAACCTCTTTTCCAGAGATTTTTTGTTTCTAGTTTTCTCGAGAACTACTGAACTGATGAACACCAAACTTCTTATATACCTGCTACCATACAATAGCTATCTTTTGTAAAAATTTAAGCTTTATCTGTTTGGTAGTTTTCTTAAAACTGTGAACATAAAATTATTTCCAGCAACTTTTTTTCTTCACTTTTCTCAGAAACTACCGAACTAATAGGAACTAAATTTCTCAGAAATTTGCACCAACATAAGGAAAATCCATCGTGAAAAATTCAGCTCAACCCTTTTTGTCATTTACTCAGAATCTCAGAAAAATGACTTTTCCCAGAATTTGTTATTTTCCATTTTTCTCAGAAATTAATTAACCAATGGGCAAACAACTTATTTTAGACCAGCTTTAATATGAGAAATATCTCTCGTAAAAATTTTAGCCTTATTCACCCAGTAGTTTTCTCAAAACTGAACACCAAATTTTGGATGATACATATATATAAACCCTAAAATGCTGCTCCATGGAGCTTTGACTTGTGCAGGTCCTGAATTCCTAGTAACACTGTAGAATTTGTTGTTTTGGAGGAGACAACAAACTTTTCCCTCCCACAATGAATTTTCTGTTTGGTAAATGTTATTAATGTGCTCTAATGAAAGTATTTTAACATTTCATTTCAATAAAAATTACATACATTCTTTAAAAACAATGAAGTAAATTATCATGTTTTTCATGGAATGACCTAGTTAATAAAATTAGATGGAATTGACGGACCAGGCTGTCTGATAAAGAGAGAATAGGCCGACTTCGACAATTCCAGTATTTTGGCCAGATACTTATGGCTGGATAAATGGATTAGTTTTCTCCTTTTAGCACATTTTTATTCCTGTTTCAACGTGATAACATTTTTAGTCTGAGGTGAAGAAGAATTTTGGGTGATGTTACAAAAAAGAGCAACACTTTATGCTGAAATTACACTATCATTTAATTACTGAAAGTTCGTTTTTAGGCTGGATCGAAGTGAGGCTCAAGTGTATTATCAAATGAATCCCCTGGTGTGGTGGACCTATGTTATCGAATACATTTTCCCGTTGAAAATATATGGGCATGAATACCAGCGACAGATATTTTTGAAATTGATGACCAGATTTATTCGGTCATGTTGGGTACCTAGTAGTTATGGGTCAATTGTGTAACTTTTTTTCGGACCTGAAGAAACGAAATATTTCTGTTGTACCTACTTCTCTTTTTCCCTGCTGTACGAGTATTTAAGGAGAAACTTGAACATTTCAAGGAAAAATTTATCACTCTTCATAACTGTAATGTCCATAATGATTAAGCCACTGAATGTGGATATATAAGCTACTTTTTTTTCCGAATACCTTCTTTCCAAAAATTCAATTTTTAATGTACCGGAACCTCTCATGTTCTTATCTAAATGATTTATACAAGTTTGTTAATACTCGTAGATTAGATACCTTTTAAACTTAGATAATAAATGTTTTAATTTTTTTTTTTTTTTTTTGTTCCAATCGGAAACGAACCTGAAAATGATGAGAAATTTTTCGAAATACGAATGCTTTTAGTATGCACCTTTAAAGTTAGGAAGTATGTCCTTATGCTGTCTTGAGACGAAACAATTTCTATTTCTTAGAATTAAAATTTTTACGAATATATTTATCTCAAATCTTTATAGCGTTTATAAGAATTTATCCGTTTTCATGTATGTGGGGACTATAGATCTCGTACACACGCCATTCCTTATCGGCGTATTATATTCTACAATATATAAAATACATTGTTTGTTCGTATGCTCTTACTTGCACACACAGGCAAGTAAGATGCAAAGTTCGGCCGATGACAAAACGATAGATAAAGATCTCGGTAATGTCTCGGACCGGTACACGAACTCATTATGTCATTTCTTATCAGTTGCTTCAGCAATGAATAAGAAATGACGTGAATTCTACTACACACCTACATATGTATATGTACATAAGTGTGTCTGTGTGCATGTGCCAAAACCAGTATATAAACTCTCAGAACCGGCTCTAAAATCGCCAGTGTTCGGTCTGGTTCTGGCTTACCCGTACGTTTGTACGAAGTGGCTGAACACGCTTAAATTCTGTTGAATTTCCTTCTGGTGAGAATATCTCTCATGACAAGGTATTCCACAATGTACATAGACAGAATTTGATGTGTGGTAGGCTACGCATTTAACATTTGCCATAGACTATTCAGTTGTGATAAAAAAGTGTTCGATACAAAATTCATAAATTCTCGAAAACAACGAATCCTAGAACTTTGAAATTTTATTTAACAACTTTTTTAAATAAAGTGTGGTAAACCTAAATTTTTAATTTTATTTCGCTCTTTCTTAAAACAGTGTAGGTATTAATAATTAGATTCACTGCAACAGCGGGGCCTGGAGCCGGACCTATGGCAAAAAACCTATTAAAATTGTAGATCATGAGTATATAGGTCCCTCAAATTCTTCTGTACGTTGTATATATACCTACATACAGTAAAACACCGTTAATATATGATTTTTAATGGGATCTTAATGAAAAACTGTATTATACAGGATACAGGAAACAGAAAAGCTCAGAATTTAACTTTGAAAAAACCTGAATACCCCTTTTTAACAAGTTTTATGTGAAAATATTTAAAATTCTAATGTACTTATTAATAATTAGGTCTGATATCTTGTGACCAAAAGTGTGGAACTTGCAGAACTTTTTATATTGCAGTCACTATTGCAGTCACTAACGGATGCAGTTTAACGTAGTTCTTATACTAACTCCTGCGGGGACGGTAAAATTGGGTTTAGTTAATACAGATTATTACTTATCAACGTGCTTCCGTTTGTCAACAAAAGCTTCTTTTGACCATATCAATGGTTGCGACAGCGTTATTGTAGTGACGTTGCTGTCGTTCTCAGGATTGTTGAAATCAAAGTCCCTCACTATCAGGTTTTTTCGTTTATTTCAGTTTTGGACATGGAACTGTGACTGTAGAAGTTTTACACATCTTATAAAAGCTATTTTGAAAAATTAATATTCAAAGTAACTTATCATAAATTAGACTTTGAATTTGAAAAAGTGGGGGACTAATACTTTGAAGAAGCCATTTAATTTCCTATGAAAAAACTAAAAAAAAAATGTTTTTTCCATAAAAAGTTTAAATTTCCAAAAATAAATCTGACCAGACCTTCCATAAAAAATTCGCAGGTTTCACACATCGTAAGAACGAGAGGAGAGCATTGAAAATGGATAAAAAAAAAATAGTGTTGTTCATTTATTTATTTTCTTTCAGTTTCGTATTCGCTCCAACAAACGACATTACCGCCTTCTCTTTATTTTTCTTTACCATTTTTTTTCTCCACTTTTTTTTACTACTCTTATCTACCCCTTCTTTTACTTTTTGGGCATAAATCATTGGTAAAAATGGGATGACGGACACTTTTTCACAGACCGACTCTAGAAGCATTTTCAGTGCTAAAAATGTAATAGATATGCAAGAAAACCTCTAACCCAACAACATCTTATAACAAGGAACTTTTATATAGGTTTAGTATGGCAAATTAAGGGACCACAATAAAACTGCGTATTATGCGGTAAAATGTTTTTATCATTCACCTGCGTTATATATACTTACATATATTTCCACTTTTTACTCATTTTGGAAATTTTTGAAAGTCTGTGGAATTTTTGCCGTATAAAAATTGGAGCACTGTTGGAGTTTTAATTGCCTACACATTTGTATTGAAATTTTTGAAATTCGAGATTTTCAAATTTTTGTAAACCCATCATGTTGTCATACTGACAACTCCTTTAAATTGAAAAAGAATTTTGCCTGAAATTGTTTTGATATTGTGAAGTTTGGTATTGTATTGGAAAAAAATGGGTCAACTGGTTTTAGAATGGCAGCCATTATCAAATTTGACACTTTGAAAAATACAGTTACATGATTAATGCGTGGGAGAGATGAGTTATTTATTTTCAAATTTTTTTTAGTGTGTTTTTTCTGAGTTAGAAATGCAACTTCGGCATTCAGTGCAAAGTCGGGATGTGGGAAAACCACTAATCTTGAGTAGTGGATCACAAATGATCATATATGTCAATCAAATCCTTTTGTAACTTATTCAAGGATAAATAAATGAATATGTATATATTATGTACCGAGTCCAAAATTGTATTATCCTAGGATGGTACAGCCATTTTTGCACAATCCTAAGATGGTACAAAGCATTTTGTTCCAAGTTTGAAATTTAAGTCTTGATAGAAGTTTTCTTATTCCACCCTAGGATTGCCAGATATTTTATACAAAGTTGTATTTTTGATCAACTTAATACAAAAATAGTTGTAATAAGTCCAAATTAATCACAATACACTAATTTTTTTTCAATAATTAATCTATTTTATTCATCTCCATATTACAATAAATAGAAGTTGCTTTTTTGTCATAACATCACGCCTTTCCTACTTGACCAACTTTCACAAAATTTTTGACTCGTGTAAGCCTGTCCTTAGATGATTACTGTGAAGATTTGTTTTAAAAGCTCTATTCTAAAAGCTGTGATGGAGTTCAAAAGCTTCTCTTCTGAATCTGTTTTTTTCAAATTTGGTTCACATTCCTATTCAATGAATTTTATGTCAGTGTTAGTTCAGAGAAGTAAAAACTCAAAAAACTGAATAAATAATTAGAAAAAAAAGAAAAGAAAAAAATACCTAAAAAGTTAAATGCTAACCAAAAATGTTCTTTCATTATGACCTAACTGTTCTCATTATTCAGAAAAAACTAAAGAAATAAAGGCTACTTTTCTTCTGCTGGAAATGTTATGAAAAATAATCATGTTGGACTTGGAACAGCTGATCTTGTACAAAGTTGATAAAAAATACAATTTGGTACAAAATGTTTGTGTTATCATAGGATGGTATGTGACAATTTGTATGAAGTCTGAAATTTTGAATTTGCACAAAATGCCTTGAATTATCTCAGGATTGTATAAAAACATCTGTAGCATCCTAAAATCATATAATTGCAGAAATGGTTCAGTGATAGCACAGATGTTTAGTATAATGTTGTATTTTTGATCAATCTAGTACAAGATTCGTTGTGCCAAGTTTGAATTTATCATTTTTAATAACACTTCCTGCTGAAGATAGCATTTATCTCTTTTGCTCTTTCTAGTTAGTGAATAAAAAGAACAATTAGTCAATGAAAAAAATTTTGTTTCCTTTCTACTATTCATGCATTTGGTTTTTTTTTTCAATTGTTGATTTGATTTGGTAAATAGCAGCAATTGAAATTTGAAGTTTTGAGTTTTTACATGTCCGAACTGACCCCAAAACTGTAAAGTATAAATGAGAAATAACATTCAAAGAGAGCCGGTTCGGAACTAAAGTTCTTGATGAAATCTTTGGAACCTATTTGAAGCTTCCAGTTGTTAAAGACTTCATCTCTCTGAACTGACATTGATACAAAAATCATTAAATAGAACTGAGAATCAACTTGAAAAGAATAGGTTTGGAATTGAAACTTTAAAATTTAATTGCAATTGTCAGAATAGAGCTTTCAAAACAAAACTTCGCAAAACCATCTACAGATAAGCATTTAAATGGGGCTAAAATTTTGTTAGAATCTGTTGAATGAAAAAAATATAATATTGCCACAAAAAAAAAAAAAAAAAAAAAACTGAATTTGTATTATATAGATGTGTATAATAAAATATATTAATTTATGAAAACAACCTGTGAATTGGGATTTATTTGAACTTGGTACGACTAATCTTGTTTAATGTTGATCAAAAATATAACTTTGTACAAAATGCCTGTGCTATCCTAGGACAGTACAAGTAAACTTGTAGGTACCAAGTCTGAAATTTTAGAATGGGCACAAAATACTTTTTACAGTGGAATGTCAATAAAATGAATCCTCATGCGACCAAAAAAAATGGTTTGTTATATCAATATGTAACGATATATGTCTACTTATTAACACTCATGTTCATATATTGTCACACCAATAAACTTTTATCCACCCTGTTGAATATAATATGACACATTTAGCCAACAGATCCCAGGTGCCTGTCAAGAATGTTGTTGGATCAGTCTATATTGCTCTCTCATTTGCACATACACTTGTTATTCGCACAATATTTGCATACAACCTTCAATAGTCCACCAAATTCACTGACACATTATTTATCATGTAGAATGTACCTAGTACCTTTCAGAATCATCTCAAATCATCTAGAAGATGAATAAGAGTAAGATAATCAATCTCATTGTTCAATTATGACATCATACTAATATGATCATATCACACTACCTTCATATCATCTTATGTATTCATCCGTTCGCAAATTCATTATTGATCTAATTACTGTAAATGAAGTGTTAAATCACTTCTGAAATAACCATCACCAGGGTAACTACTTCAGTTCCCTAGTCTCTTGTAACCCATAACTGTTAAAGGGCTCAATAGTCCGAGTCTGCAACTGTTAGCATAATATGTACTATTTACAAGTGTTTTTTATTTGAAGTCAATAAATCTAGATTGGAACTTAGTCAAATTGTTTTGAGTACATCAATAAGTTTTAGTCTAAGTTGCTGTCACTCAGTAATTCCTTATATCCAATTATCTAGGCAAGCATAGAGATGTTCAAGCACCTGATTACCTATTCGCCATATTGAAATAATTAGTTATATCTATGTTTGTTATATAGATATTCTACTGTACAATCGTAGAATTATACAAAAATGGCTAAACCATCTTAGGATGGCACACTTTTGGACTTGGTATGTAATATACCTATATATTTACATTTTTTACTCATTCTTCCAGTTTTTGGAAGTTTCTGAAGGTTCTGCTTTTTGATTTAAGGGAATAAAACTTGATATAATGTTAATGGCTTTTATAGCCTATACGGTCCTGTAAAAAATTTTTCAATTCATCCAGTAGTTTCAGGTTCGGGACTTTCAAAATTTTGCAAACTCTCCAAGTTGTCATACCGATAACTCATGTAAACTGAAAGATTACCGCCTAAAATTTGTGTTGTAGTTTAAAACAGTTAAGGACTTGTTCTGTATTGAATTTGTGCAAATCCAGTCTACTGGTTTTTAAATGGTACCCAATACAAACCACGGCTGATGTGAGGAAGATATATTTTTTCAAACTTTTTGAATTGTGATTGAAAATTTGAAAAATTGAAGATTTATTATTAGACTAATTACTGAAAATTATCATAGACCAAAAACAATTGTTTATCATATTTTCGTAGTCTAAAACTAGATTTCCATGTCAGCATAATGCCATATTGAAATGCTTTGTCAAATCACTACATCATTCAGATTTTACCAATCCTGAAAAACTTAATTACTTAAATTCAAATTCATTTTCTTTCCAGTCGTTGTTATGGTAATTTAAACCAATGAAAACCAATGAAACCTCCACCTATTTTGTATGAAGTTGTTCAAGTATCGTTCATCGAATGTGACATTGTTTCGAAATGTACCGTCTTTTCATTCATTTAAAAACATTAACTATTCGTAATAAAAATAAACCATAATAAGTAGTAGATATGCCCCTTGAAAAATCCTAATGTAAAATAGATCTGTTCGATAAGGCAAAAAGTGCCACATTTGTAGCCATTTCTTGAATATAAACTATATTGGAATTCCAACTTGAACTTTTTGTTTTTTATTATTACGTTAAATATTATTGGAAATCAGAAAATTATTCTTGAAATAATTGAAAAACTACTTCTATTGATAATACATAGTGGAAATATGCAGAAGATGTTCAATTTTCTATGGTAAAACACTACCTTCTTAACAATATTGTTTTCTCAAAAATTGCTTAAAATACTAATACTATTCGCTGAATAAGTTTTTGGGAAAAGTTCTCTTTCAGAGATATGACCATATTTGTATCTCACGTTCTTCCTACCAAAAAAATTTGTTTAGTTCTATTCGGAATATCAATTATTATTGGACATCAAGGGGGTTTTGATGTATGTTTGAGAAGTGATGATATTATTATTATTATTGAATAAAATAGAAAACACATTTATCGCACCATAGGAATATTTATTGAACTCAAAGGAGAACAATCACAAAGTAAGTCATATTTATAATACAGACAAAAGAAAAGTAGTCGAGTGGTCATCAGACCAATAATACGTAATATATAATCTGACGATGTATCAGTATAGCCAACTAGTTCATGTACAATAATCAAATAGTTCCAACAATTATTTTTGAGTTTTTTAATGACTAATGTTTGAAAAAATGGTTTAAAACTAAACATGTCAATCTTATATAGTCATTCAAACGATGGCTTGCTGCAGTTTTTATTTAAAGTTTTTTGCCTGTTGAAAAAATCTGGAGAGACTTTTTCCTTTACTTTTATTCAACTTCATGCCAGATACCTAATTTGGTTTTCTGCATAAATGCAAACGAGTTTTTCTTGATTTGAAATGAATAATTATTTAGGTACCAACCCCCTTGTCTCACCTAGTCAACTTTAAATCTTAGGCTTTCCTGTGAAAACCTGCTAATAAAATATGAGGAAATTTTTTTGCAAAAATCGTATGCTTTTTCCAGAATTTTAATTTTATCTCTATCAAAGCAAATGAGAAATATTGTGTCGGAAAAATTCAAATATTTTTATTTGGGTAGCGGATAAAGAGTGGAAACAACATCCTTTGATGGAAAATTAGCTATAACTTCAAAATCTACACAATAATGAAATGAAAATCTCTATAAATATTTTTCTTTTTACGTCAAAGATGTGCATTAAATTTTATGGTTACTGTATGAATATGGAGGCGTGCATTTTGTTCGAGAAAATACGTAAAAAATTGTAAATAAGTACTAAGATCAGGCTACATAGATTTTTTTCAAGGGAAAAGAGTATATGACAAAAATTATAAAATTGGAAAGGGAAAAAATTAAAAAACGGTCATCAAATAACTATATTGCAACACCCACCCCAAAAACAAACGTTTTCGTCCGTATTAACTAGGTATACGTGAAGTAGGAGATTTTACCTCATTGTCAAAAAGTAAAATTTCGCGCATACGCATTTTGGTGCTTGCTAAGATGATTAAATCATTGTCTTGGCTGCGCATGCGCCCTATGTCTTATCCAACATTATGCTGAACGTCTGGATTTTGTGAAAATCTGTCATCAAGTTGCCACTTCAATTGAACCCGACATTTTAGTTTTGAAACAAACCTCTCTTATTTCACTGCCTAATTCCTCAGTCTCTATTTAAGTAAGATAGCTGAGATTAGTGTCGCTAGAAAGAAGATAAAATTTACAAAATTTCTATATAATTTTTTAATTATCTTCAGCTGTTTAAAAACAAACAAATTAAAAAAATGCTAATGAATATGAAATTTTCCAGTTTTTGGAATCTTGAAACCTTTCCTCATTCAGGCAATGATTCCTCAGCCACTATTTGAGAGAAAGAGCTGGAGTGACCATTTCCAAAAAGAAGAGAAAATTTCTCGAATTTACTTTTCATTTAATTTTTTAATCATCTTCAACTTCGCAAAAATAAACAAACAAAAAAAAACAAAAATTATTGAAAAGTTTCAGTTTTTGGAATCTAGAGACTTCTTCTCTTTCATTCGGTAATTCCTCACCTGCTATTTAAGCTAGAAAGCTAGGATTAGTACTACTGGAAAGAAGAGAAAATTTACTTAAATCTGCATTCCATCAAAAGTTTTATTCATTCTTAGCTACTTGAAAATAAACGAACAAAAAAACCGCAAATTAAAGGAAAATTTTCCGTTTTTAAAATATGAGACTTGCATCCGAGTAACAAAAAATTGGCTTATATATATGAGGTAATAGGAGCTCGCACCCCTCGACAACAGTTGCCACCCAAAGGCTGGCAATAATCGTCTCTATGACATTAAAACATAAACACACTTGTGTGTTTGTATGTTTGTATCTATACATACATACTGGTAAGATACATTGCACGGGCCATGATCAATTACCTGATAACGATCTCCGTGATGTCACGGCCCAGTACCAAACGCGCTACGTCGTTTCTTATCACCTCAACGGAGGCAAGAAACGACGTAACGTATGACATAATTATGTACATACACGTATATATGTGTGTCCGTGTGTGTGTGCCAAATTTGGTATATAAACTCTCGAAACTGGCTACAAAATCGCCAGTGTTCCCGAGGATTTGGCTCTTCCATACTTTACAATATGAAGTGACAGAACACGCAAACTCTGTAGAAGACCTTCTTGTGCAAATATCTCTCACAACAAGTATTCCACAATATATATATGAATTTGAGTTATCAATGCTAAAGTTTTCCATGAGTTATGAAACCAAAATTATATCCACCTTCCACCCACAGGTTGTTTCATGACACCAAGATTAATAAGTAGATTTTCAATAGAAAAGCTACTTGAAAAAGCATAATGGCAAATTGATAATTTAAATAAAACTGACTTCTAAAAATAAAAAATGCACCTAAAAGAGTAAAATTATCCTTTTAAAATTTCTCCAGCAAGATGTAAGTCTAAGAACTGGAATTATTGAAGTCGGTGCTCTTTTCGTTACCATGTAGGCTTTCTACGTCAAATTTTATTACAAAACCTCTTGATTAGCGCCGACTTCAATAATCCCAGTCCCTAAGCCTGTATCTTGCTGGAGAAATTTTAACAGTACTATTTTTATGGTTTCAGAGCATTTTTTATTTTTTATTTTATTTTTTGAAGTCAATTCTATTTTTTGTTTTAAATTATTAACTTACCATAATTATTTTTCGTTTCATTTCAATTCCAGTAGATTTTACTGGAAAAATTTTAAAATAATTATTTTTTTCTTTTTAGAGAATTTTTTTTTTTAAATTGTTACATTTTTTAATGAAAAAAATTTTTTTTAAAGATTGATCTTTTCTATTGTTATCGGTAACATTACTTTAAAACTAATAATTTTTTAATTCAAAGATAACTCAAAAATTATCTCATAGATTCGAAAAAAATTTAATAGGACCACCATAGGATAATCCTTTATCATTTAGATGAAAGTTCCTCAAAATCAGTGCTAAGGTTGAGAAATTATGCTGGAACAAACTTAAAAAAAAAAAAACAATCAAATTGATAACCTCCTCCTTTTTTTGAGGTCTATTAAAAATTGCTTTCGGTGACAATTTTGATACTAAAAGACGGTTTATACTCAATTTCACTATTTTCATATGCCAATCTCTAATCTGTAAAGTCGGGAAATTTCAACTTTTACAGAATAAATCAAGAAAAACAGCCTAAAACCATGACACAATTTTTTCCTTTACTAAATTTTTTAGTAGTTAGGTTGAAGAGAATAAAACAGTGAGTTTAAACCGTCTTTAAAAGTATGAAAAAAACCAAAAGACAGTAAAGTGCCCTTTTTGGACTGAAAGAGAGAGTTCTCTTTTGCCTAAAACGAGAATAAATACTCTAAAAAAGAGTACTTCTGTGCACCTTGACCTAGATGTTAATCATGCAGTAATATTGAAGGTGGGCGTATGGTGTGATTGATTCGAAAAAATTTGATTTTCTATGTGGCTTTGTGATTAAAACTTAATAACATTATTATTTGCAAACTACTTACTTCAGTAGCACACCGTTTCACAGCGCAATATTATTATAAAATATACCTTCGTGGTACACCGCAGTTAATCTTGAAAAAAAAAAAAAATTCGATGAAGGCAATTAACTTATAAACTCAATTTCGTGTTTAAAAAGACTTGTTCACTAGCCTATGCTCATTAGAATAGACCAGAATATCTGTAAATTATACTTGTTTATAGAGATCTGATGTTTTATCACAATTTCCATCACATTGATCCGTAATACCGGTAGTACCTACGTACTTACAGATTACTAGGCATTTGATTTTTGATTACATTTTTATCATAATGCTTGTATCGGCTTACTTGTCTGTTTTTAATTTGATTTCGTTAGAATCTGCTGGCATTAGTGAAACGAAAACATTCCGCGTCGTTCATTTACGTTACAAATGAAGAGTAATTTCAACTAAAGTTTGTTGTCAAGGACAACCAGAACAAGTATCAACTCTGTATTCTTAGTATTGTGAAATATAGTCAGCGCAACTATGTATACAGTGCCGTATTTCGCTCTTCAACGCTTGTAGGCAAAATTACTTTTTTGTCTATTCCAATATTATTAAAGGCAGAATAAAATACTTATTTATAAGACTTAGGTACCATAAGAATATATACTCATTACATTTTCTTGTAATCCAAGATCGCAATTTTTGTCCTATAACACGATATTTTTTTTAAACAGCAGTACAAAGACGAAGACCTGACATATATATTGATTTTGGTGTGGAGTCAGTACTTCCAGTACATTATATTTGTTCTTATTTTGGAGGTTTTATTGCTTTAAATTGCTCAATTTTCAATGAATAGGTACGTAATTCGGCAGTGATATTTAATATAATCCATTATAATACGGTACCAATTTTGGTGGGGATCAGCAAGATGGTATTCTCGATAGGTCCGACTTAATTTTAATTTTGGCCTGTAAGTAAAATTGTAATTTTTGATGAATATAGCTACGAAATGTAGCACAATCGTTATTTAGTTTTATCTACATTTATGATTCGTTACTAACATTTTACCAATTTTGGTTGTTATATGCTGGTTTCTGAAAATCCACATGTTCTGCTGGAGCGTTTGCTAGGTTAAAGTTTTCTTCAATTTCTGCTTTTGTACCCCTTTTTTTTTATTTTTTGAAAAATTTTCCGCTGTAAGCAATTGCCTACATTTGTCTAATGGTAAATATGTCGCTGTATGTACCTGTGCAATCTAAAGTAAAATCATTGTTTTCTGGATGATAAAAATAATCATATCCGGTCAGAGGCGACTCGAGGTTTTTGTGCGGGTCCCTGTACAAAAGAGGTTTTGCGTGTCCCGCTCTCCGGTCAAGCTCGTAACCTGTAGAGAGAGAATGGCAGAATTGCCCCGCCTGGCGTCTTCACTTGCCTGGGCTTGCAAAAATCTGAAAATCTGCCGCACACCACCCAATACTCTGGAGAGGACTTGCCCTAACCTCAAGAAGACCAAAACGTCTGAATCTTGCTCCCATTTGAATTTCATTTGCTATGTCCCATAAAAGGCGGTTACGGCCCTGCGTTCATTCCCAATTGCCTTGATTAGTGGTTTTTTTTTTTTTAATTTTTAATCTTATGAAACTTAGCTATTGGTAAAACGCGAGATCCACTTCCACTGTTTTATATGTAGGGAGGCCCTCATTGTATGGAAAGCTAATTTTTAATCATTGAAATCAAAAAACTGTTTTCAAAGTGCGTTTACACTTAAAAACTTTTTTTGGGAGAATTTAAGAAAAACGTGTCCCTTTGTTATACGCTGTTATTCTACTCACTCAATTTGTTGAAGTACACCGGATGACCAACTTCAGCGCTGCTTTCACTTGTTGCGACACACACACACATACACTTATACCAGTTTTTATCAGTTGTTTTTTCAAGTTTGTTTCTGTTTTGGAAAAAAAGTGAGAAATTTCATTTTCTCTTTCGCCGTTATTTTCTTCTTCAAATTATAAAAGCGTACCTATTTTTTAAAAGCTCGTTTTTAACCAAACTTATTATGATGTGAGGTACATGAGGCGTGTTTGTAGCAAGTTATATGGTGACAAATAACGGAGATATTCTAATTTTTTCTTGGTTCAACTTTTTTTTCTTTTTTGTTTTTTTAGGGGGTTGGGGGCGTTGCAAAAACTAGCGCGTGATACACGTGTATATAGAAGGTGATTGATACCTACGCGTATGATTTGCATCGCATCCTTTTGGCTCCAGCTGCAAACATCTCACTCGGATGAAAATCACTTACATTGTACACATGTATCACAATAGCTATTTGTGATACAAGTGTACAAAGTAGGTGATTTCGATCCTAGTGTGATTTTTGTATCAATCATCTTTTATACACATGTGAGTCACACATTATTTTTTGCCACACCCCCCCCCTTAAAAAACAAAAAAACAAAAATTAAGATAAATTAATATTTTTGCAATTGGGAAACATGTAAGCGTAAATTATCCCCAATATTTCAACCAAACTTCCTGGTGTAGTGGCTGTTGTGCTGGCCAATGAACATAGAAGTCCAAAGAGTGGAGAAACTTTTACAAAAAAATATATATATATTAAAAAAATGACAATGTTGGGCTATGTTTATAGTGGCCTTAGCTACTAGTTAGTTTAATGTCATGTTAGACGAATGAATTATGTTGTCACACCTTTCCTCACCGAGGTGTAACTATCTGGAAACATCATCTACACCAGTACAGACATTGACGCACTCTGTGCTTCTGCCAAACATGTTGCGCACTGTAGGTGGCTGTAGTCTGTGTACCAATATCACAATACTGTGGGCAGTGTACACCAAGCTGATCTGCTGAGATTAGTTTATCAGTTTTTGGCTCTTTCTGAAAATATGTTTACCTATTCAAGTAAAGACATACAAAAATTATATAGTTTATTAAAAAAGTAAAAAACACATTTTATTAATACTAAGACTTTTACAACAAAAGTCAGAAAAAAAACAATAAAAAATTAAAATTAATTAACTTTTTGGTTAATTTGTGTGACTTTGTCCATAAACTCCTGGACAGTGTGTAGTAGAAGAGGAATGATTAATTATAGCCATATGGAATTAGCATGTTTGCATTAAGGCTTAAAACATAGTTTATGTAATAAACTAAATAAATCCTTATGTTGTTGGATCAATCCACTGACACTTATCTTTTACTTTCACCAAAAGGGAGCTAGACAATGGCAGCAAGATATGAAATAAATCAACTTTTTTAAAGCCAGTTAAAAGGTTTATTAAATGGGGCCAAAATTCATTTTACAATCTCTTGGTTGCTTAGTAAAGTATGTTCTTTAGAACAAGTGATTGACCAAGTTTCAACCTGAAGTAGTTGGTACTTTGTCATTACAATTCAATTCTAAGGGTACCAAAAACTTTATAGGTCTATTGACAACTTTTGAACTGGGTAGTAATATTTCCACGTGAGGGACTTTACTATTTTTTGAGGTGTTCAGGCTTACAATTTTGGCAATTTTGTAGACAAATGGTTTAGTCATATAGTCCAGAATATGGACTATCCACCAATCTTTGGTTCAAATGTTACTGTTTGGTAAATGTTGTCTACACCTTTGCAAACTTTATCTCTCAAAAATGGGAGACATAATCCTTTCCAGGCAGCCCAAAGTTTGATGAGTGTATTTTGATCTATCTTTCAAAGGTTTTGTAAGATTTTAGTCGTTGGAGTTGTTTCATCTAATGGCTTATCAAGGTCTAATGTAAATGCATGAAAATTTGCATGTAAAAATTGAGTAGGGGTCAAAGTCCATTGTTCAGTGTCATAGACCTCTGGTAATAATGGTCTTTCATTCATCATAACTTGAATATTTTTAAGACTAGCTTGAAAATTAAGTTGATGATGAGCATGGTGACCCATTACTCGATAGAACATTTCTTTGAAAACTCTCATCAACCTTTGGAATGAGACACCATACCACAGAGCTTTCACAGATGTAAAATATCAAGTTATTCTCTTTTGATTTAATAGATCATAATATTTTTTTCTAAAATAACTATATCTCATAACTGTAGCAGAAATTTTGCAATTGGTGTGAATTATACTACATATTCAGACAATATTACCTTTAGCATTCCACAATCAGCAAATAAAGTTTGAAGTACTATCCAAATTTCAATCATTTCTAATTGAATTAATAGATCAAAATATTTGGTATAGGTATCTTTTAAAAAATTCCAGACATTTCTTATATTTTGGAAATTGGGATTCTAACCATTTAAAACATAAATTATAATGATCTCCTAAAGGTGGAGAATAATTATGATACAACCATTTAATTTGGTAACGGTTTTTTACCAATTCAACTTTTTTATAAAACATATGAAGTGCTTGTGCATCTGCTTGAGCCTCATCTAAGTTATGAGACTCAATGCCTATTGTGTCAAAGTTCCATAAATTTTCTACTTTCTATTAGTTAGTGAAGTAGATAGGTGTAAATATATTATCAATTGTGTAATTACCATTGATTAAACCTCCTAACATGTGTCCAAACTCTGTCTCAATAAGTGTCAGTGTAGGGGAAATGTGGTTAATATTTACAATGAACAACCACATATAATCATTACCAAGTAACAATTGAATCGTATGCTTATTTGCTAATGAAGCAAATTGTATATCTGCATATTCAGGAAAATCTTCCCTAGATTTAGTTAAATCAAGTTGTTTTAGGTTACAAGTAAGAATATCCAAAGTCTTAGCTATAATCAGAATTTTATAGTTGTAAAAATATCAAAATTAACTGAAAGGGATTTAATTGGTTTTGTTTTTTGATACTGTAAACTACTGAGTTTTAATAATTCTTGTTCATATCCTTGACATTTCAAAGATGCAAACGCAAATTTTTTAGTAACAAAAGTATCAATACTACCACAATCAAAAAATCCTTGAATTTTTATAGGTTTCTCTGAATTTGATGATTGAGCATACGATTCAAACACCAAATATGTACTACTCTTTTTAAGTTTATTAAAAACAGCAAAAGACTTACTATCCAATGGTAGTTCTTCTTTTTTTCTTCATTAACATTGTGGACTTGACATCATTAGTTACATTTATTACCGATAGTTCCTGTGAAATACAAGAATTTTTAGTTTTAACAATAATTGGTTTTTGTTTAAAAGAATCAGTTTTTGCTTACTCAGCGCTTCTTTATGCTCCCTGAGCATTGTGTACCAGGCATCTGATAACACTCTAGTAATAGGGTAATTGGTGTTTGGACAAAGATTTGAGTGGTGATCTTCTCTGTAGCAAGAAAACCATTTACAATTCTTTTGTGGTAAATAGGGGTAGGATGTGCTCTCATCGTGTTTTTCTAGACAGATTGTGTGGAGTGTATTCTCGATGTAAAACTCCAACATCAATTCAAGTGTATTTGTATTTGTGTTGTAACACAAATGCAAAATATGTTTACCATTGCAAAATATGTAAGTACATGAAAGAGGTGTCAAAAGGACACTTTTTGAAGTATCTTAAACTCTTTTCACATCATCATGTTTATTTTCCTCTGAAATATTAGAAGGTTTAACATGTTGTTTAGAATTAATTTTATTATTATCTTGTTTCTTAGGTTTTATAGGATTGGATTTATCCTTACCTCTTTTTTTATGATTGTTATCTTTGTTGAAAGTCACAGCTGCAAAAGTAGGTTTGCCTTTGGGTTGACTATTTTCTACTTCCTAAAAATTTTTAGGATTAACAAAATTTTTCCAAGATTTTGTTTTTGGGTACATTTTTTGTTTTCAAAAAATTCGTGGATTTTTACAAATTCATGAATAACTAAAAACAAGTGAGAAACATGTCTTTTGGTACTTTTCAAATTATTTAATTAAGCATGTAGTGATAATTTTTTAATAGTTACATTGAATAACTGTTCTTCATTGATGACATTAGAGATTATTCTCTATCTATCGATATGAACAGCTATACCATTCATAGCATCTTGAATAGCCGAGATGTTATTGAATGCGATGGTAAAAATTGAAATGACAAAAAAATAAATAAATACCAATTCACAACCGTGGATGGGTTAACAATTGAGGCGTCCGAGATCGATCCCTGCCACAGTCGCCAATAATATGTGAGGCAAATGAAATCGATTCTCATACGTGTCATAAAGTCAACCTTTAATGTATAGTGGTGTTTAAATGCTAATGACGTCATAATGTCCTAAAGTTAGGACATCATACCGCCGAAACACTGATTCGGGGGGTCTTGACTTGTGTCTTCAAGACATTTTATTTTTTGACAATGACTATGTCCTACGGCTGAATTCTTCTTGACGTGAATTAGGCTTCATCAGACACGGCAAAACGCAGCTTACTTTTGTCTTCATACCTCAGCAAATTAATATGACGAATCAGCAATAAGCTAAGTTGTGTGGAAAGAAAAGCCTAACAAAGTTTCGATCCATACAAGGTTCGAAACCTACAAAAACGAACAGCAGAATTATTTTGTCAAAGACTATAATTACAAAGGAACTATAGTGTCGACAAAGCGGAACAAAGCATAGTATGTAGCGGAAAAAATAAAAAGTTAAAAAAAAAGCTATTAGCAGACAACAAGTAGGGGAAACCATCAGAAAGTTGTTGTGTCTTCACCTAATTGTGTGTCTTCATGAGTGATAGGTTATGTTGTGTAAAAGACTCCTAATATGAAACTTTAGGTCTCGGAGCTTTTGGTTCTAGATGAGGGTGAGGTGAGAGAAATACTAACATAGATGGAATCAAATCCACTATGCGCGAAAGAAGGCTCTACACGGCCTTTATTTGACAGAGCAAGGCAGTCATCTTGAACCAAGCTTGTCTGAAATTTGTCTTCAACACACCAAATTTCCCTCCTAGCAGATGCCAGGAACTCCATCTGATCGTATTGTCGACGGTTACTTTACCTCGTAGGTATTTTTAAAAGATCGCCTTGAAGTGCGATATGTCAACTGGCGAAACTAAGAATGCCTTGCGTGTCGTCAGTACTGATCCTTCGTGACGAACGAACATCCCTAGTTAGCCTTTGTCTTCAACTGAACCTATCTGGAACACAAACTACCATCCTAGTTGTCTTCAAGGTAGATCAGCTGAATCTTATTCTGCATCCGTGGATGGTACAATTATATCGTTGCCTAACGTGAGGACTTTAACTTACGACTTGAGACTTGGACCTGCTACTATCCGCCTACACAAGAAGGACTCATTTGTAAACACAAACCTAGTACCGGGTATCGTCAGTACAAAATCGCGAACGACACGAGAGTGAGTTAATATTAGAATTCGTCTTCACAAATGGGTTCTTCTTGTCGATGAAATTTCCCCACTTATTGTCTGTTAATTGCCTTCAAACATGCGATTGTCGATAATACAAGCGAGAGGAATTACCAAAATGTCTACAGCCAATGAAATTACAGATATTTAAAATTAATATACGTCGACATACAATAGGCAAAAGCGCACGTGGATGACTGATAAAGCATAATATAGTATTAAATGACTGCAAACCGCAAGCAAAGCGTGGAGCGAGCAAAGATAAAAAAGGTTGGCTGCATTCATGTCCGGCGATGGGTTTTCACTGTCGTTCGATTCGTCTTCATTTACTATATATTTCATGGCGCCAGTCTGTCGGATCGAACCAAATTATTGTCTGAAATTGTCTGATTTTGGCTTAGTTGTCGCTGAAATAAAATACGTTATAATTGCCTGCAAGAGAATTAGATTTTATTTCTGTCTTCATGTCGTCATCTGAATACGAGTTCGAATTCGGATAATATAATGTCCGAATTCGAATTTTGTCTTTCGAAAATTTGTCTACATTTGTGACGTCATTATTCTGTCTTATGTTTGTCGAAAATAATTTTTATTTTGAGGTCCAGATCTCGGACTTCTCATACCCCCCCCCCACACTTTGACTGTCCAACTGGACCGGAAAATGTATGGTAAATTTTGGAGTTTGAGATTTACCTGGAAAAATAAAAATTATGTCTTCAAGTAAATTTGATGTCTGCAAGGAAAAGGTGTGTCTTCATCTGAAAGGAAGGAAATGACTGAGACGAAACACGAACATATTATACAAAAATATAATATATAAAAGAAAATAAAATATAACGACTTCATTTAAAATGTACAGTTTTGAAAAATAAAACAATAAAATATAAGTTTGTCTTCATAATAAAAAAAAAACTATTGTTGATTTTTATGATAAGCCCGCGCTTCCCACTTGTCGATGGAAATGTTATTGCTGTTGTCGGCAAATGCGATTTGACCCGTTCTTAGGTTTCCCGCAATCATCTTTCTGGTTACACGCGGTTTTCGGATGTGGTTGTCGACCCTCGCTGCCCAGACGTATTTTCGAATGAAGTCCATTCCTAGAATGAAGTGTTTTCGATTGAACAACCCTTGTGGTGCAGCATAGACATCCAGATCAAAATGTAGCAATGGATTATGCTCCGGTTGCAGCAGCATGTTAACTTTCGTATTAACTGTATGATTTTTAAATAATCCATATTGGATTTGGAAAGTATATTCCGGCGCTGCCGTTAAGAATGGGTTAAAGTAGTCGTAAAAATCTTGACCAACCACGGAATGCTCCATTGTTCTATCTAGGAACGCAGCCACCGGTTCGATCCCGTGTTTGGCGTATGGTCCATCCGTTACCAGCACATGGATTACCGATATCAATGGCAATACATTTTCTATTTGTTCCACAGACATATATGGAACAGTTTTGCCTCCAACACTTATGCTTCGGGTTGGCGCAAACTCCAAAGGACGAGGAAGATGCGCCACCCTGCATGTTGGGCAATCTTGTAGAACTAAGAGACTACACACGGAAAGAAAAGGAAGAACATATATGTTAGAAATTACATATCGATTGATTACAAAAAAAATTATGTCTTCAATTTACTTACTGTCCGCAGTATTCTCTTTGTGGTTGATACATTTTGTCGTCAAGAAATAAAAAAAATAACAATAAACCGAGAATTTTGTCGACAAAATAAACTTAAAATACAATTGTCGTCATACACACCAATCTGCCAGAATGGAAATGAGTATTCTGCGATGTCACGATATGATGTTTCAACTTTAGTTTTTTGTCGTTAGTAGAAATTGTCTTTTGAACGGTGATGATTATACCTAGGGATCAGGCCTAGTTATGATTGTCGGGTATGGAAAATAGTCCGGGTTTATCTGAGTTAGATAAACGGACTTGTCTTATTTTGTCTTCATTCTGTATCGTGAGTTTACAAAGTGTGTTGTCTTCACGTGGGATTTGTCTAATTAATTAGTTGGAAACGGATTACTAATGAAATAAATTACGAGTAAGTAAAAATTATATTACATTAGTGTTGTCTTCATATTATAATAACGTAAATTTATACAAATTAACAATTATTTTTGTCTTCAAAATTTTATGATGTGTGGTAGATCTTCTTCTCCCATTTGTCGACAGAAGCGTTTCCAATGTCGTCAATCATGCATATTTTGCCGGTTTTGAAACCTGACTTCAACATTTGTTCGGTGATAACACGTTTGTGGGGCTGGTTGTCTTGAATCGCCCACCACACGTGTTGTCGAATGAAGTCTTGGCCTAAAATGATGTGTTTGGCGTGGAACGTGGATGTGTCGACAATGTGGATATCAAAATCGATTTCTGCGTCATCGTTATGTTCAAGTTTGATTTTGATATTAACGATTTTGTCTGTTTTAAAATTCTTGAACATTCCATAGGGAATATGGAATGTATATGGCTGCACTTTCATGATTCGTTTGTCGTCACGATCGAAAAATTCAGATCCACAAACTGAATACTTCATGTGCCAATCAAAGTGAGCGTTTACAGGTACTGGTACATTTTGTCTCATCATCGGTTTGCATGCTATTTTAATGTGTGTCATGAAAACTGTCGGCAGGACTTTTAGCAGATCCGTAATCTGCATATACGGGATCGATCGTCCGCTGATTGAGATTGAGCGACCGATTTTACGATCCCACATACGAGATGTAGTGACGTCAACTGATCGTGGGTTGTCGTATGATGATGATGATGATGTTGTTGTCTTGATAGGTTTTGTCGACACTGATTCGGGAATTGGTTTTTTAATCTTAACCACAGGGGTTGAGATTGAGTTGTCTTCAATATCCATTTTATTATTGTCGGCAATTGTGATTGTTTTTATAGGTTTTGTCAACACTTGCTTATATGTTACAGATGTTTGTGATGTCGTCATTGTCGTAGCAGATGTTGAGGGAGTTGTTGTTGACTTCATCGCTTTCTCCGCTTGTTCGAATTTCTCGAGTTCGAGGTCTTCACGGATTGTCTCCAGAAAACGAAGAGGAATTGGCGGAGGTGAAAGAGTTGTCTTATGTAAGTTGTCTTCAATTATTTCCATCTCGTCGGTGATGATGCTAAGGCAATCATCTGTGTCTTCAATATTAATAACTTCTTTAGCTTCCAGAGCCTTGTCTTTGACTTCATTGCGATTTTCGATTGTCTTAACAATTGTCGCAATCGTTTGTGTCGCTGTCGCATTATGATGTCTTAAGAAATCGCGAACAACCATTGCTTCCTCTAATGTCGTCACTTGGCTGTTGAGTAGCTTATTGTTGGCATCGAGTTCCCCTAGAGTAATGTCGAGGAATTCGATCATCTCGTTTTCGAACTTAGTGCTGTCTACACAAATACAAATATCTGTCTTCACAAGTGTCTTCATTTGGTCGGCATTTATTGTCGGAATTTTGGGGATGTCGATGGAGTTTGTCGTCAAGCTAACTTGTCTTAATGAATCAACTGTTAATCGAAGTAAATCGATTTTGTCGGACAGATGATCCAGAGAATTAATGACTTCATCGACTTCGTCTCGTTTCTGTTGGGAAACGATACCTTTCTTCAAGATTGATGTCTTCTTGAAGGTATTGACGACAATGTCTTGGACTTTTGCAACATTGGTTACGATGGTTTTTTGGACATCGGACCAAGATTTTGTCGGCATAGTTGGGGAACAATTGTCGTCAGATGAATTAGCAACTGAAGTGGTGCTGCTACTCATTTTTGTGTCTGCAGAGGATTCCGGATCTTCGGAGGTTGTTGTCGAGGACCGATGATCTGCTTCGATTTTTGTTTTCAGATTAACGCGAGTACGAGAGGATCGCGATTTAAATTTTCGAGCGTGGAGACGAATTTTGAAAAAGTTTTCGAAACACGCACTACTGACTACAAGTTTGGATATACCAAAATAGAGGTTTGGTTTTTTTTAAGAAAACGCGAATGTCGACACACTTTTCGAAAAAAGCGAATTAAAAAAAAATAAATAAATAGAATTTAATAAAAAATTTTATTTGAAGATGAGTTTGTCTTCAAAGATTGAAAAAGGCGGAAAAAGGCACACTCTTATTACATCGCGAATCGCGGAATGTTTAATAAAAAGCGGCAAAGTACACGAAAAGAAACACGAACATTTGACAAAAACACTTTGAAAAATAAATTAAAATATAAGTCTTAGCTTACTTGAAGAAGAGATGTTGCTACTTCCAGGTAGAGCTGTTGAATGATTTCTGATTGCAAAAGTGTGTTCCTTGTCCACGTGTGTCTTCTGATTGGAAAATCCAATCCATTGTTGAGTTGAGATGTGTGTCTTCTGATGTCTTATCTCATGTGTTTCAGGATTCTCGCCTTTTTTACCCATTCTATCGAATTTTGTGCGGGGTAAAAGTGTTTTCTGCAAAAACTTGTTCAACATGAAATGTTGAAAATTGTGGTTTTGTCTTCATGTCTTCATATATTTCGTTCTCCATTGTCTTCATCTGAATTTCGACTTGAATGACTGCAAATTTTGACAAGTTCTATTCCATAGACCAAATGGAAGTTTCGAGACTTGACTAATTTTACGAACTATGGTCTTTTTCTTGCGATTTTTCTCGTCATTTGGGGAGAAATTTAGGGTTTTCGAAATTTGAAAAATCACAAGTTTCGATTTATTTAACTGAAATTGTCTTCATGTCTTCATATTCCATGAGGAATCGAAAGATCCAAAAAGGGGAAAAAGGGAAAAAGTAGAACTTAGAAAATTCTTTGTCAAATTTGTCTGTCACTACAGACGATGTAATGAAACATACATAGAAATGAAATATATAAGAGAATGCAAAAAAAGACATAATAAAAGGCACATAGGAAATACATAAGAAAATACATAAGAGAAAAAGCACATAATAAAAGGTACATAAGAAATATAAGAAATGCATAAGAATGAGGTGACATGAAAGCGGAATGTAGAAAACAAGTGTGAGTGTTCTGCTGTTTGTCTTCATGTCTTCATGAACTTATTGCTGATTTTAATTTGCTGAGGATTACGTCGATAGATGGAAAGGTGAAGGTGAAATTTGTCTTCATCTATCGGAATTTTGATGAGGCCAAAAGAAGAAAACGGCCCCATCACGGTCGCCAGCAAACCCAGTATCGGGGGTTTACAACCTTGATAAAATGACAGATTTTTCTTTCGAAAAAGATTTACTAACTTCGAGTTCCATTAGTAAATTGTCGTCATTTTGTCTTCACTCGATCTACTAGAGAGAAACTTAAAACAATGTTGTCGGCATTGAAACCTATGAGACATGTCGTAAGCTGAATGAAGTTAACGAAATTCACTTCAGGTTGTCTTCAAAATTAACTTTTGTCGAAAGAATTCAAATAGAAGTAGGCCTGTAGGTAACGGAAGGCTTTGGCATTTTCGTGTCTCTGGGCTAACTAGTAAAACTAGTCGTCCTGTCACGGTCGCCATATTTTATGAGGCGTCCGAGATCGATCCCTGCCACAGTCGCCAATAATATGTGAGGCAAATGAAATCGATTCTCATACGTGTCATAAAGTCAACCTTTAATGTATAGTGGTGTTTAAATGCTAATGACGTCATAATGTCCTAAAGTTAGGACATCATACCGCCGAAACACTGATTCGGGGGGTCTTGACTTGTGTCTTCAAGACATTTTATTTTTTGACAATGACTATGTCCTACGGCTGAATTCTTCTTGACGTGAATTAGGCTTCATCAGACACGGCAAAACGCAGCTTACTTTTGTCTTCATACCTCAGCAAATTAATATGACGAATCAGCAATAAGCTAAGTTGTGTGGAAAGAAAAGCCTAACAAAGTTTCGATCCATACAAGGTTCGAAACCTACAAAAACGAACAGCAGAATTATTTTGTCAAAGACTATAATTACGAAGGAACTATAGTGTCGACAAAGCGGAACAAAGCATAGTATGTAGCGGAAAAAATAAAAAGTTAAAAAAAAAGCTATTGCAGACAACAAGTAGGGGAAACCATCAGAAAGTTGTTGTGTCTTCACCTAATTGTGTGTCTTCATGAGTGATAATTATGTTGTGTAAAAGACTCCTAATATGAAACTTTAGGTCTCGGAGCTTTTGGTTCTAGATGAGGGTGAGGTGAGAGAAATACTAACATAGATGGAATCAAATCCACTATGCGCGAAAGAAGGCTCTACACGGCCTTTATTTGACAGAGCAAGGCAGTCATCTTGAACCAAGCTTGTCTGAAATTTGTCTTCAACACACCAAATTTCCCTCCTAGCAGATGCCAGGAACTCCATCTGATCGTATTGTCGACGGTTACTTTACCTCGTAGGTATTTTTAAAAGATCGCCTTGAAGTGCGATATGTCAACTGGCGAAACTAAGAATGCCTTGCGTGTCGTCAGTACTGATCCTTCGTGACGAACGAACATCCCTAGTTAGCCTTTGTCTTCAACTGAACCTATCTGGAACACAAACTACCATCCTAGTTGTCTTCAAGGTAGATCAGCTGAATCTTATTCTGCATCCGTGGATGGTACAATTATATCGTTGCCTAACGTGAGGACTTTAACTTACGACTTGAGACTTGGACCTGCTACTATCCGCCTACACAAGAAGGACTCATTTGTAAACACAAACCTAGTACCGGGTATCGTCAGTACAAAATCGCGAACGACACGAGAGTGAGTTGATACTAGAATTCATCTTCACAAATGGGTTCTTCTTGTCGATGAAAATTCCCCACTTATTGTCTGTTAATTGCCTTCAAACATGCGATTGTCGATAATACAAGCGAGAGGAATTACCAAAATGTCTACAGCCAATGAAATTACAGATATTTAAAATTAATATACGTCGAAATACAATAGGCAAAAGCGCACGTGGATGACTGATAAAGCATAATATAGTATTAAATGACTGCAAACCGCAAGCAAAGTGTGGAGCGAGCAAAGATAAAAAAGGTTGGCTGCATTCATGTCCGACGATGGGTTTTCACTGTCGTTCGATTCGTCTTCATTTACTATATATTTCATGGCGCCAGTCTGTCGGATCGAACCAAATTATTGTCTGAAATTGTCTGATTTTGGCTTAGTTGTCGCTGAAATAAAATACGTTATAATTGCCTGCAAGAGAATTAAATTTTATTTCTGTCTTCATGTCGTCATCTGAATACGAGTTCGAATTCGGATAATATAATGTCCGAATTCGAATTTTGTCTCTCGAAAATTTGTCTACATTTGTGACGTCATTATTCTGTCTTATGTTTGTCGAAAATAATTTTTATTTTGAGGTCCAGATCTCGGACTTCTCACAATCAAAAAATAATATTTAAAAAAAAAATTGGATCTGAACACTATATATAACAGTTTTCATTCATATTTGCATTGAGAAGAATGGCACCCTTCTGTGAACAGATGTCTAAAAATGTAAGTACTATTTTCAGTAGTTAATTCCGCATTATATTCTGCTTCTAGATACGCCTAACAGAACTGACACCTGCTTAAAAATACGCCTGGTGGAATTGTGTACTTAAATATGCTTTGAGGTATATTTCGGAGCATATTTTGGAGCGTGTTTTGAAGTGTACTTTGAGACGTATTTTGCGGTGTATTTTGAGGCATAATCCACAGCCTACATACTCCTTGAAATACACCTGGCTGAAATCCAGACGTATGTCTGCAAGTGTATATGCTGCGGACATATGCTTCAAAATACACTGGTATAAATGAGGCATACTTTGATCATATTTCCACATGCAAAAACACCAGTGTATGTACGCCTTGTGTTTGCCAGTAGGGAGTAACACATTTGCCTTGAAAGTGTAGAAGTGTTATTTTGTGTATACGTATATGTTTCCCATGTATATAAGTAACTACAGTTTCGCATTTGTAGAGACCTACAAAGGTATTTTTGGCAAGTGAAGCCATTGTTTCAATTTTCACGTGTTCATTTTTGTGTCTTATCTATATGATCTCTATTGTTTAGGTGGAGATTGTATTTTTTTCATCATTTTATAAGAAATATTTTCATTTCCTATGAGTAAGAGAGAGAGAGAGAGAGAGAAAATTAATTCTTTCTCTGTCTTTTTAATTGTTGAAAAACTATTGTAAATGAAGAGAAATATATTTTTTCCTTATTAATTCGTAGGATAACACTTAATGGGTGAATTTAATTTATATATCATTTTCAATGTATCAGCCATCTGGTAGATGTATTTTTTCCGCCTTTAATCTTGTGGTGAATTTACTAAGACACTCTATGCTGAGGGTGATGAAAAATTTTAAGAAAAAAACTTTTTATGTACTTATTATGTAATGGTGAAGGTGGCAAAAAAAATTGTTTCTATAGAGAAAAATTCTTTTGTTATTCATGTTGACTGGATTTATTTTTTGGTTAAGATAAATAATTTCAGTCTAGGTTGGTAATGGGAATTTTATTTTAAAGTCCAGTTTTGAGTATAGTCGCAAATGAATTTTACTTAATTAAGATTTGTTTATCAAGTCTAACTATTGAGTCAGGGTCTTATTCAGAGCTAAAGGGAAATTATTTAATTTGCCTTATCAAGTGAAAGCGATTTTTCCACAGGAACCTACATTGTCCCTGCTACCATACAGTATCCTTACCTGCTGGTTAGTTTAACGTCTTGTTAGACAAATAAAAGTATACATTGTTAAACTCCTCTTCCATGAAGTGTAACTGTCTGGCAACCTCCCCTGCACCAGTACAAACTCTGGCGCATTCTGCGCTATTGCAAAACATACTGGACCCTGTAGGTGCATAGTAGTTTATGTATCAATACCACAATAATTTTCAGTAGTAAGTAGTTAGTACCAGTGTATAAAATGAAGCATACGCCCAAGGCGATGTACCTATGAAGTAAAGACCGATGCATAAAGTATTACTTTATACATTGGTTGGTCTAAATAGTTCTAAAATTGCCTGCTTTATACATCGTCAAGGGGCTAATAAAAATAATGTTCATAAACAAGTGTAGCAAAAATAATTAATTATTTCAGTACCTACATTAATATCATAAAATGACATTGTTTTTCACCACCATTTAATTCATAGTCAAATTCATAATTTACCTACATTTTATTTAAGTTCTGATATATGACTTTATATTTGATTTAATGTTTGTTAAATTCAGGGTTGGGCACGAATCCACTAAAATGGATTCGAATACGATCAACGTTTTTTGGGGAATTTAAATATGATTCGATTCATTATTACTTTTTTTTTTATTCGTATCGGATTTGAATAAATCAGGTGGATTTGTGGATTCAAATCCAGATTTGAATCCACAAATTCAATTTCTGAGCTCATTAGGTTTTTTTTTTTTTTATTGCAATGGTCTAAAATAAAAACTACTGTGAGAAAAAACAAATTTCATTGATCTCACATTCAAAATTGAACACAAATTATGTTTTTTCAAGAAGTTTTAAAATTTTAACAATTTGAAATGATTTTCAATTCTGATTTTTTGAAGAA
Source organism: Ericerus pela (assembly GCA_011428145.1). Lineage (NCBI taxonomy): Eukaryota > Metazoa > Arthropoda > Insecta > Hemiptera > Coccidae > Ericerus > Ericerus pela. The sequence goes on along the minus strand of WOFM01000011.1, from coordinate 1,501,634 downwards.
TTAACCAAAATGAATCCTTGATCCTTGGAAAATCATTCAAAATTATAGTTCACGAATCCAATATCTTTTTTTGATTCGAATCATTGATAAGAATCCAATTTGTCGAAGTGGATTCGAATGGATTTGCCAAAACACAAAAATTGATTCGAATTCGGATTTGAATCATGCTCAGCCCAGGTTAAGACTCGCAATTATTACTTTTTTTTAAAAGCATTACAATTTTCCAAGCTATAAAGAAGAACACCCTTTCTCCGATTGTCTCCTGACCTTTCTTTTTTTGAATAGTCTACATTTACTTATTGGTCCTTAAACGAACTTTTTTGTGTACTACCAACTCTTTTATACTATAAGTACCACAGTTTGCAGATTATAATAACACAGTGGCAATATCTGTATTTTGGATGTAATTCGTTCTTTTTTGGAATTGAAATTTTTTCCCCTCTTATAGAAGCTGCATTCGCTTCAGACATTTCCAATATTTGGTATCTATTTAGTTGTAGAATACTAGTACATCATACTCCAATATTTCTCTGCCAACATTCCAATTTTTACAGTTGAGTCACTTGGAAACAAGCTCTTAAATTATTGCATAAGTGCAATCTAAAAATTTGATATTTCAGAAAAATGTTCCATGAAAAGCAGTGCTATTTCACTAGCGATTTATCACCTCATTTCAGTTACTTAAGTTAACCATTTAAGCAAACTCAAACAATCGGTGGATAGTTTTGTGAAATTCTTTCACCACTTTACACTAAGTAAAAATATGTAAAACCCCAAGCACGACATGAGCAATAAGCTTTGAGTATTGAGCATCACCGGGTAAAAACTCTGAACTCTTACACTAATTATTAAAATTTTTTGATAATCGGCTTGAGTGTAAGCGTTAACACTCAAATCGTGTCCGAAGCCTTAATGACTTAAAAACAACATGAATATTTAGTGAAATAGCACTCCTGGCTCCTGCTTCCCAAAAATTTCTCAAAAACAATTTGTGGATTTTGCAAAGTTTTTTCTAGAACATCGGCTGTTTGTAAAATACAAAGCAGGAATAAGCCCCTTCAGGGCTGAGATCCTGTCGTTAGACATCTGCTTCATGTCCCTTGTGCAACATCAGCATCCTATCGCTGGTTCACTGGCACAATATTAATTATACCTAATTCAAAATACCTCACCCTCATGATTTTTGTGAATAAAAGAAAACAAAAAGTGACTCAGTAATATGCGTTTAAAATTTTTTCAATCTAAAGGTATACATAATAGGTATTGTAAAAATATGGTAGCCTACCCTACTAATTTTTTCTAACGTTAAATTAATGTAGTTGAAAATGCAATTAATGTACGGTAACATTTACTCCAACTTCGATCAGCTTCTGCCATTCTAAACAGCATCAAATCCGCCCATTTTTTCACAAAAGTTTAACCAACCATACGAGGAGTGCACAAATAGCTTATCATCCAGACATGTTTCGAGAAGATGAGCGTTTTCTTCTTTGGCATCAAACAATGATTCTTCAATGTCTTCTTGGTTCAATGGAGACAAAATAGATATGGAAACCAATATAAAGAGAATAAAAAGTGTGCTTGAATTTCGGAAATCTGTCATAAATTCGAGTATTGTATACGTATCTGGGCAATTTAATTCTTGCAATCTGCCATTCAGACATTGCAAGTACCAAACTACAAGAGTTTCAAAATGTTCTTCAACCACATCAACTGGCACAGACATTGTGAAAAAGTACATGATGTCTACTACTGGACTTAACCAGACACATGTTTGAAAATCAATAATCTTCACATCTTTTAATTGATCGTTTGTATCGTATTTTAGTAATAAATTATTGATTCTAAAGTCACCGTGGTTTAGAACATTAAACTTGAAATTTAACTGGTTATATTTTAATCTAATTTTGTCTGCATCTTCTGTTTTCAAATATTGCATAGCTGCTGTAAATTTTGGAATCAAGCTGTTCGCATTTTTTCGTTCTAATAGTATATGTAAAACTGGTGACCACGATTTAACAACATTTTGTTTCATTCGTTCATCTATAAATATTAGTGTTTGAAAAATTGAATCGTTAAGAATATGCGAATGCTGTTGACGGACTTTAAATGAGGCTGCATGAAAGTCTGCCAATGCTTCAAGAACAGGGTAGCACTCCATAAGTGAGAACAGTTTGTATTTGTTCCGGACTACGTAGCCTTCGGCAGTCACATTTTCCAAAATCAGAATATCAGAATCTGTTACATGATAACCGATAGGGATGCGAGGACTAGCCAAGTATCCGTTGATATGGGGTACCATTACTCTGTACATGAGAGTTTCTCGATTGTAAAAATCTAATTCCTTATAATAAGATGATGTTTGATCGCGTTTTGGAGCCTTCATCACTAATTTTTTCGACTGTTGTTTTCCATCTTGCTCAAATTCTACAGTCAGGCCGATAATGTCGCTAGTAAAATACTGGAGGAGTTGATCAACTGAGTGTTGTTTGACGTGTAATTTATCTGCCTGAGGAAAGCATGGTTTCAAAATTTTCGCAATGAGATCTTCATTTTCCATGACAGACATTTTGACGTTTTCTGTAAACTAAAACAAAAGAAAAATATGTATACTGAAAACGCGTTCGTTTTTAAAAGATAAGCTTTTATTTATTTATTTTTTTTTACTTTAACTTCATGTTAAATAAATATTATTTCATTATGGAAGGTTGGCTACAGTATTGGTATATTTTAATATCGCAATAGTGAGTAGAATAAAAGATTATAATAAACCAACGTAGGTAATTAATTTCTAGGTCAAAAATTTAGTGAAACTTTATTAGATAAAAATTTTGGTACAATATCAATGATAAGAGAAATAAATTCGGGATTATTATCTTTTTTTGTAATTGTCAACTTTTTTCAGGGAATTGACTCCGTTTTAAAAATGAGGTATTTAAAAAAATTATTTTTACAGCAAAATGAAAAAGAAAATTATACAAAATGAAGTCATTATGAAGTCGGCTTACAATTACATGGAAATTAGCTTTAATCTATTGATGGTTGTGTCATTATGATTGGATAAATCGGCATTATCGGTTGAAGTACTAATGGATTCCAAGGTTGCTCGAATGCATAATTCTGCGTTAAAATCAGCTAGCCCTTTTTAAGCGATTACAAAAAAAGAAGGAGGTTATTAATTCAATCCTATATTTTTTTTTTAATATTTGTTCCAGTATAACTTCCAAACCTTGACACCGATTTTGATGTAATTTTTTTTAAATGTTAGAAGATAATCCCACAGTGGTCCCATTATATTTTTTTTAGAATCGATGAGATAGTTTTTAGTTATCTTTAAATAAAAAATTGTTAGTTCTAAAGTAGTATTGCCGGTAATGCTAGAAACGAAAAATCATTGAAAACTTTTGCTACTAAAAAAAAAAAATACTTCAAAAAGAGAAAAATAATTTTTAAAATTTCTCTGGTAAAATCTACTGAAATTAAAATGAAACGAAAAAGCATTATGGTAAATAAATAAATTTTTTCAAAAAATGGAACCGACTTCAAAACAAAACAATAAAAAATGCACTAAAAGGTAAAAAAATAATTCTTTTAAAATTTCTCCAGCAAGATCTATATCTAGGGACTTGAATTATTAAAGCAGATGTTAATTAAAAAATTTTGTTCTAAAATTGAAAAGAAATGATGTACAAACCCCACTTAGTAAAGGAATTAAAAGAGATAATTCCGGTCCTTAGACTTAGGTCTTGCTGGAGAAATTTTAAAAGAATGATTTTTCTCTTTTCATAGCATGTTTTATTGTTTTTATTATGACTATTATAAGTTACATGTAAGTATTTGAAAAATAATCGAAGATTGAATGTATTTCATTTTTTGAATTTAGCCTCTTCAAAAAATGCACAATATTCGAAAAATCATGCCTACATATCAAAAATAGAATAATTATTAATTTAGAAAATATAAGTTATAATTTTTTCAATACGAAGATATATCATTTCATTCACTGTGAGTGTGGAATATAATGTAGGTACTGTAACGCCAAAAAATAGGTGTTGGTTCTGAATTTGTTTCCTATTTTTGACGTTAACACTTTACAAAATATTTATTTGAGGAAGACCACAAATAAATATTTATAATTAAATAAAATAGACTTTATAATTTAAACTTGAATGTCCTAGGTATCCACTCACTATGGTGGACCTTAACTTTGTTGAGAGATTTAGACTTCAATTAAGTTTCAACGGAAATCTTTTTATAAAATATAATATTTTTCATTTACAGCACATTAATAGATAAAATGAACATTGGAAAATAATGAATTGAACAAAATTAAAGAACTAAACGAAAATAATAGAATTGAACAAATTAAAATAATGAATTGAACATTTTGTTCTTCAGAGTTAAAGTTTTTATAATTTAATTTTTACATAGTAAAAAGAAGAAATGGTAAGAAATAGTGAGATTAGTTTATTATGATTGGTTGTTACCAAAAAGAAGGAGAATTGACGTTTTCCAGTATTAGGCAGATATTTCAATTAAGGTACACGTGTGTGACATTAACTGAGGTCAACCACAATTGTTTTTTTTGTATGGAAGAGAATTTTCGTCGAATTCAGACGATACCATTTCCTGTTAGGTTGATATTAAGAAGAAGAAGAGTAATAGAAGTGTGAGAAATAAGAAAATAAAACTAATAATTTCGTTTGTGTAAAAATATAGGCGGACATTTAGAAAATGTTCGTCTATATTCGTTACAACTTCTTTTGGTGTTATATTTAAATACTTTGGAAAGAATTGAATGCAAAATTTTATTTTACACTTGAATTTAGCCGCTTCAAAAATGCACTTCTATTATATTCATAGTGATTTTGATGCATAGCATCGTATTAATCTATCAAGTAAAATTTAATTTTGAGTTGAATAATTTTAGGTGCCTATATTTTTTAGCAGGAAAGAGCATACATTTTTCAGTTTTTCATTTAAATTCTTTGTGAATGGAGACAAAATGAATTTTTATGGCAAAGTTTCGCTATTCTCCCCCTTCCCTACTCCAAAAGAACGAAGTCCATTACTCTTACAGCATTATGATCCAATCTTTCAAGAATTTATTTTTCCTGAATCACCAAATGAAGTTCCTAAATTTTACTTCAGTAAATTTTGTTGTTGTTTCACTATTTTTTCTGAATTAAACTTACCGAATGAAGTTCAAAATTTCACTTCGATGAATTTATTGGTTGTTTTAAAGTACGAGTACATTTTTTCTACCATAATAGAGAGTCTTTTCTCTCTTAAATTTTTTTCTTTGTACCTACCTACGGTTTTTAGCGAATATATCGTCGATTTAAAAAATTTGTTTTGTCCAGGCATTTCAACTCGAAAAATGGGTTTACGTGAAAAGTTTCGGAGATATTTTTAGTTTTGGTATTCTTACAGATTTTCGGGCACTTTTCCTGAATGTTTTCTCTAACACCTTATATTTTTCTTGCTAGAACTGCCATTTTGAATAGGTTCTTTGAAAATATCTTGTTTCCAGTTCGTTTTTTTGAAAAAAAAAGAAATGAAACAAATTAATCTAAAGTAAATCTTTTACAATTTATTTACAAATCAGTGATTTGATAGAGTCGACGAGCATCTCTAAGTTTATTACATTTATAATGAAACAATGGACTTCTTGTTTTTTTCTTTAGGAAAAACAGTAAGAAGAGAAAATTAACATGAAGATGGAGCTAAAATTAATAGTTGTAGGTTTTGTCGGCTCGGGGAATCGAACCTGGGACCTACATATTTGCCAGCTAAAAGCAGTGAACTTAACCACACGGCCATCTCACCGCCAACTATAACTGACGAATGTATTTTATATTAGACAGGGTATGGTGGTTCCCACACACTCCCCCCCTAGAGAGACTCAACACGAGTTGAACGACATTAGATGCTGTGGGAGGTTGGGCTGAATCAGAAACGCCTCTTATACCTATACACACAGGCTTATACTACCTATACGGGTTCTATTTCCACTATATAGGGCGCCATCTATCGGCAACTCAAGTTAGGAAGGAGAGTTGTGAGTTCCACCATGCACCACTAGGGTGCGTGCGTGTCCAACACACGTCAAGGGTCACCAGATGTAGGTTTTGTCGGCTCGGGGAATCGAACCTGGGACCTACATATTCGCCAGCTAAAAGCAGTGAACTTAACCACACGGCCATCTCACCGCCAACTATAACTGACGAATGTATTTTATATTAGACAGGGTATGGTGGTTCCCACAATAGTTTTCCGATGAAAAATAATAAAATATTAGGTAGATACCTACTTAACTAAAGTGAAGAACAAAACAAGGACTATACCGTATTCACAAATCAATTGATTTGCATTCTGTTTACAATTGGGGTAATGCTATGATGATTATAATGGCGTTCTATTTTTGTCATATGACAACCTTAATTAATTACGGAATCATTAAATATGTTTTATAACTGCTGTGATAAAGAAAACAATTATGTGCTTCAGGGCCGGCCGCAAGGTCCTCGAGGGTTTTTTTTTTTGGTTTTTTGCTACCTAAGTGTGAATTTGAATTTTTGTTTTATTTTATGAACTCCCTGAAAGTTACATCTTATGATTTTTTTAAAAGATCTCCTTCTCAGATAAGGACCCCTTATCCTCGTAAGACAAATTATTAGAAAAGTTTGAAAATGAAAATTGAACAAGTTATTTTGAAATTGAAAGTTTTATACATTTTTTAAAATAGTAAATGACGAGCTTTTTCTGAAAATAAATATAATGATGGTTGAATTGTAGCTGCAGACTTGGTGTGGTTGCATTATTCATAATTTAAAATAATACATGAGATTACTTGGTACTATGTTTGCTTTTTTTGGGGGTCAAGGAAGGGGATTAAACCCCCAAAACACTCCCTTGTGGCCGCCCCTGATGTGCACCATGACGGTATAAGTATATAAAGGGGACAATTTTAAAACAATGTATAATGTAAATTCTCTATACATCCCCTTGTGCTCACTCGTTTCTGTCACGATAAAATATAAATCTTGACGTATTTTTGCTGTGTTCATATTCTATAAATTTAAATACTTATAATCAAATATCATTAAAAACTCAATCACACATTTTCCATGTAATCAGCATTTATTCCGACACTTTCAAATGATAATTGAAATGGAAGGGGGCCGGAGAAATGGACCTTCAAAAATCAACTCAACCATCAGGGAAACTAAACTTCCAAATTGGCTCTAAACCTTTTTCGAACAATTTAAACATATGCTAAAAATTTCAGCCTTATCTGCGGTGGTTCTGAAGTGATTTGTTACTAACACTCACACATAAAAAACAAACTCTCCCAGTTAGATATATTATACAGTTGCCTACAAGTAGGTACCTACATTATATTCCACACTCACAGTGAATGAAATGATATATCTTCGTATTGAAAAAATTATAACTTATTGTGGAATACCTTGTTGTGAGAGATATTCACACTAGAAGGTCTTCAACAGTATTTTGCGTGTTCTGCCACTTCATACGGTTAAGTATGGGAGAGCCAAATCCTCGGCGAACACTGGCGATTTTTGAGCCAGTTCTGATTGTTTATATACAGGATTTGGTACACACACACAGACACACATGCATACGTACATGTACGTAATTATGTCATGCGTTACGTCGTTTCTTGCCTCTGTTGAGATAATAAGAAACGACGGAGCGCGTTTGGTACCAGGTCGTGACATCACCGAGATCGTTATCAGGTAATTGATCTCAGCCTGTGCAATGCATCTTACCTATACGTACGTACAGGTACAAACATACAAACGCACCAGTGTAAATTCGTTTAACGTCATAAAGACGATTATTGCCAGCCTTTGGGCGATGACTGTTGTCGAGGGGTGCGAGCCCCTATTACCTCATGTGAGTATTGTCCCCACACTTATATTTTCTAAATTAATAATTATTTTATTTTTGATATGTAGGTATGATTTTTCAAATATTGTGCATTTTTTGAAGAGGCTAAATTCAAAAAATGAAATACATTCAATCTTCGATTATTTTTCAAATACTTACATGTAACTTATAATAGTCATAATAAAAACAATAAAACATGCTATGAAAAGAGAAAAATCATTCTTTTAAAATTTCTCCAGCAAGACCTAACTATAAGGACCGGAATTATCTCTTTTAATTCCTTTATTAAGTGGGCTTTGTACATCATTTGTTTTCAATTTTAATACAAAATTTTTTAATTAACATCTGCTTCAATAATTCAAGTTCTTAGATATAGATCTTGCTGGAGAAATTTTAAAAGAATTATTTTTTTACTTTTTAGTGCATTTTTTATTGTTTGGTTTTGAAGTCGGTTCCAAATTTCCTTAGCCTAAGTACATGGAAAGTGAAATCCATAATGTATGAGTACAGTAAAGTTCTATAGGGTGCATGGGCTTGTAGCCTTCTCAACTAGAAAAATAAACTCAGTGGTTAACAGGGTTTATGTTATTGAGGTATATTTTTGTTGTAAGATTGGTGATAGGATATGGATTATTGATGAGTCTAAAAACTAGAATAAAATTTTTCTCCCTCCTTTTTGAAAATCCTAAAACCCTCGTTGTAACGAAATTGTGCACCACTAGAGGTAACCAGATTCTGAACAATTTTTTCGAAGCATTGTTATCTTTCCATCCTTACTTTTTTGCAAAAATATTGCCAACTTTTGGAAAAATTTGGAATATTGATAAGCAAAAAACAAAAGAGGAATAAGTCAACAATTGTTGCAATTTTATTTTGAAACCGATCTAAAGGGTGAGGAACCCCCTCACATGAAAAGACCCTGCCCACTTCCCTAATAAATTATTCCACAAATTTTTCTCCCCCTAAAATTGAAATCATTCTACAACCTGCTTCAGTACCTATTTGAAAATCTGTGGTAACCCATGAGGCTGATCCATATCAAAATTAGTATGTATAAATCTTCCTTGTTCACAAATATTTGTTTCAAATTTTGTGACTAATGCTTGAAAATTAGACAATTTAGATAATTTTGTAAAATATCGAATAGATAAAAATTTTATGATTTTATGACCATCGGATAAAAAATGTATTTTATACTTGTTACTGTGTTTGATAGATAATCATATAGGTAAGTGTATAATGTACATGAATTTGAGCCCTCAGTGACGAAACTTCCCCTTTCCCCAGCTCAAGAAATAAAAAACTTACCCACCTTCACCCTTAGGTTGTTTCATCGGATTAATTTAAATACAAAATTGAATTTTCATGAATGAAAACCTACTTAAAAATACCCATAAATATTGAATACCTTCAGCTAATTTCTTGTAGTCAACAAATTTATGTTCAAAAAATTCTAGATAATATAAAAAAAACTGACAAAAATATTTGAAGAGTGTACCTCCAAACAGAGCTAAAGGTCAAAAATGAACTTTTTCAGGAGAGATGTAAACTGTTTCACACTTCTCGGTTTGACAACACGGAAATTACATCAGGGAGTTGGATTCTAACATCCTTTATAAATTAGGATTACTGAGATCGAAGTTGCTAACACTGACAGGTAAGTTCGCTGCTACAGAGTGGACAATTACCTTTAACTCAGTTTGGAAATTTTGTTTTCAATTCTAAGAGGTTTTTTGACAATAAATTCAACAAAAATGATGAAGGCGATGTGTTCTCTAGAACATCTTTCATGGAGACCATACCCGATATATTCCCAAAGAAAAGAAAAAAAAAACATGCAAAATTCATGCAGTAACAATCAAAATTATACCGATTACTACAAAAAACAAAAAGTAAAATCAGTCTGAATCGATTTCTACAACTTTCTCACACTTTGACTTCAAGTTATGATTGACTGAACGTTCAAACTCAATCATAAAACTTTTTCTCACACTCCCCGTGATCTCCATAAATTGGAGTAAAATCTTTAACATCCTTCACTTTGACTACAGATACGTGTAATTTTGGGCGAAGTAGCTTAGGTTTTTAGAACATCACTGTGGTAAAAGCCTGTACATGACGAGTATGGGACTGCAAATTTTAAGCTGTATACTTCCGGAGTATGAGAATAAGTTATGGAAACTTCAAAATTTCGTTACTGTTTCTTGAAAATTCAAATTTTTCCATCACGTAATGGACACTTCTCATACCGCTTCATCATATTTTGGCCAACAGTGATAAAGAATCTAGCTGTTATATTTTTTTTATAACAATGACTCAAAATTACCTTTAGCTCCATTCGGAAATATAATTTTTTCATGTATTTTTGTATTTTTCCTTAGAACACAGAAATGGACGTAAATATGCGAGTCGCCTGTTCGTAGTTTGGTAGTCCATAGCCTATAGTATCAAAACCCATCAAAATCGGGCAGTTGACCAGTTTGGAAATGAACGATTTGATTTAAATTTCAAAATCATCTATATGGAATTTTCCACTTGTTTCCACGCACCTAGTTTGAAATTACCTTGGATTGCCCAATTGTCAATAAATAACCACTATTTTTTTTATAGATAAGAAAATACTTTCCAGCTTCATCATGTTTCCAGTTTTGCAATTTTTATGATAGACATTAGGTTTTCACAATTTTTTTATTTTATTTGGTTCAATTCTCCATGTAAGCCAGTGAAAGGTAAGATAGTCCCTTTTTTTGTGGAATAATAAGCTCATTTTTGAAGATTAAAAAATAATGTATAAATAATAAATGAAAAAGTATAAATAAACTAAGATACCTACTTAGAAATATTATTAGTTACTTCATATTTTGAAATGGCACGCGACATTATTTTTTTGCAGGCTTCAACACTTCTGGCTTCACTCATAATTATAATTATTACGATCTAATTCAAAAATTAATAAAGCCTAAGTTGAACAGAGAACATCCTAACAAGAGACAAAAACTGAAAATATGCAAATTTATTGTTATAAGGCGTTACTCGTATAAATAGAACAAGCGGAACAAACGGATGCGTCCATTCTGTGACATCGCACATGCTGCTCGAAAAATATCACAATTTTTTTCAGAGGTGATTTACTTCAGTTCTAGCCAACCAATTTTGATGCGGTTTATGGCAGTATTTTTATTTTTTATTATTTCCCAAGGAACCACAATACATATACGATCTGTCAAAAATCACTTCTGATACTTTATACCAAATGAACAATCTAAAAATCTATCAAATATCATATCTCCAAAACTTTCTTGGTAAAACTCCTATATGCCTCTACGTAACATGCAGTGTGTGAATAACTTGTAATATACGAGAATTTGTAATGTGTACCTACTTACTTGAGTAGCAAATAGTTTTATATTGTAAGATTATGGTACGTTGTATTACACCAGCGTCAGACGAACAAAGAAAAACTATGGAATACCTGCCTCCTGTTTTGGTGTATTTAAAATATAAACTATCGCATGAGATTAGCTTCTCATTTCATCGTTAAGAATAAAGAACTAATTAGACTGTTCCGGTACTGATTGCGTACCGTAGTCCGTGAAGGCAAAAAATTATTCTCACTTAAATTAGCTCTTTACAAATTCTTAGAAAATGATTTTTAGGTCGTATCTTAATGAGTTATGTATGCGGTCGAATATGAAAATTGTGGTAAAAAAGGAAATTTCTGCCCAACGACCCCAAATTATTTCCTCATGTCTGGGTAATCTAGTGTTTTAAGCGAATGCTATGCAAGCTTCGTTTACTAAAATTAAAGAACATTTTTCTTAATAAATTTAAAGGAAAAATTGTACTTGAAGTCTTGAAATGAAATTACTGGTACAATTTTAGCAGGAAGGAGCCTATCCTATTCTACAATTTAAAATACACATTTTATCAGAATTTATTTCGCTCATAATTATCACAAACGGTTTTCTTTTTCTGGGAATCTTACTTTGTAGATGGTCTGTATCTGAAAATTTGGTTGGTAATAATTGTGTGGGTGCTGATGGTGCTGATGATGCTTGAAATGTTAAAGATAGGTATGGCGAATGTTAAAAATTCATTGATATTATCGGTACGCACACCTTTATCCTCCAAATACGGATATAATCGAGTTTTTGATCAAATGTCGACAACCGTTAATTTTCCTAAAAATTTATTTAAAATTATTATTACTTTGTGACCGTTTTTCGTAGAACATTTAAATTTAGCTCCATAATTTTTACAATATTTTAAAAGATCATTTGGATGAATGGTGTCGAAAAATTAAAATTTTCTGTAGGATGCACAATGAAACGCACAATAACTAATACTGGTTGACATTTTGTTTCCGAGAATTGGTATAGCAATATCAACAACAAAACTCGTACACTAAAAAATAATAAAATATGAAAAATTTTATTAGCTTATATTTGGGAAAAATGAATTTAAAAATTTAGGGATTATTCTTGATAAATACTAACCAATATTGTATTTGGGAAATACAATTGCAATATGGAGCATTACTCACCCACATACGGTATTCATCACAATGACCCGTCATCTGGTTTATATGATTTTATAATTTGTCAAACCCAACCTACAATATTTTTTAAAGTTTTACTCAACCTGTGGAAATCCCTCACTAAGCCAACCTATGGAAAGGTGCAACAAACAGTAATGTACATTTTACATCTGTTATTGGCAACAAAAAGCTTATTACTAATCAACTCAAGTATAAGAACAGAAGTGAAGAATTCAGTTCCCACCAATAGCGTTTTCATAACCAGTAAAAAGTAAGAAAACCAAACTAATTAATCATGACCCTTTCATTTAACGACACATTATTTCGTAACTTTTAATACAAGTGAATTTTTTTATATTTTCATTAAGACCAATAAATTGAAAAGAGACAGACAATGACTATAAATGTCCGAAAAAAAATCAACTAGTAATTTATGATTTTTTTTTTTGTAGAGAGAGTGAGACAATCAATTGAAGTTTCTTATTGGAAGAAAAAGGATAGAAAATCAGATTGAAAATAGATCGATGAGTGAGAAAGAAGTAAATTTTAAGATGACAAATCAAACACTAAGGAGATCCTTTAATAGGGCAACATCCAGAGGTTTAGACAAGCAAACTTTCAAAATAATAACAAAAATAAAAAAAGTGAAAAGCTGCCATTTAATTTTAGCCCACTAAAATTACTGGAAAAAAAGTGAGGCCCTGGTAGGATAGTTAGAATTCCAGAGTATTTATTGGCTATTTTCAAGAAGGAAAATTTTTAGCTGTTTAAAATTTATCTAAAGAGAGAAACAAAACGAGGAAAATAAAAAGAGGGGAAAAGTTTTAAAATTTTTGATGTATGAGGTTGAATTTTCGCAGTATGCACACGTCAAGTTTTGTCCTTCTTTCTAAAAAATTACATCCAGATCCCAAATAGCCGCTATTAGGAAACTAACGAGAGGATTTTGTCCGTCTTGCATAATTTGAAATTCTATCTATTCTATATGAAATCTACTTTTCCAACTGGTAGGCTATCGGTATTTTTTCGTGTACCCATGTTTTCCTTCTGAATAAATTGGAGGGTTTCATTTTTTAATGTAAGGAAGGGATAAAAACACATAACTATTTTAAAAAAAATACCGATAGCAATCCAGTCACCAGTCTGAAAGGTAGATTTCATTTAATATAAACAGAATTTCAAATTATGTAAGATGAACAAAATCCGTTGTTAGTTTCCAAACTAAAAACTATAACAATCTCAGTCTGAGTAAAATCGAAGAGGTGTATTTTTACTTTCCGAAGAATTTCTGGTCGATTTTTATTCTTATTGATTCTAGGGTTGATAGATTTGTCTGTAATAAATAAGTTATTGATTTCTACGAGGGAAAAGTTGAGTACTGTGCTTATCTTCATCCTGAAAAAAAAAAAAACAAAAACACAAAAACAAAAAACATAAAAAACAAGTACTAAACTACTTAATTTCATAATTTCATCAGTAGGTGAACTCTTAAACAAACTAAGTTCCCTTCATCACTATTTGAATAACTCACCAATTCCACTTTTCACTGAGACATAAATTCTTACGTGTTTTCTTTAGTGCTCAATCTCTTTTTATCAGAAACCAGTAACAATGTACTCAGTGGATACTGGAGAGTACCCAATGCTACTACGCAGCAATAATACACAAAATAACTTGGAGATAGACATGAACTGAAACTGAAATATACCGATAGCCAAATATATCTGTAGCCTATCTATGGTCAATTAATAACGTTACTAAAGTGGCTTTTATATTAGTTTTATATATAAGATGAGCTGTTGTCTGCAGCATTACTTGCGTAATGTCTAAAAATAATAATTATTTTATACTTTTATTATAGACTCAAATGAAATCCGGTAAAAAAATGGAATTGAGTGAGAGGGAAAGAGAAAATTACGTCCACCCAAATCAGTAGACATCAGACAATGAAAAAAGAGAGGGGGAGTAATTTTCTTTTCAATTCTCTTCTACTCCTTATCATTCAAAAAATTTTTTGTTTGTTTTAAGTTTTCACAGAAGGTGAAAATTGGTAACTTTGTCTCTGGGGGGCTACAAACTTCCTTGATGGGTATAAACATTTGTGGGGACAATACTCGTATGAGGTACAGGGGCTCGGATCCTTTGACGACAGCTGCCGCCCAAAGGCTGGCATATTTTGTCTCTATGACATTAAATGAAATAACACGTACGTTTGTATGTTCATACTTGTGTGTACATACAGGTAAGATACATTAAATGGCCTGTGACGATTTACCTGATAAAGATCTTGGTGATGTCACAGACCAGCACCAAACTCGCTGCATCCTTTTTTATCACCTTATGGAGACAAGAAATGATGTAAACTATGACATAATACCATACATATATGTACGTATGTGTGTCTGTGTGCGCGTGCCAAATCCACTATATAAGCTTATAAAACCAGCTACAAAATCGCCAGTGTTCACCTTGATTTGACTCTCCCATACTTAAATGTATGAAGTGGGAGAACATGCAAAGCTGTAGATTACCTTCTATGTGTGAATATCTCTCACAACAAGGTATTCCACAACATTCATTGGAATAACACAAGTTTTTCTTCAAAACCTCATTCAAATCCGTTCAGTGGTTTTGGAGTGATAGTGGTTCCAATGGTTTTTAGCCCATAGTTTTTTACAACATGTAGAAATTCACTAATTATAATTTTATCAATAGTTCACTTACAAAATAATATATTCAGAGAAACTATAAATACCTTTGATAATAATATCAACGTGTGAAGCAAAGTGTTACTGTCACTCGATGCAGGTTCATCAAAAATTGAATTTTTTGCAATTTCTTAGTCATTTATCAAACGATTACAATGAGTGTGGGCTTATTTAGAAGTTTCAACCTTCATGCACAAAATTATGCGGAATTTTTCCTATTTTAACCGCCCCTTTCAATGCCACAAAGGGAGCACTGGGAGTATTTTTCTGATATAACACAAGAATGTTGTTATAGGTTGTATAAGGGGTTGTTTTTGATTGTACCATGCTTACAAATTAATGAAATTATAAAAAATCACAATGAAGGTATCAAATTTTGATTAAAATATTCTATTCTAATATTGATAAAAGTTATAAGAAACTTGAGGCAAAACTAATTATTTAGAGTCAAAATACATTGACAGAATTTTGAACGCAAAAATAAAATTTTTTCTTATAAGTTGCATTACAAACATACCGTATCCTTCATTCATAACTAAGACTACTGCCTAATTAATTTTTTCAAACTCGATTATTACAAGTTTAATATTGATGAATAGACATAGCTGAGCAATATAACCTAAATTAAGGGCGATTAATAAAAAATATTTTTCACGATGAATTTCTTGTACATTTTTGATCAAGTAAAATATGCGACAAAGATCTTACACTTAGTTGAAATGTTGTCGAAAAAAATTTTCTTCAAAACATTTTCTCATTTCTGAGCAACAAGACGTTTTATGTTCATTACAAACACCGAAATTATCATTTTCCCCCAATTTTACTGGTAGAACCCATGATAATATAGAAGGTCGAAGACTTGCAATACTGAAATATCACCTACGAATCACCTACGAATAAACATAATAGTAAAAATAAACTGAAAATCGTGAACTTATGTCGGGTTGAAATGTTCGAGTGAGTCGAAGACCCGCAATTTTTCACAAAATTCTAACCAACCCCATAAATAATGTACGAAATTTCTGTCATCCAGACATTCGTAGAAGGCAAGAATTGACTTTTCATTCTCGAACAACGATAATTCGTTCATTTTAATGCGATTAAATGGGCAGGTGAACGTACAGCGAGCCAGCAACCACATCGCCAGCATAAAATTTATTTTCTGGATATCCATTGAGAAATCAGTTTTTCGATAATCGCAGGAGACTCCCAACCTCATTAGGCTGTCGCAGAAATATTGCCAATACTCTTCCACGAGCGTATCAAAATGTTTCTCAATTACGTCAATTTCAACCGAGAATAGAAGGAAACATAGAAAATCATAAGCTGGAGTTGACCACCAACATGTCTGAAAATCAATCATCTTCACATCTTGGACCCTACCACTATCGTCGTACTTCAACATTAAATTCTCCTGGCGTACGTCGCCGTGGTTGAGAACAGTTAGTTTAAAAAGAGAACGTTTCACTCGCGAATACACTGCTTCATCCTCTGTTCGTCTCAGAGATGACATGGCTGCCCTGAATTTAGGGATCCTATGAGCGGCATTTTTTCGCTCGAATAGTTCGCATATCACTGACTCCCACGGGTCTATGAAGTCTCTTCGTAAATCGATTGCAGAAGTTCTGTCAAATGCTGGCTCATCCAGAAGATGAGGATTCTGTGTACTAAGTTCGTACGAGGCAGCGTGAAATTCGGCCAAAGCTCTGAGCACTAGGTAGCTGTCTTCCAGACTGAAAAATTGATTACTCTTGAAACTTCTGTAGCCCTGGGCAGCCAAATCTTCCAGAACGAAAATTTCGGTATCAGTCGTGAAGTAATGGGTGGGTAGAAGTTCACGTCGAAGAATACTCTTCATACGTGGGATCATCGCGTCGTACATTCGTCTTTCTTTCGAGTAAATATTCAATTTGCTGCAACGTTGGTACGCGTTCCCTGTATTAGGAATTTTCAAAATCAAATGTTTGCTGCGTAGAATTTCACACTCCTGGTACTCTATTTTCAGATGGACGATTTCGCTGGTATTATTGGGCAAGCCTTCGATCCTCCAGTTTTCTACAATTTTTATGTTCTCCGCCTTTTGAAAAGTATGTTGCAAAATATCGATAATGAGATCCTCCTCGATGATACAATCCATTTCCTTTGACTTCTGAAAATAGTTAAAATAAGAGGTCAAATTTTGAAGTAGTAGGTATGCCAACTATATTTGAAAATTTGTTAATGAAGATAATGTAGGATTGCACACCAGTGGCGTAGCCAGTGGGGGTTAGGGGGATAAATCCCCTTCGAATTTTTTTACAGTAGAATTTCACAGAATGAAACATGGTTTTTAATTTCATGACAAATAATGCCTGCCTGTAGTTTGCTTGCAAACGGTGTATTAAAATTGACCTCACAAAAGGGTTAGGGGTAAGGATAGTTAAAATTTTTGGTTTCATGAAAAGAGGAAACTGTTGATACCATTTTCCCATTTTGATCTAATTTTATTTAATATAATTCTATAGATATTTATATTATACCAAGAGGCATGATAAAACTTGGTATATGCAATGCATGGTACAAAGGCCTAAACCAATAATAATCTAAGATCACCTATATAAGCCTTTTCAAAGTGAAAAAATCACAAAATTTGAGACACTTTCAAGGCCTGGGTCAATTCTGTAAATATTTGTTAAGAAAATATTTTTCTTGGGGTGGGAATCTATGGTATGAAGGGCCTCCACAAAACTTTGATGAAATGTGAAGTACCTATACATTGTAGTGTCCAAAAACAAACACACATCCTGAGTTTGGGGTTTGAATTCACAAAAATGAATTATATTAAGAAGTCTTGAGAAACCGTGGAGTTGAGAACTCACAAGTCAGCCCAAACAGTCAAGCTACCAGCCTACCAGTGAAAGCTCTCAAGGCCTACGTAACATGTTGGGTAATTTTGTAGAAATTAAAAAAATGAGTAGGCTGACCCATCAGTACAATTCATATTTAATATAAAGAAATTAACATACAGTTAAGAAAAGTGTAAACTTGGTCGTGTAGTTCTTAAAATTTGTATAGCCTCATGGTTTTCCGATGTCTAACAAACCAACGAATTCTGATTGAAGATACATGTAGTCAAAACCAAAAATGGTTATTGGTAAGACTGGAAAGGTTTTGCTAAACGGCGTTCACTTTTCAATTTAATTTTGGTAAAAACAGTTTATAAAAAGAATTAAAATGTTAGAATCAAAACTGTAGTATGTCATGAATATCTTAGATATTCACAACAAAGGAAAAACATTCACGTCTAAAAAGAGGCTAACTGTTCATGGTAAAACCAAAATTGTGAACAATTAAGGAGATAAAAATGTTGGTTCATCGGTGATTGAATTGTAAGTATACACGTCACCACAAATGTATAAAAGTCAACAATTAATAGTTGTTGATGTATCTCGTAGAATGGGAATTTCATTTATGTAGAATTTGGCATATATATTCTGTGGTATAACAAAGGATATAATCTTATAATTTATGAGCCGTTCCCTGAAGTGAATATATGTAGGTACAATAAGTAGATTCATGTGGTGATGTGGGGAAGACTGTGAGGTTTCAGATGTCTCAAGTTTCAGGGTGAGTGCTACCTGAAGAATGTTCCATGAAATGAAAGTGTATATTTATATTATACCAAGTGTCATTAGGAAGCGCGGGCAAAAATTTTAAAATAAGTTCCCCACTAATCCCTGAGCTGAGAAAACTTTATATGCATCACAATTTTACGCAGCTCAAAGTCAGCCTTCCTAAGTGACTTTTGGGCTTAATATCGATGCCCAACATGCACTGTAGGACCACTTAATGCCTACGAATACATCTATGCATGTATAATTATACTAGGTATATGTGTGTACCTATGCATGTATACCTATATAATTATATGTACAAGAGCGTTGCCAGGATTTCTTCAAGGGGGGACAAAAAATATTTAACAAGCTTTTTTTTTTCTTTCTTTTTCGTGAAGGTCACTTGAAAATTTAGAAAACATGAGAAATTTAGCATCAAAAAACATAAAAATAAGGTCATGGGGCAATCGGCCCTTTTGTCTCTCCCTTGGCTACGTTCTTGTGTATGTATGTGTGTAAGTATCGCCTAAAACTTGTGTTTACGGTTTTGAAAAAATTACGAAAGAGATAGGGTAAAATTTTTATATAGCACAAAATGTAATAGGAGTTTGCTGCCTATTGATTCTGTAGTTTCCGAGAAAACTAATGCAAAAATATACCTGGAAAAGTAGTTTTTCAAGATTTTGAGAAAACTAAAAAACGGATCGGACTAAAATTTTCACGGTAGATTTTCGTTCGTAGTTGTAAGTCGGATAGAAGTGTAGTGTCTATTAGTTCACTAATTTTCAAAAAAAAAAATAGAAAAGAAAATACTGTTGGAGAAAACTTTATATCACGGTTTTGAAAAAACTACGAAAGAGATAGGACTGAAATTTTCATGAAAGATAGTTCTTATGTAAAACCAGATTTGATAGGAGTTTGATGCCTATTGATTTCGTAGTTTCTGAGAAAACTTGGAGAACAAAAAATTTCTTGAAAAGTGTTTTTTGCAGGATTTTGAAGAAACTAAAAAAGGGAATGTTTCGAAATTTTCACAATAGATTTTAATTAGGTAAGTGGCAATCTGAGGAAGGTTAGTGCATCTATTAGTTCAGTAATTTTTGAGAAAACTTGAAAAGAAAAAATTTCTGGAAGAGTAGATTTTCCTGAATTTTTAAGAAAATACAAAAGGGATAAGGTTGAAATCTTCACAAAGTTTAGTTCATTATCTGACCGGGTCTGGTAAGAGTTTTGGTGCCTATTGATTTAGTAGTTCCGATGAAAATGTAAAACCAAAAAAAATATTGGACAAAATTAAGTCGCCTTTGTTGCTTAACGTATCTTTTTCGTATTTATGGCGCAAGGGGTTACGTGCGTCTTTTTTAAATTGCATCAGGTTTTTTTTAATTTTATTTTTTTGTGGGATTGTAGATGAAAATTAGAAAAGAGGGTTTTTTCGCGAAGTAATCCTGTGCTAGGCCACTAGAGTTTTTTTAGTTTTTTTACATTTATTTAAGAAAGATGGACCCCAAAACAGTACAAAGATAATTACAGAAGAGTCTGAGGCACAGTTGCCAAAAGAATAAAATAAAATAAAACAGTTCCATAAAAGATGATAAAAAAATATGGAAATTATTAATAACATGAAACCTGAAAAAATTTGGAAGGAACTTTTTTTAGCCTCACCTTTGTGCAATTCTTGTCATCTTGCAAACTCAAGCTGGACAAAAAAAAAACAACTTTCCCTTGTTGGCACACAATATACTATTTGTGTTCTGTCCTTGAAAATCAAATTGTAGCTTTTTTAGAGAATTAGAGTCACTCTATTCCAATTTTAACATTAAGTTTTAAAAAAATAGGTATTGAAAGTTCCACACTATTACCCATATTGAACAAGTCTTATAACAACGTAATTTATGCCCCTATTTTACTCAGTTTGTTTGTAAACAGGGTATTAAAATTGACCTCTTAAAAGGGTTGAGGTAGAAATTATGAAAATTATCCGTTTCATGATAAAAGAAATCGATTGGTATAATTTTTTCATTTTGACCTAATTCGATTTTATGTATATATATATATATACATACCAGATAGCACCCACGCTGCTGCGCAGCAATAATTCATACAGATATAAATATATTGGAATTATCAATTAATCACGTAAATAGATATGATATTCCGAAGAAAAAAATGGTTTTAAGCTAGACTCAAATATACAATTAGCCAACCATACCTGTGAAACTGGTCACGTCATAGGCGTTACAGACAAGTGGCTTTTATATATAAGATATATATACATATATATATATGTATGTATTTATGTATGTATGTATGTATGTATGCATGTATGCATGTATCACCCAAAATTTTGTGTTCCCGGTTCTGAGAAAATTACCGGGTGGATAGGACTGACATTTTTACGACAGATAATTTTCATATTGGAGCAGTTCTGAAATAAGTTTTTTGCCTGTCGGTTAGTTAGTTTCCGAGAAAACTGGAAAACAAAAAATTCTTGGAAAAGTCGTTTTTCCGGGATTCTGAGAAAATGACGAAAAGGATCGAGCTGAAATTTTCCCGATAGACTTTCCTTATGTTCGTGCAAGTTTCTTAGAAGTTTGGTGCCTATTAATTCAGTAGTTTCCGAGAAAACTGGAGAATAAAAATTGCCAGATTAAATTTTGTGTTCACAGTTTAGAAAACTACCAAATAGAAAGAGCCGAAACTTTTACGAAAGATAGGTATTGTATAGAAGCAGGTTTGAAAGAAGTTTGGTGCTCATCGGTTCAATAGTTTTCGAGAAAACTGGAAACAAAATATCTTTAGAAAATAAGTTCTAAGCGATAAAACATCGATAAATCTATATTTTTGATAAAGATATGGATAGTTGTCAATAGTTTTTTGTAATTTCTTAATCTGAAACTAGCAATGAAATATCGACATAAATATTGATCACTATCGATATCATTTTTCAGTTTTTTCAAATAAGCTCTCTCTCTCTCTCTCTCTCTCTCTCCATCTCCATCAGCATCTCCATCTCTATCTCTGTCTCCATCTCCAAACTAAGTTTTCTAGCGAAGCATTGCTGTAAAAGAGTTTTTCTAGTAAAACGTCAGGAAAAAATTTTTTTTAGCAAATTTTGAATTTTTTCACTTTCTGTGTCTTACGTTTTCCCGCATATATTAGGTTTTTTCGCTGTGGTCCCTTGAAAAACGTAATAACGGAGTTTTACTAAAATTATCGCTAATTATTATCGAGAAATTTCATAAAACTATACCCAAGTACTTACGTGAAACTGTTTTCACATTTTCGCTCTTCGTTAATAATCACCGAATACTGAAACGAATTCTGAAAATCTTAAATAAGTAATACCTTGCCAGGTACCACCTCGTGATATTCAATAATAAAGAATAGGTGCAAAGGAGTTCGTTAAAACGATTAATAAATTTTTATGGGTACCGTTCAACCGCAAAGTCAATTATCAATCTAAAATATTAGATACTATCCATATATTTTAAACATGAAATAAAAATTTCCCGAAAAAAATAAATTCTTGGTTATCTTATATTTTTTACGCCCTAAACGCTTTATCCATTATGGACTACTGTAAAATGTATGTATAACAGCGTATATACCTATATGCGTATAAGTTACAAATATATTATATTTACCAACCATTTCACAGAAAGTTGTTAATGTAGAAGTTTTATAGACAATAGAAATGAGTACAGATAACATTTACTTCAATGTGTGTATCTACCAAAGCCAACTTTCACTTTACTTTATCAAGCCATGAAGTGGAATGAAAATGGCGGTTGCTCAACATAGTTGTCAGTTTCGCTATTTTAGCTTTAACTGAATCATAACCAGAGAAAAAATAACGAAAATGATGGCAAATTTATGACAAATTACATTTTAGTAAATACGGAATTTAAAAGTCAACCCTACAACCCTCATTTAAAAAAAAAATCAAATCGGTCACCCCCTCTTGTTATCAATTTTACGACGTTGCGATTTTCGGTTCACGGTTGATAGGTAAACTAGCAAAGTTGGCCAAATTTCATAGCAACTGAGCTGTGAAAAGTGGAATAATATGAGAATACTAGTGTTATTAAACAAACAGTTAAGTGAGTCGAATATATGCAGTTTGTTAACAGGAGTCCAAAATCAATTAGGTTTATCTTCATATCACTGCCAGTGTTTATAGTTACTCCATTTTATACAGATTGAATAAAAATTTCATCATGTATCATTTTATTAATGAGATTTTGTCTACTACTGAGTAGGTACGCGCGTATTATCATTCCAGTTTCGAGTCCGGAATTCATTTGGGGAAAATAAACAGTTTTGTGGAGTTGGGGTTTTCTTTTTTTTTTGCTCTTCAGAAAATTATTTATGGTTTTTACATGGATTCTGTGTTCTTACTACCATTTTCTCCCTTGAACTTTTGCCCTTTTTTCTTTTTTTGACACCTTAGAGGGAATTTCCCCATTCCCTCCTGGATCCGCCCCTGTAACCTGCATGAGTGAACGATGTAATTTCAACGGATGTTACGGTAGACTGAGTAACTAGTTACTTGCAACAGCCCCCCTGAGAAAAAAGTTATTGAAATTCGCCGCTGTAGGGAAGAAAAAGGATAAATATTTTCTCATCAAATCCCACCTGAAGAAAATCCTGGCTACACCAATGGTAGGTATAAATAGTCCTCAAATACAAACAAAAAGTAGATGAAAACACAATGAGTTAGGTTAAAAACGAGTTTAGAAAAATACGCTTTTATTTTATTTCTAACTAGCTGACCCATTGCGCGTTCCTGCAATCTCTGAAGAAAAAAAATTCAAGGAAACTCTAAAATTGAATACATACATTGTATAATTTTTAGTGCAACTTGTTCGCTGAATCCTAATTAATTTAACGGTGACAAATCGAAAAGAATTTGTAGATGAATTCTCTTCGATATTTGTCACTGAATCCTAATTAATTTAATGGTGAAGAATCGAAGAGAATTTGTAGATGAATTCTCTTCGATTCGTTGCTGAATTCTCGGTCCAACAGAAAACGGAACTTATTAATGACACCTTCCAAAATAATAAAATTATAATAGTAAATTTAAATATTTATGAGCATTTCAATGAGTTTAACAAATGCTGAAACTTGAAAACCTCACCTTGAAATCCCTTGGTGGTCTGTTAATTTGTTGAATATTCAATTAAAATATTACTATATCCTATGCAACGGAATTGGAAGTAAACTCACAGTCACTGTTATCATAGGTATACAACAAACATCGATATTTTTCGCGATATACTGATGTTCTTCACTAGATCGATGCAATATTGTTTTTTGATATATCGATATTGAATAAAATGCATATTTTGGGAATTTTTTGGGCAACTTCTTGAAATTTTCTTTTCATATTATGCCAGAAACCTTCCCCAGAGTAAACTCAACAACTTCCAAAAGTTTCATGGCCATCGGATGAATGGTGTAGTAATGCATAAAAGACAAACAGACATACATTCTCTTTTATATATATATATATATATAGATTAGAAATTAGCTTTGTTTGTTTTGAACGAATTTCGCGGTGCAATTCTGTAAATATAAAAATTTAAAACTCTTTAACTGCCCTAATATTTCCAGAACTGCACCAAATCATAGCAGATAACAATTATCTCGATAATAGTGGTCTGGTACCAGATTGTCATATTTAATTGCGTTAGTAACTGCAATAAAAGCATACAAAAAGCTAAAAACAAGTCATTTGGTTGGTCTTCCTATGTTACAGAGAAACAAAAAAAAAGGGTCAGAACAGCAGATGGAAAATTTTGTTGAATTATCGGGTAAACCAAAGTAAAAGAAAAACTATAAAAAAAAACTGATAACTATAGTTATCGATATTGAAAATGATATCAATAGTATCGATAGTTTTCAATAGTGTGCAACCTCTACTCAGTGTGGAATACTTCAATTTTTGTTAATATGCACTTAACCCTTGACTATTTCCGACAAATTAAAAAATCATTTACCTAGCGTCGTACCCCTTCTTAAAGTCAGAAGGTACCAAAAATTAGTTCAAACCCTTTGTTCCAACACATTTTGACAGACTTTTTTCATCTATAGACAAGTGTCAAAACAAAATATAGACGATTATTATTCCTATTTCTTGGAATAATAGCCGCCTATATTCTGTTTGTTCTCACAGACAAACTCTACCAAATATACTGACTTAATTAAGTCATCATATTCAGTGGATGTTCATACTGTCGCGCCACCTGATGGAAGATTGACCATTTCGGGAATAATAAAAAGTACAGGCGAATTTGTCCTCTACATTTGAAGACAAATTCATTCCTGTGACTACTTTCAAGAAGACTAGTTAGGTGTCTACACTATAGTGACTGTGGACTTTATGAGGTTTTGATTAAGCATAAGAGATAGAGTAACAAATAGTAAAAACAGAGTATGATGATTATAGTAATTTCATGTTGTGTAAAACTGATTTTGAATAATAAAAGGAGATATAATTAGAATCTCTATTTTGTCGAGTTTTCTAAGCAAATTGAGATTTTCATCAGGTGAGGAGCCAGCGACGTGGACCTTTGCGGCTCTAAATTTCTAGTATTTTCAGTCATTTGACAGGAGAAAAATAATTAGAAAAACAAATTAATTTAAGTAATTTGATATTCGATTTTCAGCTAGCTCTTGTAAAATAGTTGATTTAGTGCAAGCTCTTCTGCTCACCAGGGTGTAGTATTTTTCAGATAAATAAAAAAATAACAATGTAATTAGAATAAATAAATTGATTTCTCCCAATTTTAAGAACACGTACCACGAGTGATTAACAATAGAATAGCAAAATCATCCAAAAAAGGGATACGGTAAGGCCCGAGTGGAAGAACGATACTTACGTCATTATCAATGATGACTCATGAATCATTCACCTTAACAAAGACATATCTATACATATTTGTGTATAGATACAAATGATAATGAAAAAAATTTAAGAATTACTCGAGTATCATTCAGCCCTAAGCAGTATGTAAACTATCTGTGACGCGTGTGGATAAATAGAATCCCTCACCACACTGGAGTCACTTTTACGCATGCTGCTCATGCCTTCAAAATTGAGCATTTTGTTTGCCTACATGTCAGTGTTATAAAAAAGAGTCATTTAGATATTTGTACATTTTCCTGCTCATGCCTTCAAAATTGAGCATTTTGTTTGCCTACATGTCAGTGTTATAAAAAAGAGTCATTTAGATATTTGTACATTTTCCAAGATTACGTTTGAACGGTTATTTTGAGCGCATTTTTTCACTTTATTTTTGTTTTTCCTTCGCTAGTTTTTTCGAATTCTAATATCACTGTAATTTGTTGTTCTTGGCCGGTTGATCCCAATTTTCTTGTTAGGATATACTCTAAAATTTATTTACCTATAAAACAAAATATGATCTTCTCATTCGAGACAGTTATAAGTGAACAACCGGCAAGTTTTTTATCGGATTGATGGTATAAGAGGTTAGTTTTAATAAACAGCAAGAAAAGCCTGGAATAAATCAATTAGATATAAACTTACTTTGAAAACTGGTCGTCGTATAATTGTTCCAAACTTCTTGTAACTAAGTGTTATTGTGAACTGAACTACTGTTGCAAAAATGAAGAAAAAATAATAAATTTTTCACTGTGAGAACGATAGGTGTGTATAGGTAATACTATATGTATTATGTACTTATTCTACATAATATTATCAAGGTTTCAGTAATGATCAAAATACCATAATGATACCTGTAAATAAATGTTTTTTTATTACTTGAGTTTTACGTCATTTCTCCTAATAAACGAAAAAAACCTAATCTCCAAGTTTTTATCAGAATTTTAAATAACCTTGTCACAAATATTTAAGCATACACCGTAAATTACTTGATAGTCAAATTAGTTAAACCCGAAGTCGAAAAGAATGTCGTCATCATAAAAATGATGGTCATCTCCAAAGAGCCCAGATAGTCCACTACTATAATTAGCGCCGAAAAATTAAGGAATCCGTCAAAATTGTAATTCGATATTATTTTTATGAACACGTGTAAACTGTATTGTCAAGAACCCATTACCTAAGTCTGTTGTCTGATATACTATGTAGTTCATTGAAAATATGCCGATTAATTCAACTTTTCTCAGAAACACTAATTTTCTACTAGGTGACCTTTTGACGTACATGAATCCTGGGTTGATCTGGGCTGTGGCTTTGCAAATAAAAACTTCTATTAACTTTTAATTCTTGTTTATACAACTGATTACACGAACCATAGATTTACCTGTTTTTATGATTCTCAAAATTGATTTTAACATAAATTTTAAAATTTTATTAATTTCGAAAACTGCTTGAATTTTTTCTCTAAAAGATTTAAAATTAGTGATTTTATCTCTTATGGTACAATTTTTTATTTCCACCGAAAACCTGCGCCCGCAAAGAATACCATTTTTAAGTTTCCAATTAAAAATTGAGTAAGTAATTGCATTTTTCAGTCGAGTTGTATACCTGCCTACTGTATTTTCGATCAAATAATTTAAGAATTATTCAACACTATATTTAATCTTACCAACTGAACAAATTATTCGAAATAATACAACAAACTCGGTGAAAACTTTTCTCTTTTCCTCAGTTTGCTTGTAAACGGGGTATTAAAATTGACCCCACAAGTGTTTGGGGTGGGGCTGATGAAAATTATCCGTACCATTTTCTTTATATTGTAATCTGATTTTTTTTTATATATATTTGTATGTATTGCCCAAAATATTATGTTCACGGTTTTGAGAAAACTATCGGGTGGATAGGACAGAAATTTTTACGATAGTTCTCATATGGGAGCAGGTCTGAAAGAAGTTTTTTGCCTATCCATTAGTTAGTTTCTAAGAAAACTAAAAAACAAAAAATTCCTGGAAAAGTCATTTTTTCGAAATTCTGAGAAAACGATAAAAGAGGTCAGGCTGAAATTTTCACAATAGACTTTCTTCATGTTGATGTAAGTTTCTTAGAAGTTTGGTGCCTATTAATTCAGTAATTTCAAAGAAAACTGGAGAATAAAAATTGCTGAAAAAAATTTTGTGTTCACGGTTTTAAGAAAACTAACGAACAGGTAGGGTTGAAATTTGTACGAAAAATAGCTATTGTGTGGGAGCAGGTCTGAAAGATGTTTGGTGCTCATCAATTGAATAGTTCTCGAGAAAACTGGAAATAAAAATCTTTGGAAAAGCAGTTCTTAGCGATAAGACATTGATAGATCGATATTTTTGTTAAAGATATGGATAACTATCAACAGTTTTTTGTAATTTTTTAATTTGAAACTAGCAATGAAATATCGATGTCTTTTGTACAATTACTCCGCTTCATCGATCCACAACCTCTATAAATATAGATTACCATCGATATTATTTTACAATTTTTTCAAATAAACTCTCTCTCACTCTCCCTGTCCATCTACATCTCCATCTACATTTCCTTCTCTATCTCATCTGAATCTCTATCTCTATCTATATCTCCATTTCCTTTTCTATCTCGTCTGAATCTCTATCTCTATATTTCCATCTCCATATCTATCCTTATCTCCATCTGCAAACTGGGTTTTTTATCGAAGCATTGCTGCACTAGAGTTTTTATTACTAGTTCTCATATTCGAGAATTTGATCAGGTCCAAAAAAAGAGAGCCCAAAAACCTCATCTGAATCAATGCAAGAGACAGCACAAATGGGCAGAAAATGAAGGATAGCATTGAACTGAACAGACATAATAGAAGTGCAGAGAGAACCAGTGGTTAGGGTTGGGTTTATATAAGGAAAGAAACGATGGAATGTGGTGCAAGAATCAGGTTCCCAAAGTAAAAGTTGAAGAGGGGAAAGCAATATATTGAAGGTTTATCAAGATCAACCTTGAAGTGCATTTTCATGTTCTGCTAAGTTTTTTCCATGTAGTCTGATAATTTTATGGCTATTCAATGGGAGAACAAAAAGAAACGGTGCTAATGGAAAACCATAATAATCACGTCAAAAATGAATTTTTCTAAAGTATGCTGTTATAATTAGTGAAGACATTGTGTTGAGTTAAACCTAGCATACTCACACTGAAACAGACACACATAACTGAACTCGTAAATCGCGATCATATTGCTTTTGCTGCAGTGGTGGGTCCAGAGGGGAAATGGGGAAATTCCCTTTCCCAAAATGCCAAAAAGCAAAGAAAAAAAGAAGAAAAGTTAAAGGAAATCGAGATAAAAATTGTAAAAATTAGTTGTAGAGAAAAGAAAGAAAAGCTCTCCTCTATAATGCCAAAAAAAAAGGTTTTATATTCTTGAGTTAGACTTCTTTCGGCATTAACCCTATTACCAAGTATTTTATGTGCGGAAAACTACAAACAAATAACTTGGAACTTCAGAATTAATTAAATTCCTACTATCCACTAACTATGGTAGACCTTAACTTTGTTTTATAATGCTTAGTTGAATAAAATGAGATTCAGTTTTCTACAATAATTACTTTATATTTTAACATCAATCACAACAGTAAAAAGGTAAATATTGAGAAGGTAGGTAACTCAAATGTTCACCAGAAGGAATGAACCATTAGAAAACTAATAAAGTTTCTAAAACAAAACAGAACATCTAGAATGAGTGTTACGTGAGTTTATATACCCTCAATTTTGGGTTATACATAAAATAATTGTAGAATAAAGTTTCTCTGATTGGACAATGTATTTCAAAAGGGAATTGTTCGTCATTTATTTTACAGAAGAAGAATACACATGTTTGGGGTGGTAAACTAAGGGAATATATTCGTACGTTTTAATTAGGTCAGATACTGTTAGAATATTCGTGTATGAATGTACAACGAATATTCGCCGTTTTGTATCGTTAGAATTTACAGTTATAGAAGAATGGGAGTCGAAGAAATGAAATAATTTTGGTGAGAAATAAAATAAATTGAAACTGTAAAAATTTGTTGGTTTGGATATTTCTGTATGAATTTACTTATTCATTACAAACTCTACAAACATTTTTGTCATTTCTTCATGCATTAGAGCTGAAGATAAGGGTTGCCAACAATGGAGGGAAAGCAAACATTCTCTCGTTGGTACCCTCCATACTTTATATATGCACCGACGACGTTACTGTTGATCTAATGAAAAAATTTTAAGAATCTTTTTTGTAGAAAAATTTATGGACTTTATTTCCAAATAGATCCATTTAAACTGCAAAACTGAAAGGGAAAATGTTATTGTGATTTCTTCTAATATTTTCAATCGCCATTAACTCAAAATGACTTCGATTTTAGTGAAATCTGTTGATAAAAATTAATTTCTTGTTAAAAAATAGGGGGAACTACCACTGAAATTTTTTTTTACTATTATTAGTTTTTGAAATAAACAAAAATTTAAAAAAAGGACAATTTTTCCATTAATTAGCTATTTTTTATTTTTTAATTATGAATAAGTCATTAACGACAAAAAAAAAATCATAGGCGGATTTTCTCCTCTTCCTACCACTACCAATTTCAGTTTTATACCTTTAATAGCAGCTGAGAAATCATCAAGTGAAACGCAACAGGTTTTTCTCGAAATAAAAATGTTGTTTCAAAATAAAAATGTTGTTTCAAAATGAAAATATTGTCATTCCCAACAAGATTTTCTTAATATTTCATTAGAAACTCTAATTTTTTGGACCTGTAAATTTCACTTTTTGGACCTTGGACCAGAAAATATTTGAATGTGATCAGTTTTTAGGATTTTTCGGTTCTACTACCAAAAAGTGTCATTCTAATCCAAAAACATGAACTTTCAGTCCTAAAATGAGGGCAGAAAACGTGTTATTATTTACTGGAAATGCACAAAAATATTTGTGATACAAGTGTATAAAGTAGGTTATTTTGATCCGAGTGTGATTTTTGCAGCACGAGCCAAAGGCGAGTGATATAAATCACACGAGCATTCATCACCTACTATATACACGTGTGTCATATACTATTTTTTGCAACACCCTCTCCCTCTGAAAAAAAAATATGAATAAAAATTTTTGCCATTAAGAAATATATAAGTTCAAACTATTACCCTACTTTCAGCCAGAGCTCATGGCAAAGTGGTTAAAGTGCTAACTCTCAAACAGCAAGGTCAGAGGTTCGAATTCTCGCAGCAGTGTAACTTACATGGTCATTTTCTCTAAATTTTTTTCCTTTTTCTTTTATAAAAATTACTTCTCTTCAGGGATTAAAACCTCGGACATTTATATTCTTAGGTTAGCACTATGAGGTTTGGCTGAAAGATGGAGGATAGTTTGCGTTTATGTGTTACCCATTTGTAAAAATATTTATTAATCTCAATTTTTTGTTTTTTTTGTTTTTTAGAGGGAGAGAGTGTTGCAAAAAATAGTGCCTGACACACGTGTATATATTGGGTGATTGATACTCGTGTGATTTCCATCACTCAAATCAAAATCACCTACTGTATACACTTGTATCACAAATAACTATTTTACGATCAATTGCATCTGGTAATGATTTGTGAATTTTGATGGAATAATACTAAAAATATGGAGTTAAAAGGGAATGAGAAAAGATCTTCTATGTTACCCATAGAGAATTCTTGGATGCCACATTATTACTATCATCGTAGATATTGTTTGAAAGCAAACTTTCAACAATTCAACGAATCACAAAGTGTCGTTTTGTATTGAATTGATGATGAGTGAAAGAACCTTCATTAGGTATAATATAGAAGCCATAGAGAGAGATGAAAAAGAGAGAGAGGAAGACAGAGAAAGAGCTCTCTTATTTAAAAGAACATACTTCATTTTTTACTTCTGTTAAACTGAACTATCATAATTAGAAACAATCATAAATTTTTGGTTAAAAATTATGAAAAACAATTGATATTTTTGCCTTTCTAAATGCTAATTAATTATTACTGAGGTATTGTAACGTATATTTTCATCTATTTTTAGAAATGACGAACATATTCGTCCACACATTTTCAAATACCAAAAACGTAGATATTTATCAACAATAATAATCCTATAACTCTTTGTAAACAGCCACTAAATTACCCGTATTCGATTTTATAAATATAAATATACCTTTTGTATATTCATGACCTAGTTGTATCTGTCCCTCGAGTACTCGACGAGTCAGCACAACCCTATAATAACAACACCCTACCTCACTTTACCTATCCGACACGTACGTTCTCATACCCTGAACGAGTATATAATCCCTCGATTCAGTGGAGAAAGACACAGTTCCTCGACAGCTACTTTTAAGGAACCTCTCTAGTAGAAGTCTCTGGTGAACAGATAGTCTTGCTTGTTGGATTGTGATTGTATATGTATAAATATTAACGTATTTTATGTACTTTGATGTACAAATTATTATTTTATTAAATGTGTAAACTCACTTGTGTGTTTTAAAATATTATTGAGTCTCTAATATATGTTAAGGTCCACTATAGTTTGTGGATGATAAACTTGAACTTATTCTAGAAGTATTACTGCTTTTTAAGTACGTGATATTTCGTGTATGGTGTAACACTGAAAGTGGTTCTAACTAGGTACATTACCACATCTTTTGGCCGTTACAGGTATTACTTTCTTTTCCGCCAAGAAATTGATAATAATATTTATGGTTTATAATTGCTGTCGGTCAGTCATATTGAAGAAATAATTCTCTATAGCCATTGATGGATGAAAATTGAAAGTCAAGCTAAATTTCTCTCAAAATTATTGTTTCATATGCTAGAATTTTTTTGAAAATAAAATCAAAATTTATTTGGCTCCATTACCACATTGGTTATACAAATTGCTAAGGGAGCCAGAAACGGTACAAAGCTTTGACTATATAGCTCAATGGACTGCTAGAATTGATAAGAAATACATAGGGTTCAATTAACAGGCGTCCTTTTTCAAAAAACGACCTTTGGTGATGAGTGATAGTGATTCCAAATTTCCAATTCCATCTAGCAAAAAATTAATTTTTATATTTCGTTATTTTAGTAATTAAAATTATATTTGAAGATAATTAATTTTATTATTATTCTACTTTGCCATTGACACATGATAAAATGGCATTATTTGTAAGTTTACGGAATAATTAATGACATAAATATGTAATACTTTACTAGAACTTCATTCCACTCATAATTTTGTACCCTCTGATTTTCAATTATGCAGAACTGTTCTAAGTGTAATAAATCATGTCATACCAGAAAAGGTTTAATTCAGCATTTAAAAAAGAATGTTTGTGTTGGAGTGAGGAATGATACTGTGGTTTTGTGGCGAAACAGAGACAAAAACATTAAATCTGACAAGAAAAATAAAATTTGTTGATATTTTTATGGGAGAGTAATTTTTATCTTTTTCATCCTTGACAATTTCAGTAATTTTTTATCTAATTTTCTTCGATATATCTGTTTAATTCTGTATCCAGTTGAACACATGATCAAGAACATAAAAAAATCAAGGAAATTCACTAATCATATCCGCAAAACTTTGGCTTTATGACTTTTGGCAAACTCAATTCTTTTAATTTGAACTTCGAGGTTACGTTTTGAAAATAGTAGAATAAAGTTTCATATATTATTCACCTTCGTACTCTTAATCCCTCGTACCAACTTTCTGAACATACACCCCCTCCCTGGAGTAATACGTTGTTCCCAAAATAGGAAGACAATAAAAGTTGAATTGAAAAGCTATTAAAATACTTGGACTTGGAGGCAGTGTTTAAAAGCTTCTGAATAAACCTGTTTATTTTGAATGTTAATTTAAATTTAATTGAAGAATAAAAAAGAAAAAAAAAGAAAAAAAGAAAACAGTAAAACTCATGCAATATCTTGGGTTATAAATTAAGGATTCATACGACAGAAGGTTGTTTCTATTTTGCGTGTTTAGGTACCATCTTTTTACTCGAGTACAGGAAAGCTAACCACAGTTAACACAGGCTACAGTACGTTATTTACTGGCGCCTTTCATAGTGGGCATACATACGTACTTATGTATGTATTGGTGACTCATTATGTCGCATGTACTTTGAAGATAACATGGTACCTAGAACAAATGCCCTTTTAACATTACGTAGTAATCAATGATAAACCGATTCGTCACGGTCCAGTAATTACGAATTTTGTACAAAATGTAAAAACTGTAATTCGTGCAAAGTATGAGTTTAACATTCTGTGCCCTAAATTAGCCTGCTTTTCGGTGGCGACTGTTGTCGGTGTCCGAGCCCCTTAATACGTCACACTGGTATGATCCCCACACTCGTTATTTGTAAAACTATGAAAATATTTGTAGATTCAAGACGGGTCTCGTATAATATAATTTTAACCTTGAATGGTGAAAGAAAAATTTCTGAACAGGTCTGCTCGTTTAATATTTTATTTTGTTCTTAGCTGTGAGGGACTTAAGTTTAAAAATAGGCTTTTCGACACATTTTTGGTAGGTAGGTACTTATACGTAGGTATTGGCCGAACACTGTACCGTTGATCCTCGACCAGTTGAACAATTAACGTGACCCAGATATCGTTGGTTCGACTGTTTTCGTAGAATAGGATCTTATCGTAATGCCTATGCGAGCGAAATGTTACGAATCAATATTTCGAACCGCCTTCAGTTCGTCGGTCCATTTTTCAATCGTTCGAAACACTCCCAATTTTTCGCAAAATTTCAACCACTGCGCCAACGAATGCACAAATAATTCGTCCTCCAAGCACTTACGGTACGGGTGCCCGTTCTCCTTACCCTGCACCATGAAGGCGTCCTCTATGGCGCTGTGGTCGAACCGCCAGCCAAAGGTGCAGCGTGCCAGCAGACACGAAATAATCACAAAATGCAGGCGTTTAACGTCCTGCATGAAATCAACGTCGGTGTAGTCGCACCAGCATTCCATCGTGTGCAGAGCCGCGTTCAGGTATTGCAGGTACGCGTGGACCAACGTTTCGAAGTGGTTCTCGACGACGTCGACTCGCACAGAGAATACGAGATGTACCAAAAAGTCGAACGCCGGCGTCGACCACCAGCACGTCTGAAAATCGACGAATTTCACATTTTCCACTCGACCGGTCGCGTCGTACCTAAACAGCAGGTTTTCTCTGCGAAAGTCTCCGTGGTTGAGGACGACGAACTTGAAGTGGTCTCGTCTCACTTTGCCATAGACGACGCTGTCGTCCTCCCGCAGAAACGACAGCGCGTTTCGCACCTTCGGAATCAGATGTGCGCAGTTCGTTCGTTCCAACAGCTCAACGATGACCGGTTGCCACGGATCAATTAGGTGCTGCCGCCCACAAATGGCTACGGTTCTGTCGAAAGCGGCGCCCGCCAGAATGTGCACGTTGTCGCGGTGTATTTTGTACGTGGCCGCGTGAAATTGCGCCAGCGCCTGCAGAATCGGGAAGTTCGGCTCCAGGTCGAAAAACGTACGCTTTGCGGCGCTTACGTAGCCTCGAGCAGCCAGATTTTCCAGCATAAGAATTCCGCAATCCGTGGTGAAGTAGTGGACGGGTGGAATAGCGCTGGCCAGCGTCAAATCGTTGATACGCGGTATCATCTCATCGTAGACACGCGCTTCCTTGGTGTAAAAATCGAATTTGGCGAAGTAATGGTACGAACGACCGGTGTTGGGAACTTTCAAAACCAAATGCTTGCTTTGCGGCTTTCCGTCTTGCTGGTATTCTATCGTCAGCTCGATGATTTTGCTGGTGAGGTGCAGTTCGTCTTTTTTCTTGTATTTTTCCGTTATTCTAATGTTGTCTGCTTGCCGGAAACGTGATCGAAAAATATCGATTATGAGATCGTCGTTGTCAACGAAATTCATGGCTGTAGTTATCTGGAAAAATATGATTTTTACGAATATACATACGCACGTATAGCAACACGTGGAAAAAGCTCCTATCCTATCCACTATAAGGAAAAGTAAATTTTGGTTTAGTGATGAGCAAAAAAGAAGACCAATGCGAAGACCGTGGTAGGTGATTGAAAGAATATTCACACAAGAAGGTAATTAACAGATTAATTGCGTGTTCTGCCATTTCATATATACACACATATGGGTAAGTCAAAACCTGGACAAACACTGGCGATTTTAGCGCCAGTTTGGACAATTTATGTAGGGGCTTATTTACTCGCACACATACACACATATGTAATAAATACGTACGTCTGTATATAAGGGTGGTTCGTCATTTCTTGTTGAGATAAGAAATAGCGGAACAGTTTGTGTACCAAATTGTGACATTACCGTAATTGTTTGATCAGTGACGGTTTAATTCTTGTATGTTACTCGCAAGTACTTGCAACTAATTACGTTTGAACATATTCAGTGCAATTTGTTTAACATCATAAAGACAAATATTAAGCAGATTTTTGACAGTGACTGTCATCAAGACGTGCAACTCCCTATTACCTCATGTGTGTACTTACTCACCACAGTACTCTTCCTCTTGATCTTGTTTTTGCATACTCGATTTTGATCTTTTTCTTCTCATTCATCTTGGATTTTATCTTGTTGGGTAAGTATACAGTCTTACAAAACATGTAAGACCAAGACCAATTTTGTTAATCATTCGTTTGTTTTTCTGTTGATCAAACAGCTAGGCAGCATAAAATTGTTACCTACTTATATATTTATGGAAACATAATTTGAGCCTGGATTTTACTAAATGAACAAATGAAACACGTGTGAAAAAAAATGCAAAAGCAAAAACTAAAATATTTTTCAAGTAAAAGTTAAATTTTTGAATACTAATAAGTAAATAATTTAAGGCTAAAACATTAATTTTACAAGAAAAATTAAAAAAAATTGTGTTTGATTTTATACTTTTTGATTTTCTTTAATTAGTTTTTCAAAATTTTATACTGAGGTAATAATTTTTTGGATTTGTTGCAAACCAACTGATAAAAAATCCTCAAATATTTCTATCTAATTTTTTGATAATTTACACCCACTCCAATTTGATAATCAACAAGAATATAACAAATATTACCATACTTTGTGAAGGTCAGATTATGATTATTTGTTTTTATAATCTTTTATTCTGCTGACTACTGATTTTAAAATATACCAATACTGTAACCTACTTTTCACAACGAAGTAATATTTATTTCGCATAATGCTAAAGCCAAAAAATAAATAAAAACCTATCTTTTAAAAACACGTTGTTAATGTAAACTTATTTATTTAAGTAGTAGGCTTAGTTGCCTGGACAAAATTTTAATTTTCTTCTTCTATAATTATTATAAATTAATATATGGTACTGTTAATGTGATAAATCGGTTAGTACCTAGATTTGTATATGTATAATAACCAGTTATTTTACATAGTATCTAAAATTACTGGTTAATTTGATAAATTTTATCACTTTCGCTGGTTGTTTTGCATTATATTCAATTCGAATAGTTAATATGATAAATTTTATGCAATTCATTACTTCAACTACATATCATACGTAGGTAGGAACCAAACCACTTTGGGTAATGTATTGAATTACTAGCTACACTTTGTAAAAATATATTTTCCTTTGCAGTTGCATCTCTTGAACTCTCAGCCTATACTGTTATGAACAGTTTTATGGCACACTCAGTCAGAGACAAAATTTCATTTGATACATTTTCTTTGAATATGAAGCTTCCTTAACAAAGATTAGACTGGTTTGTTGATTATTTTTATGCGAAAAAACCTTCTTTGGTAGGTACTAATTTCTTTCTA
Organism: Ericerus pela; assembly: GCA_011428145.1. Classification (NCBI taxonomy): domain Eukaryota; kingdom Metazoa; phylum Arthropoda; class Insecta; order Hemiptera; family Coccidae; genus Ericerus; species Ericerus pela. Next base: position 1,464,171 of record WOFM01000011.1, on the reverse strand, counting down.
GTCTTTTTCCTTTTCCTCATCTATCTCTAAAATTATACCAAGAATATTCCTTGAGTCATTCTTTTCTCTGTCAAACTCAGGAAGACATTTTCTTTACCTCAAACTCCAAAGTGGTTTTGGCTCTTTCATTTGATTCATCATATTAACCAGATAGTATATACTGACAAGTATGCGTGATAGGTAGCTGGTTCGAATGATTAATTTTAGAAAAATATAATAAATTTATCTTATTCACTAGACTAACTGGTTATTATGCATAATAATCGTTTAGTGTAACAAATTTTAGGAAGCTGTGATCTGTTTATCACATTAACCAGGCAGATTGGTTATTACGTAGATATAGGGCGTTTTTTCAATTGCGGGTTGCATACCATTCTCCTAATTTTTATGTGACAAACAAACATTATAACTACATTGAAAATATATCTGTAATTCAGAGAACATAGAAATCTTATTCTGGAAAATTGCCATAGTTTGTTTTTTCCCACCAATTTTTAGAAATGAGCATCCAAAATAACATACTAGAAGTCTCAAACCCCACTCATCTTTCTAGAGTGGGAATTATGAAAAATCTGCCCCCGAATCAGTTTTTTTCAATTTTCTCGGGAAATATTGACTATAGCAGAAGAATAGTTCAGTCAAAAAATGTTGAACATTATATTTTCCATAAAAAAGATTCTTATCTTTTTTTGTATTTGACACTTTCCGACCCTAAAAAGTGAGTCTGAAAAATACGACTTTTTGTCCTTGGTGTTAGAAGCTAAATACTAGAAAACGTGAATTTTACTGGTTAAAACTTGGTACGAAATTCGCAATAACTCTAGAACTATTGGTTCTATCGATTTGCGGTTGATTTCATTCGATTCAACGTTAAAATATACGTAAAATGTGGTATATTATGTTGTTCTAGCTGAAAACTTCAGCTTTTTTTTTCTCCTTTTTGAAATTGTCACATAAAAATCAGGCGCACAGAGGATACCATCCCGCCATATAGGAAAGAAAATGCTATCTGATAATTGATACCTAACCCGTTATTATACATATTAACCCGATTCATCAAATTAACAGTATTGTAATACATAATATTCACTAACAATTTCATTTCCTCCCTTAACTTCTTCAAAATTTTATTGATTTGTACCTACGTAATTTATTTTTCTATCTTTTTTTCTTTTCTTTTTCATAATTTTCAAAATATTTTTCGTGTTTATCTTAATTTGGGAAATTTTTGTTAGATTCGAAAATTACTTCTACAAATAAACCTATGTGCTGTCTTCATTTTACAGTTTCTTCATGAATGAAATCGGCTATAAATTAAATTTTGTTCCTTATAAATGATTAGACCTCATCATATTAAAGAATTAGATATAGTCAACGTAAGGTACCTACTTACCAGATCCTATTTACGAGCACAAATTGGTTATATACGTTCAAAATAATGGCCTATACTTGATATTCGTAAGTAAAAATGTACTTTTTAGTAAAGAAGAAAGAACAATGTAATTTTTTTTGACTGAGGAGTAACTGTACTTTGCGATAATCTTCTTCTTATTTTTTCTTTCTTTTTTTAATCTCTTAAAGAATATTGACGTTTGTCATCCTTGTGAAAAAACTTAATCAATTTTTATTGTTTCGTAGTTGTTTTCTATCGTAAGTATCATAACTAGGTACTTGTGAAGAATAGTTACTAGCCTAATTTCTTTTTAAACTATTTATTTAATTTACTTTTTTACTTCGAGTTCATATCTCATACCATTCTCCCTAATGAATGATAGTTATAGCTATTTTTTTCTCTTTTGACGCATACTGTAGAGAGAATTGTTGCTTTTTTTTTCAATATTTTACAATCAAAATTATTATTGTTTTATTGTTGTTCTTTTCACCTCTATTTAATTACTCTGTCCTATCAAAATTTAACTTTTGGTGTAACTTATTAGTATACTCTATCCCCGCTAAGATGTTCCTTACGTCACAAACCATATCCACCCTTGTCTGCATGCAGGGGCTCTTCAAGCCGAGAGGTCTCGCCCCTATGGATCGATCTCAGTTAAAAAAATCGTGATGCAGTTGGCAAAATCATGTAACTGAAGAGATTTTTTTTTTGCTCGTTAATTTATCAATTTTTTGAAAATTGGCTAAATTAAGAATTTCACCCTCTGTCTGAACTACTTCGAAGAGCCACTGTCTGTATGAAACACACGTTTGCTTACTTCAAAAAATATTCTCAATTGATGCTGAGGTATCATTATATAACAATGTAAATCTATGCTTTTCTTCCCAGCAATGCCAAAGGTTAATTATGGTATCAGGTACATCTTAACGTGGACAGAGTATAGTAAGGAGCAAAAATACGGTCAAAACTTAATTAAGACCAAGACCAATATCGAGACCATGGTAGTTTTGGTCTTTGTTTTTTGTTGGTCTTGGTTAGTTTGGTCCTTTGATGACAATTTTCATCTATTTTTTTGTTGCATTTTTGCTGATTCAAAAACTGAGGTATTTCTGGGGATTTAAGAGCATAAATTCTTGTAACGATATATTTCTACTAATTAACACTCATATTCATATATCGTTACATCAGTCAATTGGCATTCACCCTTACAACTATATGACAATAAAACGCAGTAAAGAAAATGCAGTCGCCACATTGAAATGTTATTGTATCAGCCAATATAGCTCTGTCACTTGCACATTCATGTCTGTACTTGTCATAACCTTCATTTGTCTGCCAAATTTGTTGACACGTTACGATTAAAAAAGAGGAGGTAATTATCGTCTAAAAATGTACCTAGACTCTTCTGGAATTTTCTGGAATCTTCTAGAACTATGTTGACCAAGCCACATAATTAGTGGGAGAATAATCAATCATCTCATTGGTCAATCATGACATCATCCATCTCTCACCACAACTTTATATTCATCCCTTAGCAAATTTGTCTCTAATTTAATTAGTGTAGATGAAATGTAAATTTCAGTTCATGAAGAACCTTTGAATGGTCATCTTCTTTAATAACCATCTCTGGTAACTATTTTAAGTACACAGTCTCTTGTAACCAATAACTGTTAAGGGGCTCATTAGGTGAGTCCGTAACTGTTAGTATAATCCATACTATGTTACATTAGAATTTATTATTGAAGTCATTAAATATTAATTGGAACTTAGTTTAATTGTTATGAGTTTATCAATCAATCATAGGCAAAGTTGCCATCACACTTCCTGAATTGATTTCTGAGACTGAAAACATAAAAAAGTTCCAATTACAAAATATTGTAAAATACTTTTGTGGGGGGGATTAAGAACTGCTGTAACTTTCTTAAAAATTAGAAAAAAGAGAAAGGTAAAATGGAATAAAGTACTAAATATTATTAATTTTAATCTATCGGTATTCACATTTGGAGATGGGAAAAAGTAGAAGGTTATCACTTTTTAAATAAGTACGTAGTCATAAATTTTCAACTATTTATTGTATTGACAAATGAATCCCAAGACTTTATTTGTGAGCAAATAATAAACAAAAAAATATGTCTCACTTTTTATGAGAACGCAGTAGTTTTTGAAAAAAACATGATTCTGTTATGGCCTTCAACATATCTTCAGAGTAGATATTGTCGAATTTCTTGCTTCCCTTTTCCCTTCAAAGGCACTAAATACATATCAATCCTCTTACCATTACTCGTCTTCCAGAAAACTGCTAATTTTCGAGAAGCAAATGAACATACATCCGATATTGCGTCAAGGCAATAAAGGGCTCGACCTCTAAATATTGTTTTTTCTGTCAGTTTTTATGATTTTTTGTTTGTAGCTGGGTAAGAAGAGACCATTGAGAAGTGTCGACTCTCCCTTACGACGGACCTATCTACGCCTTTGTACTGCGTATGTAGGTAGGTCCATCAACTGGAGCTAGTGACAAACAAAAGCCAAAATCTAGAGAGTGTAGTCGTCGTCAGACGTAATATTATCGAAGTTTGTTCACCTGTAAATTACACGCTAATTCGACTGGAAAGTATTAATAGCAGCATTTTCAGCAACCTACAAAACCACAAATTTTGTTATCTATTGTGTAACCCTCTTCTCCATCGCTCGTATCCCTTGGCTGCTGTACTTACGAATGGAAGATTTTGATTTTGTTTTTTTCTGAAGAATTCTCATGCGTAGGACAAGAGCTAGAAGGAAAAAAGGAAAGAAAAGCAAAAAAAAAATAATAAAATAAGATAAATAAATGAAGAATAAGAAAACGAAAATAGTACGGTATGAATGATTGAAGGGGAGAGAAGGAGATGTTGAACCTGGAGAAACAGGGGAAACACAGAGAGAGAGACAGTGAGAGAGAGGGATTGGAAAAAACGCTTTTTATCGAATATAATGACCATTTTAGCACAATTGTAGGGTGTAGTAATCTTTAAATAACGTTTAAAGAGGCTAAAAAGGCGCTCAATGGAAATTCTAGGGGATTTCATTGTTGAGACGGAAGAATATGATGCCACAGCATTTATTATAAAGGTGGGCAGCGATAAAGCCTGTATTTTAAAAACTGATCCAAGTAAGAAAGAGGAAGCTAAAAGCAAAGCAGAAAAAAACGGGCACATGGTTACAATAAGATTATGCACTTGTTAATACTTCATTTCGTGACCATTGAAGGAATGGCTTCTTTGGATGTGTTTTGCTCCGAATGATTGACTCGATTTGTTCAGTTGAGAATTATTCGATGAGGCATACACCCCCTTCATTCTTCACGACTATGGCGACATTTCGTTAGTGAAAAAATAAACAAAAAATAGGATCTACTCTCCTTTATAAACAACCATTATTCATGATTTCATTTTTAATCGGAAGAAAGCGTTTTTATAATAGAATACCGTTGTATTCTGATTCAGTTTGTCGAAATAATTTTCTATTTATTTCTATTTTAGCGAGAAAAAAAAAGAAAAAAAGGAATGGTGATTATGTAAACGGTTTACTTTATACTAGCTATTATTGCTGGGACATAGAACACAAGGCTTAAATTTTTCTTTAGGTAATGGTCATATAGCCTTGCTGAATACACTAATACTCACTTGAGTTTTGGGTGCTGTATGGGAAAGATGCAAAGTGCATTTAGAAATCCATCACTATGCTAAGTTGAATATTCGGTGATAATGGAGTGTATTATTGATGGATAAAATTATAAGATGATGGTATAGAAGAGGAAAAAACGAAAAAAATTGGATTACATTTCTCAATTAAGATAATACTGTATGTGTTCTGTTAAGATGAATTAGCCCTGTTTGGTGATGCTTTCCAAGAATGCTTTCAGTTTCATTTATGCAGTTATTTTAAGGAAAAGACTTAATGTTTACGAGATGAATAACCGATATTGTTACACCTTACTCTCGTGTATGAGCATACTTGTCTATTATACAGCTTTAACTGCGAAGTCTTGCTAACTTATCAATGTTACCAACCTACACTGAATAACTGAGCCAACATTTCTTGTTTTCAGTTAATACTTTTATGAACGGATAAAGGAATGAAAGCCATCCATTGTTTCATTCTATTTAAAAAACAACCCACCACCCATAATCTCGAACTATATGATGAACATGTACAACCTTTTTTCATATTTAAACAAAAAAAAAAAATTTATACTTGAATAATTTTTTCTTAACATAATTACCTACTCTATTTCCCTATGTACTAAAAAATAATATTTTCTTCAAGAGTGAACTTAATAGTCGAATAGTAGTAATTTATTTTACTGTTAAAAAGTAAAAGTTAGTTATTTTTCAATACGTACCTACTGACGTTCTTAATACTTAATTATATTATCAAAAAATAAATTTTTTAATAATGATAATTTTTTTTCAATAATTCTTTAATGATTACATCTTGATGAATTAAAAACTAGTCCAGTTTATAATTTTTATCATAGAACTCACAAGCATCTTTAATTGCAAAAAAAAAAAAAAAAAAAAGGCGTAAGTCTCAATGGGAACTCATGAAGGATTGATGTGTAAACATAATAGTGTGGTTGTTTGCATGCGCAATGCGAATGCACACAACTACACACCTACATGCCAATAGTTACAATATTGTAATTTTTTAACTTGTAAGACATAGGAGTTACAATTGTAATTCTTGTTTTAGCCCCTACCAAATAGTCTAGACCAAGCGCTAAGATATTCACACATCAAAAAAATTTTTTTATTTTTGAAAATGTTGCATAAGCTCGATAAATTTAAAAAAAATTGGAAGTAAAGTGTCATAATGAAAAACTATTTAGTGAAATTTTGAAAAAATTGACAAAAGTTTATCATCAATATTCTTTTGAAAAAAAAAAGCTAAAAATCACTTTTTTTTTGATTTCTCAAAAAATATTAGGGTTAGGGAGCTGAAACTCTTGGCAAAATTATATTTTTTAGTCACCATGTAATAGGCCAAGTATGGTTAAAAAACACGTATTCTTATTCAGTTATACCCTTTTTTGTGTTTGAATAGCTTTATACCTACTGCCAAATTGTGCAAACTAAAACATGTACCTGGTCTGCTGGTAAATCGACGTACTAGATCGGTGAAAATCGCAACCTTCGATCATATAGGTGTCTAATTCGCATTTCAACCACCCGTTATGTTCCTAAAACCTCTTTTACAAGTGCACTGCCTCCTATTTTAAATATCTGACTCCTTCAAGGATTACGCTTTGGCCTGCTACGTATCATTAGAATCAATATTGTCGAATTTTATGCACTCTTTTCGACCCCTAGAAAACATTCCGAACACCCACCCCGTCCGTTTTCATCACCTACCATTACCCGGCTTCCAGCTAATCGCCAATTTTCAAGAGGCGAACGATCGTATCCGGTACTGCGTACGTTGGTACGTCAACTGGAAGTTGTGACGAACAAAAGCTAAAATCTGGAGAGGGTATAGTCGTTCCCCCGTCGCGTCGGTCGCCGTCAGAGATAAATATCGAAATTTGTTCACCTGTAAATTATACGCTAATTCGACTGGAAAGTATTAACAGCAACGTTTTCGACAGCCTACAAGACCACGAATTTTGTTATCTATTGTGCAACCCCCTTTTCACCCTTACTCGTTTCCCTTACGCCGCTACCGTATTTACGAATGAACGATTTTTTATGAAGAATTCTCATGAGTAGAACTGATGCGAGAAGGAAGAAAGGAAAGAGAAAAATAAAAAAAAATTGTGAAATAAAAAATAAAATAAATAAATGAAGAAGAATAAGAAAACGGAAAAAAATATAGTACTTCTACTCAGTGGTGTGCCGCCCTTATACACATCGAACTTCAAGAGTAAGTAGTGGGTCTATATCATTTTTGAAGAATGGAGAGAAAAGGCAAATAATAAGAGAATATATATATATATATATATGTGTGTGTGTGTGTGTGTGTGTGTGGGTGTGTGTGTGTGTGTGTGTGTGAAGGAGTAAGAGAAATAAGATGGAAGAAGATGGAGAAGGGAAATTTTTGTCCTAGAGAAATAGGTGAAACAGAAAGAGAGGTTAAAAAAAAACGTTCTATATCCGAATATAATAACCATTTTTGTACAATTGTAGAGTGTGGTAATCCTTTAATAGCCTTTAAAGAGGCTAAATATGCGCTCAGCGGAATTTCCCGGAGATTTCTTTTTATGTAGGTTTTCGAAAAAAATTCACATATTAACATTAATCTGCTGTTAAGACCCAGTGTCGGGGGTGTGTTCGTTTTTCGTTTCATGATTCCAGGAAACTTTTGGCATTATTAGCTGAAATTCATATACACGCATATATATGTTACAGGCAACGTACGAAATCCGGCATTTCATGAAACGCTGGAGTTGGTTTTTATTTTATAGGCACTTCATGAAATTCATAGAAATTTTCAGACATTTCATGAAATGCGTAATACAGGTGAAATGAATCAGTTTTCTTTCCTGTACTAGTAGAAATTACGAATATTGTGCTACCGAATCTAGCTTCTATCTTAATTGCGTTTTTAGATAAGAAATATCAACCTTTGATTTTTTTTGCTATCGTGGAAAATCGTACAGTCTCTTCAAACAATAGTTCCGAACTTTTTTTTCTGTAGGTAGTACTTAAGTGATGAAATTTTTTAGGAACAAAAACAAGTCTGTAGACAGGACCTACTTTGAACCTTTAACTGGTGGGACAAACGAATTCCCAATTCATAGTGGCGGATATAGGTAGGTTGAGATAATTTTTTTTTTTACAATGAAGAATACTCGAAAGGAGGTGTTTCTGTATGTCTTTGAATTAATAATTCTGACTTACAATACTACAAATATATTTCGTTTTCATCTAGAAAATGTTCGTTATACCTGACTAATCAATTTTTTGGAAAATTTTCTTTGGAAATCCGTATTTTCGGGAATTACAGAGAGATGGAAATGAAAATTTTTGGAAAAAAATCTTTGAGAAACAGATTGGAAAAACGAGATACCAATCCATTTAACTAATTAAGAACAAATATATATCTAAGAACAACTTTCAATTGAGCGCAGCTATTTTAGTATAGTACCATTACATAATGTTTTTAAAGGCACAGGATATTGAAAAACTTTATTATCTGCTTGTGGATGAACTCTACATGTATACATGTATGAACAAGTATATTCGTTGTTCAAATAGAAAGAAATGTGACAACTTCGTTTATTTTCTGTGTTACATACTGATCTCTTGTATTTCATACATTGCCGGGTAACAGTTGTGTAGAGTGTGAAATGATACGAAATACGATGAACAGGTCGTAGTGATATTAATTAGGTGAAATGATTATGTAGATACTGTTTGGATTAAAAAAAGATTTTTATTTGGCTTCTTCCCTATCTTTAAAGTTCATTTTTAGGTATCGAAAGCATTTCACTCATCTGAACCTTGCCACACAGTAGTAATTAGAGTAAATGTTCTTCCTCAAGGTTCTCAAAATCTTAGTTATTAGGAGGAATCAGATTGTGTTTTAGAAACAAAATTTGAAACGAAGTTGCCACCAATTCAGTGTACTTATTCAACCTAAGTTCGTAAGTATCAATAAATTAGAAACATTTCTCTCCTGTAACATTTTTATAGTAAAAATTACACATCTTGTATCTTCAATTTTCATTTTTTTATAACTTCACATACAATTCATTATGAATTTCCGTGACACTTTATTTTAAACATAATTTTTATTCAGCATTCTGCCAAATAATTATTTTTTAATTTATTTAAATTTATTTATATTTAGTTTTTTTAATTTTTTTGGTTAAAAATACCTTCATTTTTTGGCATCCTTACTGCGCTAAAGTTTTTACTCTATTTATTTTTTTTTTCTCGTTGAAAAGAAAATTTTTTAGAAGACCCTAGGCTCGAGTATTCAAGTCATATTTTTTAACGATTACCTATTTCATAATTTTTTAAGTCTATATTGAAACGTTCTCGCCAGCGCATTTCAATGTCAATAGTAAAATTCGTTTTTGGTATTTGGTTTCCTGATTTTTTCATCTTTTGTCATCTTTTCTCCCTCTCTCTCACTCATAGTATGGATTTTATTCGAATTTTTTTGTGTTTTTTTTTTTTTTCTTCGCACAATACCCAATGGATTAAGTTTTTTCAACGGGTGCTAATCATTTCACATTACGAGAGGTTTGGAATTATGTGAACTGTTGAGAGAATTTTGAAAAATACATAATATAGTTCGTGGGTTCAAGCAAAGTGAAAAGAATTTTATTGACGAAAAAAGTATTTCGAGAACCGATTATTATTCGAATGACTCTTTTTCTTTTGTTGGTTTCTTTGTTTAATTTTTGTGAAATTCAAAATAGTTTTTTTTTTATGTTTTTCTAATGCTGAGTATAGCAATACTTTTTTTATACGCTTTGAGGTTCTTGTAGAAGACTGCAATGATTAGGGAAAGTTGAATATGCAAATGCTATTTTGTTTTTTCTTAATATTTTTGGCGACCTAGTCAAATATCTTTATGTTTCATTGTCTCCTGATTTCAAATATTTGTGTTACTTATAGGCAGTGTTTTATTTTTCATGTTTTTGTATATCGTGGGATGATTTCGGATTTTTGTGTACCTCAAAATAAGTACGTACTTATTCGCATATTTCGATTTTTTTTTCGAACGATTTCAAATTAATGCATATTTTTCGCTAATTTAAAAAAAAAAAATTAATAACCTATGTTTTTTGAACAAAAAAGTGAAATATAGGTCTCAAGTGAAAATTCTTTTAATTTTTATCGGCACTTTCACTGTAGGTATTAGAGATTTAGAATTATGTTGATACCCGCTACATTTCTTGTTTAAAAACCTTCAGCATTGTAAATGTCATACGTATGTTATTGTGCTGGCTCACTATTGAATACGTATATTCTAACAACTAATCACAAGGTATATCTCCCAAAACACAATTTTAAATTTCACTCGAACTCATACCCTTGGTTCTTAAGCCTAAATCATTCTTACTACGTCTCATGTAAAACCTAATACCCGTTTTTATATTCATATAATCATTAAAATGTATGCAGTATCATAAATAATTATATGTAGTGTACTGATATTTTGTAACGGTGGAATTGTTCGAGTGAAATTTACAATAGTTTTGCGAGAGATAATGCATTGTGATCGGTTGTTAGAATATACGTATTTGATAGTGAGCCAATACAATAACATATGTATGACATAAAGTGGGTGTAGTTATAATTTTAAGAATTGGAAATAGTACAGAATTTTATATAAGATTCATTGAATGAATAATATCATGTAATGAAGTACAAAAAGAGTAATAATGAGAAAAGGTGATGTCATACGACGTGACTTGCATTGATGACGTGATTACAACAGGATATTGAAATGGTAAGACTAGTTATTGATAAATTATTGTCAGATCCTTGCTTTCACATCATGACAATTCATGCTGTGCATTTGATATTGTAACTTTGCTGCTGAAATATTCATTGTATACCTCCATTGTTTCCCGATAAATGACGGTTGGATTTTGATGTAGATATCTGTAGATACCGTCATATTAATCACGTTCATTTTGGTATTACCAGTTTATCAACATCATATCCACTTTCAAGTCTGCCTTGTCAAATATGAGTGAATGCAGTAATACCCAACTAACCTTCTGGTAGTAAACGTCAAGGTCCCACAAACCAAATAAATGTTGTAAGCAACACTAACTTATTGTTCTGTTTGCGTATTAGTTGTGAAAACATTTGTTTCCTCTATCTGAGAAAAACAGTGAGTAGAACTTTAGGGAACTAATTACTCTCAGTTATGAAAGTGGTGGTTAGCGCTTGTTGTACGTATTGAGCATATTGATCAGCCCTCAACTGTCATTTAATTTCTCGAAGGTGTCTATCGTCTGTCCTCATATTCAGTCAGTTGAAAGTTGTACCCATAACTCAAATTCCCGGTTTATTAAACATGTGGCTGTTCTCCAAAAGTTGTGATGCAAGTTAAGCGACAGTTATGATAAGTCATGCAACTGGGTATGTCGGGGCAGTAATGTAATTCAGGGTCAAACAGAATTCGAAACCTTGTTTGCTCATCTATATGTGACTTAGGCATGCACTGCAACAAGGATACGAACACTTCAAATGTAACATAGCGAACCATTCCAAGGGGTGGAGGGAGAATGTCCGGGCCCAGGGGTCATGTAAGCAGCAATGTTCTGAAAAAGTTTTTAAAACTTTACTTTGTTTGAAAGTAATGATAAAACAATTTCGAGAACGAAGCCAGAGAAAAAATTTTTTCGGGTGTTTTTTGTGTTCTAGAATATTCATATTTAATAACAGTTTTTTTGTTTTTAAAAATTTCTAGAGAGTATTCTGCTGCGTATACTTAAGAATATTTTAGAAAATAATAATTAAATTTTTTTTGAGCAGGTATTTTGACCGGGCATTTTCAGAAATTCCAGAACTGGGAAGAATCATTCCATTTACCCCTTTCTCCAGCCCTGACCATTCCATTTTGGTTTTATTCTAAACACAATGAGATTCCATGAAATTAAGTAGACATGATTTCTACTTGCGCTCCACTTGTTCACGGTAGAGCTCTGTAGATACAAGTACGGCAATACGCCATTTTGTATTCATACTTCAATTATCATAAGATTTTCAGAATTTTAACTGTATCTCAAGAACCAACGGAGCGATTTCAGCCAAATTTTCACAAAATCTTTAACAAACATGTGTTAATGTTTCTTCAAAATTTCAGCTTTCTACAAGCCGTGGTTCTCTTTAAATTGCATTCGATTGATTTGATTGTATACTTTGTTCTCATAAAGTCATGATAAGTGACTCTTGTTTTTGGCCCTTTAATCTATTAGGCGCAAGCAAATTTCAAGTGGAACGATGAAAAAGCTCTGTAAAATTAATAAAATAATCTAAAACCATGAAAATTTCTGGAATTTACCATAAATATCAATGAATTTATTTACAAGCTGTAGAATACAAAATTGCGTACTGCCAGAATGGTATGTGTAGGACTTTAGTTTAGGTTCACTCAATTTACTCCACCCATAAAATGCAATACCATTTCTCTCACAACCAGTCCTGTAGCGCCTTTATAGGTTAGGCGGTCAATACCTGCCCTAGCTCAAGCGTTTGCCCACCCTACAAAAATTCGAAAATTTATCCTTTTCCCCCAAATATTTCAGCACGTACTTTTTTCTTCTTTTTTCTCCCATTAGGTTACAATACTTAAAATTAATTCAACGCTGTTATTATCCTAGAGCTAGACCCACAGGTGGGAGAAGGAAATAGGAAATTTTCCCTAAAAAACCGAAAAATAATTTTCATTACAACAGTCATGCCCTTAATTGTCGGTTGCCTCACAGGCCTGGCCACAACTCGCCCTAATGTTTACTCTACTGTGGATATCTTGTGTCACATTTCAGAATGGTTGCAAATGTTATGAGAAGATGTAAGCTGCAAAAAAAAAAATGTATTTACCCGAGATAACTGCGAATGTGTTGTTACCTTGAATTCCTCTGACCCACAACACTCATCACAGCTCCTAAGTGGATGTTTAAAAATTTTACACCGTTATAACCATTCTTTATAGAAGAGGACGCATTGTCATCTTGTATTATCACATTTTTATGATCTTGAAAGGATGCGAAAAGAACGTTCAGTCTCGCGACTTTTCAGATCAATTGTGAGGTTATTTTCAATAAACAATTGAACGGATGGAGGATTTGCATGGTGTGTAATGGTTAGGTGCTGGGTTTTGCAATCAAAAGGTTGCAAGTTCGAGACGGGTTTTCTCACCCAAACTGGTGATGTGTTCATATTGGTCTTATTTGTGTTTCAGCCATGCAAGTTCTACGCAGTGTGTGGAATATGCAGTTGCACAAATCACCAAATTTTTGTGGTGGAAAATTTTCGAGTTCGGAAATTTATTTTCTCTGTTGTTTTCCAAAAATGCAAAAGAGGTAGTTGGTCTAATTACTTATTATTTTAATTTAAACGGCACACACCCTCACATACAACATAATGCTGTAAGGGCCAATGACTGTAGGTGGCAATAAAATTTCGAATAGAGCGGCAGCGGATGCTGATCTGGCACTATGTTCCGATAAGTGAGAGTAAAATTCATGCTGGAAGACCACAGGCTACCGGATTCCAATTATTTCCTCTCCGAACCCGACATAAATATCTCGTTCAAACACCTGATAAAATGGCCCAATAAAAACAAAAATAAAAAAATCAAAGACCGAAGCTATTCTTTCTTTCTAATATGAAGGTCTTCATCATTTTGAACCCCCATTGTCTACCAAAGTTTGATATTACATTTTTTAATAGCAGACGATATTTTACGTATTTTCAAAGAAATGTATATATCTAGGTAGTCAAATTCGACTCCATTCTTCGAGCTCTGCTGGATGTTCTAATAGGTAAATATTTTTAAATTCCGTAAGCTACCGCCATGTTCCAAAAATAAGAGCACTTTTATCCTTATTACTTCGTGAGATGCCTAAAATCTAAATGAAGGGATCATTTCAATTTGGAAAACGTAGAACATCTCTCTTTGGCTACAAATTACCCGCTTTGCAAAAATACATACTTATTTTTTACGAAGAAATTACAAATAAAATCCTCTTAAAACACCTTGTCTATGGATTGTCAGTTATTCAATTCGAAAAATTTCCTCTCCTTCGGATAAATCGGCTTGATGGTGTAAAATCAAAATAAACATTTGCAGTGTAAGTCGAGTGCAGTGCGTTGACATATTCGTCGTTGATATAAGAAAAAAAAATAAAAAGATAAAGGGGAGACAAACAGTTGGGGAAAAATAAGAGAGAGAGAGAGAGTGAGAGAGAGAGAGAGAGAGAGAGAGAGAGAGAGAGAAAAGAAATAAAAGAATAACAGGGGTAGATTGAATGATAAATCTATTCGGTATGCGGTTATGAATATTTTTTCAGGTGAATGTCGACTTGTCTTCGAAATAACCCTCGATTTCAGACTATAACCTTTATTTTATTCATTTAGTCTGTCTATATTTTTTTTTCACGAATTTTTTTTCTATACTTTTACTATTTGCGCATTTTAACTCAAGCTGACCGATCAACCTCTTCAATATTTCCGTTTTATTGTGTGTAAAATTTGATGTGTTTTCATTTCTCCTCTGTAAAAAATGAGAATAACAATGGTCGCATTTTATAATTCAAACTTTTTGCTAAGGTAAGTATATAAGTATATTGATTTGTGGAGTGGAAAATAGATAATGCCACCTTTAAAATAGACACGCGATATATTTTAGTATAATAATTATTTATTATTAAAACTGCCTCAGGTGACTTAATTAGACATTTTAGTAGGTCATTGAAGAGGACCACCTAATCCAAATGGACCTGATGGGAGAACGTTTGATGTTTTTTAGTGAAAGCAGTCCAAAATTATAACTTTACCATCCCCCTTCGCTTCCTATCGCTGCCCCTCGCCAGAACGCCTCCGAAGACCATGCCCATCACCAGGTTGCCCTTCAAACTCATTCTGTCCTCAAAATTTCTAACCCAAATCCACTAGTATGATTTCATCTCACCTTCTGTGGCAAAAATCGGATGAGAATAATTTTAGATAAACCCCCCAGCCATAAGAAAATATTAGGTATAATATAATAGGCTATCTATCGTACACATACTTATTATATAGGCCACTACAAACAGGATGTCATTTTTCGAGGCACCATAAGTAGTGCTATATGTTAACTGAAATACGAATGTATAAGTCGTTGGTAAATCGAATGAAAATTTTTTAAATGACAAAAATACCAAAAAATTACGTACCCTTACCAGCCATGGAGGGGATAAAGTGTTGGGCAGAATTTGAATTGTATATTCGATGTGGTACCCTCCATTAGCTTGTACGCAATAACTGACATTAGTCGTTAGTCGATCATAAAACTGTGTATTAGTTTCTGAGAAAACTGGAAACAAAAAAATTGCGTGGAAAAGTAGTTTTTCCAAAATTTTGAGAAATTGACCGAAGATATTTGGCTAAAATTTTCACTGATGATAATCCACATATAGGCATAGGTCTGATAGAAGTTCAGTGCTTATTGCTTAATTCAGTAATTTCTCGAAAAAACTATAAAATAAAAAACTGTTAGGAAAATGAATTTTCCGGAATTTTGAGAGAACCACGGAATGGATTGGGCTGAAATTTTCACGAAAGATAGTACCTATATAACTTAGCACCAAGTCTAGTAGTTGTTTATTGCCTATTGACTCAGTAATTCCTGAGAAAAATATAAAACCTACCTATATAATTGTTGGAAAAAAGCTTTTTTCACAAAAAAAACTACCAATGTTATCGTACTGAAATTTTTATGAGAATTAATCTTTATGAAATTAGCAAATAACTGGTTTGATAAGAGTTTATTGTTTACAAATTCAATTTCCCCCCCCCAAAAAAAAAAAAATTTAAGAAGAAAAGCAGAAAATTTTTCGTCTTGCTTGAAGTATCTCTTTTCATACTTACGGCGCAAAGGGTTCCGAGCATCTTTTTTATATTGCATTTTGCAGAAATTTTTCATGTAAGGTACAATGAGCTGCGATGTGAAGGGGGTTTCTCTTTAATTATATTCTAGGATACCAGGAGAAAGAGAACTTTGTAATTGGTTAAAATTGAAACCAGGATTTATTAGTTTATTCCTGCTTGGATTATGTTTTTTCTACAAGTTAAATTATCGTTAGGATGTTATCTTTAAGAATATCTGTACATTTAATCTCAAAAATCAATGTGGCTTTAGTGCTAGTAAAATGCATATAAAGAAGTTTATTCAAAAATTTTTTCTGGTTGTTTCAATCCTTATCAACGATTAAATTGATGCTGGGTCAGTAATTTTTTTAATTTCGTGTAACGTTTTTCCATAACAAGCTCTCGATTCAACTTTAAATTTTAATCATTTCCTGGTAAATTTGATGTGTTTGTGTATCCATTAAAATAAATTTCCAATGAGTTTGCCTCGGGTATGGTTTTTTTTTTGTGAAATTTATAAAATGTTTACGTCTATTGATTGATGTTTCTTGCCATATATGTCGGTTCCATTAGCCACAAAATTAAATGCCTTCAACTCTGGTGTTACCGCCTCAGGGTTAATCCCGGTGTTATTTTTGTACCATAACAATACAGAAGGATATCAATTTGGCGCTTTTTGTCTACATAAGGGTAACACCAAGGGTAACACAGGACTGCAAATCTTACCCTTGCTTGTCGAATATAAGTGTAAGAAATCAAGGTAAGGGCAGAGTGTTTTGCTGAGGCTGATATCAGGTAAGAGATCGCTGTTATCAGCAGTTAGGTAGTTCAGTGTTAATGGTGTTACATTTCAATGTTCTTTTTGAAACAACATTTTTTTAACATCGTCGTGTTGTTTGAAGTAATCTGATATTAAACTGGCGCTGAACTAGTGTTTTGTGTTACACCTGCCATGATTCCAAAACTTGTCAAATAGAACAATCCTCATACCAGTGCCTTCGATCATTTAAGTACTAAATTCCTACATAAACACACAAATTGTAACGGCCAAAAGAGGTGGTAATGTACCTAATTAGAACCACTTTCAGTGTTACACCATACACAAAATATCACGTACTGGAGAAGCAGTAATACTTCTAAAATAATTCAAATATTTTCATTTATCATCCACAAACTATAGTGGACGTTAACGTATTTCAGAGACTCAATAATATTTTAAAACACACAATTGAATTAACACATTTAATAAAATAATGGATTTGTATAATACAGTACATAAATTACTACGTTAATACTTATACATATAGTATCACAATCCATTTGACAAGACTATCTGTTCACCAGAGACTTCTACTAGAGAGGTTCCAGGTACTTAGAAGTAACTGTCGAGGAACTGTGTTTTATTCCTCTGAATCGAGGATTTATATACTCGTTCAGGGTATGTAAGCATACGTGTTGGATAGGCTAAGTGAGGTAGGGTGTTGTTATTATAGGGTTGTGCTAACTCGTAGAGTACTCGAGGGACAGACACAACTAGGTCATGAGTATACAGACAATATATCTATATTCATACAATTAAATACGGGTAAATTAGTGGTTGTTTATAAAGAGTTATAGGATGATTATTGTTGATAAATATCTACGTTTTTGGTATTCGAAAATGTGTGGGCGAATATGTTCGTCATTTCTAAAAATAGACGAAAATATACGTTACACAAATCTGTACCAACTGTAACACTTTTAGCCCTAAAATGAATATAAGCGTAGGCGGATTTAGGAAGACTGAGGGACCAAGCACCCTAAACAAGCATTTAGCCCCCCCAGGGATTTTTTCAAAAAAAGTCAGATATCCATTGAAATTTTGTGGGGTTTTTTACTAATAGTTAGTGGAGGAAGGAGTTGTTAGGGACAGATAAAACTTGACCAGTGCGTTAGCCCCCTAAAACATTACAACCAAAATCTGCCTATGAATAAGAGTTTCACTCGATTTCACCCAATTCACAGCAACGTACATATATAGCTTTGAAATTTACCGGATTAAGAAACTGAAAATAGATGAAGAAATACCTACTACGCACGCTCAGAAAACCTATGTGCATTTTAGGGTTTAGAATGATGGCACGGTTAGTTAATATTGGTGAGATAGGGCTATTGGGTATCCAATAGATATCAAATGATCGAAGACCAGTACCAGTATCACAACTCCATTGGCCGACTTCACCTCAATCAGCTCTCCACAAGATATCCTATCCCATAATTTCCATGGTGTGGTAATCGGTGTAGGAATCTCCTACCAAAATACTTAATTGATGGAAATCGTATTCGATGAACCGAATGCAAAATTAGCGACAACAAACTATTTTAACTCCATTGTCCGGATGAGAAAAGGTAAATGCCGCAACACATTGCAGAGATGGCCAATTATACCTTCAGCGCCCGTATTTCAAAATCAATCAAAAAAGGAAGAAAAATCCCGAAACGAGATGAGAAAGAAAATGGCCTATCGTTAAAATGAGATTACGCACTTGTTAAATAAAACTTCACTTCATAAACGTTGAAGGGATGAGCTCTTCGGATATGTTTTTCCCTGAATGATCGGCTCGATTCGTTCATTTGTGAATTATTTGATGAGGCATGCACAGTGCACACCCTTCATCCCTCACTTCCAGAACCACCTTTTTTTTTTCTTTTTTTTTTCGTTCATGAATGAGCGGTCTACGCTTTTTAGTAAACATTTATTACGCTTGATTTCGTTTTTAATCGCAAGAAAACGTTTTCATAATGGACCACCATTATATTCTAATTCGGTTTGTCGAAATAATGTTTTCTTTTATTTTTTATTTTGGCCAAAGAAAGAGGAAAAAACATTAAAAAATGAGGTTAAATAAATTTCAATTTTCGGCTGTGAACACGGTTTACATTATACCATTGTTGCGGCCACGTAGGACATTAGGCTTAAATGTTTTTAGTAAAAAAGGTCGTATACTATACTTACCCTACTACATACACTTACTGTCGGCTTTATACATATTTTGGTGTCTTGTGAGAAAAATGTGAAGAGCATTCATAGATATCGAGAACCGAGCAAAGTTTAAGTAGGAAATGTTCCAGTATGTAGGCATATACTTAATGGAGTACGTTATTGATGGATAAAATAATTGAATTACGTTATAAAAAAGGAAAAAAACGAAAAAAAAAATAGGATTACCTTGGCCAGTGTTAATAATACGTGTGCTTTGTTGGGATAAACATTCACCGTTTGGTAACGTATACGCAAAATAGTACATTTGGCTTCATTTATGCAGTTAATTTAAGAAAGAAGATAAGTTTGTGAAGTGTATAATCGATATTATTAGACCTTACAATATTGTCTACCGAAGCCTGGTAAACTTAATCAAAAAGAAATTTAGGTTAAGTGAGGCTTTGATCGATAATTGTGTCCCATCTACCCCCAACAATTCTCCTTTTTATCGGAAAAAATCCGAATTCTAAAAGATTAACAAATTATGATTGATGAACTCACTATGATTAAACCAAAACCAAATTCTATTAGGCAAATCTATTTCAGCTAATGATATCAAAATGAAATGAAGAAATAGTGAACTCATTATATTCGATGATAAATGTGGAATACCTTGTCGTGAGAGATATTCGCACTAGAAGGTCTTCAACAGTATTTGCGTGTTCTGCCACTTCATACAAACAAGTATGGGAGAGCCAAATCCTCGGCGAACACTGGCGATTTTTGAGCCGGTTCTGAGAGTTTATATACCGAATTTGGCACACGCACACGGACACACATACGTACGTATGTATACGTAATTATGTCATACGTTGCGTCGTTTCCTGTCTCCGTCGAGATGATAAGAAACGACGCAGTGCGTTTGGTACCGAGTCGTGACATTACCGAGATCGTTATCAGGTAATTGATCTCGACTCGTACGATGTATCTTACCTGTACGTACGTACAGGTACGAACATACAAACGCATTCGTGTGTATTAGTTTAACGTCATAGAGACGAATATTGCCAGCCTTTGGGCGGCGACTGTCGTCGAGGGGTGCAAGCCCCTAAAACCTCATACGAGTAATGTCCCCACAGCTACTCCCCCCCAGTTTTCGCGCCGCAAAAATGATGTCGCGTGCCTGGGGGGACTTATCGAGTCTACTGTCTTTGGTCTCGCTCCCACTTAGCGAGGGCCGAGCCTACCGCAGCCCCGACGCATTCATAGGACTGCTTCCTTGCGTCTAGTCGGGCCTGGTAGGCGTCCCTACTCGTCTGTCCCCTTCTTCTCGGCGGTCGTTGAGTTGGAGCCGGATGATAAGGATGGGAGCGGTGAGACAGGCGGGGATCGGTCAATGTTAAGGGCCTTGGCCTTCGATACATCGGGGAGTTTGAGCTCCCTGATGGCTTGTAGGCCAGGCTAGTGGTGAGGGGAGGGCGTGGAGTTCGCACCTCTTCCACCTGAGGTTGTCTCGTCTCCATCCTCGCTAAGGCTAAGGGCTCCGGAGGTGGGTTTGCCACTTCCGGTGCTCTTTCCGGCAATTTTGGCAGCGAGATCAACGGAGGAAGGGGGGCGGACATTATTTTGACTATGTCCGCCGCCGACGTGTCCATCAGTAACTCGTTTTCCAATCTTTCCGCTTCCCTTTCGCGTTCCAACTGCTCCTTTGTCTTTATAGGCTGAGGGGCAGGTGGCACTACGAATTGGAACGGTTGAGCAGAAAACGGGGTACCGGTTGAAGACGACATGAGGAAGGAATACAAGTTTTATGAAAAAAGGAAGAAAAAAGAAAAAATGGTAAGAATTGTTTTCGGCTAGTTTTTACTTCGACAGTCGAAAAGCGAATGAAAAACTTTGCGAGAATAATTTCGATCGCAGCTTTATTCCAAGTCGTTATCTTTTTTCGGACTTGTTCGGAGGGGATAGTGCATTCAATATTCTTTAGCTTAAAAGTTTTCCGGTTAAATTTGGTTAAGTACAAGCAGAGTTAAGCGTGTTTGAATTTTCGTACTTCGAATTTTGTATTTCACAAAGGAATGCACTCTTCGTTTGTGACGTCACGATCTATTGACTATTTTGTTATCGGTATTGTTTGTCAATAGAAACACGTTGCAATGTTTTTCTTCCGTATTGCACGTGGGTTTGTTTATTCGTGTCGTATTTTTATTGTACGCACTTTTTCTCTGCTTATCTGAAGAATTTCTTTTGTTACGAATATTCCCAGATTCTCGTACGTCTTTTTATGCGGGTTTGTTTTTTCGCTGCGGATATTAACTTTCGTGAATATTTTCAGTTTCTCCGTGCCAATCTCTCGGATTTTCGAGTTGGAATTTGGTTTTTCTGTTTTCTGCTGCCAAGGGGCCTGCCTCTTTTTCGTGGTCACAAGGGGGCCGACGGATCGTATTGTATTTTGACGATCTCGTCATTGAACTTTACCGTTTTCTTTATTTTTATTTTTTCTTTTGGCGATTTTTGTGGTTTATCACCTTTTTCGACTGGATTGTCCTCAACTTTCTGTGGTTGTGTTGTTTCGGACTGTTCAGTCTGTTCTTCCTTTATTGTTTCCTTGTGTGTCATCTTCCTTTTTGCTCTTTGGAGCATTTTCTTGTCGTCGTTTATAAGGTACGCAGGTTTCAATCTGTCAATTGAAATCGTTTTCTGTTCACCTGCGATTAGTATCACGAAATTCTTGTCATCTCGTGATACTACCTTATAAGGACCGGCGTATGGTTTCTCCAACGAAGATCTTATTTTTTCGTCTCTGACAAACACATGAGATGTTGTGGCCAAGTGTTTGGAGACATAAATCTTTGGTTGGCCATGACGAGCTGCCTGGTTCAAAAAGTTGTTGGCATCAGTCCGTATGTCTTGGACGAGCGTTTCGGGGCTAATTTCTTTCGAATGTGTGAAAAAGTCCCCTGGTAGGCGTAGCTCTTCGCCGAGCGCTAACTGCGCTGCAGAGTGACCCGTGTCCGTTTGAAGAGCAGATCGAAGGCCCAAGAGGATGGTTGGTAGTATGTCAACCCATCTCTTGGTGTCGCAAGCCATAATGGAGGCTTTCAAAGCTCTGTGCCATCGCTCAACTTTTCCGTTTGCTTGAGGATGGTAAGCTGTGGTGTGATTGTGTTGTACACCAAGCTTCTTAGACAGCTCTTGAAAGAGCGAGCTTTCAAATTGACGACCCTGGTCCGTGATGATGACTTCAGGTACGCCATAGCGGGCAATCCAGGTGTCGTATAACCTGGCAGCTACCATGGGAGCTGTCATCTCATGGAGAGGAACTGCCTCTGGCCATCGAGTTGCTCTATCGATCATCGTTAACAGGTATCTGTGTCCTTGGGATGGGGGTAATGGACCCACCAAATCTATATGTATCGTTTTAAACCGCTCCGTTTGTTTAAAAGATTTGAGAGGCGACCGAGTATGTCTTCCTACTTTGGACTCTTGGCAATTCAGGCAACTGCGAGCCCATTTGTTGCAGTCGGACTTCATCCGAGGCCAAACAAATCTTGATGATACTAATCCAGCAGTGCATCTTGGTCCAGGGTGCGATAGATTGTGCACACTACTGAATGCCAATTTGCGATACTTTGTCGGCAGGAATGGCCTATTCTTGCCTGTACTAATGTCGCATGTTAGTAAAACATTAGTACCAGGGATTTTCCTTTGTCTCAATTTGAGAGCTGTGTCTTCGTTCGACAACAGTTCTTGCAGTTCTGCATCCCTTAACTGTTCTTTAGCTATTTCAGCGTAAGGTAATTGAGACGGTGCCGAGATAGCTTCGATCCTACTAAGAGCATCAGCTGGAGTGTTGAGTTCTCCACTTATATACTGGATGTCCGTAGTCAATTGTCCTATGTAGTCCAATTGTCGAGCTCTTCTCGGGGAAGCTGGTTCTGTCTTTTGCGTGAAGGCATGTGTTAGGGGTTTATGATCTGTATACACAGTGAAACATCTACCCTCTAATTGGTGCCTGAAATGCTTCAACGCAGCGAATATTCCCAGTAACTCCCTGTCGTATGTGCTGTAGTTCTTCTCGGTTTTTGATAGCTTTCTGGAGAAGAAAGCGAGCGGTAACTTCTTGTCATTGTCCTTTTGGTACAGTGTTGCACCAATAGCAAAGTCGGACGCATCAGTCGCGACACATAACGGCACACTTTCGTCTGGGTGAGCTAGTAGAGTTGCATTTGCCAGTGTTTCTTTTATGTTTTCGAAGGCTTTTTCAGCTTCTTCAGTCCAGTCGAGTGGAGTTTTATCTTTCTTTTTGTTTGTTTTTATTAATGCAAACAGCTTACTTTGTTCGGCTGCAGCATTTTTAATGCAACGTCTGTAGAAATTCACCATCCCCAAGAAGCGTCTGAGTTCTGCTACGTTGGAGGGTTTCGGGAATTTCAATATAGGCTCTACCTTGGTCTTCAGAGGGGAAATGCCTTCGGTCGAGACTTGATAGCCGAGAAAGTCAATCCTGGATTGTTTGTATAAACTTTTTCCAACATTGATAGTAAGTCCAGCAGCGTGTATACGTTGTACGATGGTTCTTACATTCTTCTCGTGCTGTTGCTCACCGCCTTCTGAGCAAATGCATATGTCATCCAAATATGCATAAGCAAACGGCAAATCCATAAACAGTCCATTGATGAATCTTTGGAAAGTTTGTGCAGAATTACGGAGTCCAAACGGCATTCGAAGGTATTCGAATAACCCAAAGGGGGTTATGACCGCTGTCTTTGGGATGTCCTGTTCGGCCATTGGAATTTGGTGGAATGCCCAGTTGATGTCGATTTTTGTGAACATCGTTTTACCCTTCATATTCGCATTGAAGTCCATTATATTTGGGACTGGGTAGCGATCAGGAACTGTTTTGGCATTTAAGGCCCTGTAGTCTCCAACGATTCGCCACTCTCCACTGGCTTTTTTGGTCATGTGGATCGGGGAACTCCATGAACTTTTTGAGGGGCGGCATATGCCTTCACCTATTATGCGATCATAGTATTCCCGTGCTGCTTTGAGTTTATCAGGCAGTAACCTGCGGGCTCTAGCATGACAAGGCTGTCCTTTAGTTTCTATAAAATGAATGGTATCATGTTTATAGGTCGGATGCCTGCGAATCGATGGTTGAGTGACTCCAGGATAGTCTGACAGAATTCGTAGGAATTGTTCGTCGACTTTCGTGCAACTGGATATGTTGGTGTCCAGTTGGTACGCTAGCGTTTTGCCTTCCACCCATAGACCAGTATTGTTGTCTATGATTTTTCCATTTTTGAGGTCAATGACTAGACCGTAGTGCGCGAGGAAATCCGCACCCAGGATCGGAGTTGGAACGTCCGCAATTGTGAAGGACCACGTCATGTCTCTTCGCAAACCGATGCTTACTTTGCTGGCTTCTATTCCGTAAGCTAGAAGGTTTTGACCATTCACAGTTCGGAGGTAGTATTTCGGAGGAAATGCCTTTTGGTTTTTATCTACTGGCAAAATGCTCAAGTCAGCACCTGAGTCAATTAGGTAACGTCTCCTATTTGTCCTGTCCTTGATGAACAGGCGGCGTGAGTACTTTTTCGAGGGGTCTTCAGCCGCATAGACGACCCCTCTTTCTAGTTTGACGACTTATTGTAAGATTTACCCCACCATTGGCATCGATTGTTGCACTTGGTGGCCTCTGCGCCAAACCGATTATGAAAGAAGCAGGATTTATCGTCCCAGTTTTGAGACCGGGGTTTGGGGGACGATGTTCTTCTTGGGGGAGTTGGACTCTGACCCCTGGTAGAATTGCTCTTGCGGTCTCTGGACCTAGATTTTCTATCGTTACTTCTATTGTTGCTCCTGCTTTTCGAGCGGTTGTTGTTTCTACCCTGTCTTGGGCTGTTGTTGTTACTTTTCTTCTTAATCTCACTAGTCAGCTGAGCTATCTGGGCTCTAAGCTGAGCTAGTTCTCCGGTCTCGGTGGATACTGCACTGATCGAGGATGTTGATCTCGAATGTTCCAGTGCACTATCTGCACTCTTCGCTAGGAAGTCTAGGTCCTCGGAATTGTTGATTACCGTGGTACCTATGGCTGCCAGACACTGCACAACATGTTGGGGAAGTTGCTTGCAGAACTGGTTTCCAATAACTGACGGTGACACTATATTATCGGCCTTTTGTCTGAGTTTGGCCATGAAGGTGGAGGGTTTGTCGTCTCCGATCTTCATTCCGCCCATTACATCATCAATAATTTGGTTCTGAGTCTTACCAAACACATTTCTTATTTTTCTGCAGAACCAACTGTACTTGTCTGCTTCCGCCGGAGGGCATTCCATGATATCCGGAATGCGGCGTATGATTTCTGCGGGCATGCCGCTGCAAATGTGTGAATATTTTTGGTCGTTTTGCAGATTTTCTGTCTTAAAACGACCCTCGAGGAGAGTTAGCCATAGTTCAACTTCATTGGGTAGGAACTCCGGAATCTCTATCCTCCGTCTTTGGATAGCAGGGTTCTGCAATGTTTGCAGTTGCAACAGCTGTAAGAGCTGTGCCAGTACTTCGGGGGTCAGCTGTGGCTGACCGCTTCCGCCTGCTGTTGGTTGGTTTGATGATGGGTTCGGGTTCGTGTTTCCGTTGGGCATCGTGTGCTGGACTTCTTTACTTGTTTTTTCTGCGAAGAGTCTTCCAGACTCCGTGGTTTGTCGGTCTGGGGTTGAAGGGTCGGAGTCTTGGCTCAATAGACGACCGCTTCTTAGTGTTCGAGCTGTAGTTTCGTTCGGGTTTACTACAGCTCCCAAACGCAAGGCTTCTGGCCTCCGGATCCTTTTTTGTTTCTCCGGAGTCTCAAAGACTTCTGAGTCTCTGGTCGAAGCTGGAGGAGTTGGCGGATGAGGGCAACTTTGTTCCTCCAGGTCTACTTCTCTTGGTTCCCTTCCGGCAAATATATTTGGAAGGGGGGGTGTAATTTCCCACTTTCAAAGTCAAGACCTCTGCTTCGACAGCCAAAGGTGTCTAGATCTTGTAAAAATTATTTGTATCACAAGCGAGTAACTCGCCAGCGCACCGCGCCTCTTTTTAGTTATAGCGCAACGCGCCTCTAGACACCCACGACGTAGCCAAAAATCACGTCGGGGTCACCACTGTGGAATACCTTGTCGTGAGAGATATTCGCACTAGAAGGTCTTCAACAGTATTTGCGTGTTCTGCCACTTCATACAAACAAGTATGGGAGAGCCAAATCCTCGGCAAACACTGGCGATTTTTGAGCCGGTTCTGAGAGTTTATATACCGAATTTGGCACACGCACACGGACACACATACGTACGTATGTATACGTAATTATGTCATACGTTGCGTCGTTTCCTGTCTCCGTCGAGATGATAAGAAACGACGCAGTGCGTTTGGTACCGAGTCGTGACATTACCGAGATCGTTATCAGGTAATTGATCTCGACTCGTACGATGTATCTTACCTGTACGTACGTACAGGTACGAACATACAAACGCATTCGTGTGTATTAGTTTAACGTCATAGAGACGAATATTGCCAGCCTTTGGGCGGCGACTGTCGTCGAGGGGTGCGAGCCCCTAAAACCTCATACGAGTAATGTCCCCACAATAAAATTAACATTAATAATTAAATTTTTGAAAAAAAAATGAAACCGCCTGCATGTAAAAATATAATAGAACTACAATGTTGAAAACAAGTTTTCTGGGTTTTATAATAGTAAGTTTTTTACAAAGTGGAATTACAACTAACGCAGTCGCTGGCAGAAATTTTTTTTAAGTCATATGTTATAAACATATAATACAAGATTTTTGAATAAAGCAATGATCCCTTCATATTAAATATTTCCCTGACGCAATTTTTAGTAAATTTAACACGGATTTGAAAACCTGGGAAATACATAGCATTATTACATCTATTCAAAACATAAGGGGGTCTTATTTGTTAAGAATGTTTAAAGTCCTTAGATGTGCTGTTGAAAACTCTCCACTTTCCATTTGATTTCAATCAATTTCATATTAGGCTTAATGATAGGTACTTATGAAATCAACATTCATTTAAATATCTTTTATTGCACAATTTAATTAGTGAGAACCAAACGGTATTGATTTTCATATTAATTACAAAAGGTATTTCTGCCAGCAACTGCATTAGTTGTAATTCCACTTTGTAAAAAAATTACAACTATAAAACCTAGAAAACTGGTTTTCAACATTTTAGTTCTATTATGTTTTATGTCTTTACACTAAGTTGGTTTCATTTTGTTTCAAAAATTAAATTATTTGATTTTTTATGAAGTGCAAAACAAAAGTCTCAAACAGTTTTTCGCAATAACAAGAATTCACTCTAGAAGTGGCAGATAACTGTTGATATTGTAATATTTGGACAAAACTGAATTGGATTTTCAGCCTATTGTTTTTTTCTCATTTACAGAAATTCAAATTTATTTATTGGTCAACAATCAGATTCCAATCAGATGCAAGGAAAACAAATTCGAAGTTTAAAATTAATTTTAAATACTGCTAGATCTACTATATTGGACTATATTAACAGTAATAGTAATAACGATCTAAACAAAGGTATAACAAAAAATATATAGAATGATGTATCACATAATAAAATGTGAAAACTCAAAATTCAGCCACTTTTAGAGGCCAGTGGCAGTTGAAGAATGGGGTGAATACAAAAATGAACACCAAATTCGAACTCAGTCCTCAAAAAACATATTTAGCGATTTATAACACAATAAAATGTGGAAACTCAAAATTGACCCCCTTTTTGGGCTCACTTGAGGTTGAAGAACGAGTCAAATAAAATAATAAACGCCAAATTTGAACTTAGTATCTCAAAAAACATATGTGGTGATTAAAATATGAAAACTCAACATTAACTCCCTTTTGGGGTCTATTGGGAGCTGAAGAATGGATCAAATGGAGAAATGTACACCACATTTGGACTCAGCGCCTCAAAAAACATACTATGTTATGTATCAAACAGTAAAATTTCAAAACTGTTGAAATGTTTATATGTGCATAACCAAGGAAGGCCAATATAATACTGAGATAATGGTGTTAAGGTAACTGAAATATGTATATAACCACAAGAAATAACGTATCCTAGACACGTTTGGGTGATCCAATAAGGATGCATTATTCCGTTTTATTTGGAATTTGGGCTTGTGATTGGTAATCTTACTTTTTTGATGAAAAAAATTACTAAATTTTGAATCTAATTTTTACGTTATCTATGAGAAATTTTTGGATTTCTTTGGCCAGTGTTACTCACTGTAAAAATAACAATTTTTTGAACCATCATTCGTATTTTTAAGATTAATATTAAATGCTGCAGAGTGGCACAAAATTTCATTAGATTGGCAGGAAACAGGTCAAACACAGTACCTCTTTCTGACACAGTCGGTAAAAATGATAGTGCATTTCATGCACATACGTTACAAAATTGTTATTTGTGATACAAGTGCATAAAGTAGATGATTTTGATGCGAGTATGATCCTTGCAGCTCGAGCCAAAGATGAGAGATGCAAATTACACAAGTAGCAGTCACCTACTTCACACTAGTAGCATATACTATTTTTTTCAACACCCTCCTTAAGAAAAAATTTTAACCTAAAAAATTTTTTTTAAAAATATGTAGGTACTTACCTATTTAAACAATATGAAAGAGGTAAATTTTCCTTTAATTTACGTTCTTTTGTTCGTTTATTTTCAAATAGGTAGCTAAGGATGAATAAAAACTCTATAATGGAATACAAATTCAACTAACCAACTGATATAGTCTACGATTGGTGCTTAATTTATGTCTTATACAAAATATAATGAAAAATTAGTTGTGGAGGTGATTCTGAATTGTGATAAGAAGCGGAATTTCACTTCACATGTCAGTAGATACACTTGATGTAAGAATTATTGGCCAACTGAACTTACAAGGCCCAGTTACACAGTTCGTGGTTCGTTTAGTTTGTTCAAACTCTATTCGGAAACTCACTGTTTATTTTATTGTTATAACTGTCATCATGGATGGGAGCAATCAGCAAGTTATTTTGGCCACTTCCATGTGTGTCATTTACTGAGGACATATTGTTGTACCCAATCGAGACCAAGAATCATATAGGTACAATATTTCGGTTTTTGTGATCTTCGTATTTGGGATTCCATCACTTCCTTATGTTCAAGAGCTTCAAGGAACTCCACAATTTTGTCTGGAGTCCATGCCATGTTAAACTTATAGGCTAATAAAAATCAAAAATTATACAAATTATCTGATGAAATTATATGAAATGGTATTCTTTCCATGAATCCGCAACTCTGTGAAAACTGACACTGCAGTAGTTAACAATTTGAAAATAGATCGAACAACTGATTTTTCTTTTGGAAAGTAGTAATGAACCTGATCTTTTTTACATATTGAACAATTTGCACTTTCGATTCTTTTTATCACGTTTATGTGTACCCAACTTCAGCTTTCTCCTAAAATAAACTCAGTTTTGCAACATTGTCCAACGCGATGAAATTCTTCCGAAATTGACCACCCCAATTATCTTTAAATTTTTTGTAGGGATGTCTTGTATCCGGTCTGTTTTTAAAGGTTCCATTTTTATACATTTTTTACTTATATTTAGAAAACTGAAAAAAATTAAAGGGTACTTCCCCATCATAATATTCTTTTCTTTTGGAATGTACTCCAATATATGTTCTTTTTTATTTTCGATATTTTTTAATTAAATGGAATTTATCTAATTAAGTAAAATCCGTTATTTCTTTCAATTCCTTTTTATTTATTTATTTTTTCCTACCTCCTTTGTACGTAGTCTTCGAAGAATATTTTAAACAAATAAGCCTTCAGTTCTTTGGTTGGGGGGATATAAATGTATAAGGGAGTTTGTCACCGCATAATTATAAAAAAGAGCCCATATATGATACTGGTTGCTTACTAAATTGAAAAAGTTTTCTCGAAAAGATTATGCAAATTCAATGGTCAAGTATAATTCTTCTATTTTTCTTTCGAGAAGAAAATATTACAGCGCGACAAATTACAAACCCTTGCAAACCACCACAAACCTTTTCTAAATTAGCTGGTTCGGCTACTACGATTCGCAAAAAATTACCAACACTGGATGGAACCTTCCAAACCATAAATCATAAAACACAAGTCATAGCCAACCGCCTATGTTAAATAGCATGTGGTTTGTGGTTTGGTAAACCAGGCCTATATTCTGTATTTATTGTATACAAGCCGTGAAGCGTCGCTCCACTGTGCTTTGGCTGGTGCCAACTCAGAATTTCTGGTAACACTGTAGAATTTGTTGTTTCAAAGGAGACAATGAACATTTTCTTTCTGTGTATGTGTGTGGCTGTGGGATAGTGGCGCATGAGCATCGAGGAAATAATTGGTGAAATAATATCGGGGACAGGGCGGTATCTAGCTTTTTTTGCCGCCCTCTTTTTGACGCCCTCCCATTACCTAAATCAGAATGATATTCTTTGTTGTTGTCCAGACGATGTATCGGACGATGACAATGTATTATATTAAGGTGTTTTTGGTTAGTATGGCGCCCTTGCACTCTACCACCCTGTGCGAATGCACAGATTGCACGTACCTAATTACAGCCTTGATTAGGGAAATAATTTTGTGAAATAATTCATGACTTGTACATTTATTATAGTGATATATATGTACATTGAGTTACTGCTTTGCAGTGCTTTGGCTTGGTAACACTGTTCAATTTGTTATTTTGATGGAACAATGGAACAGCTGGCGCATGCGCAGTAATTTTTTAATAATTTTTGTGTTGGGAAGTGGAGCTTTTACAAGGACCGTTAAATTCGCATCTTATTGTCACAGGATAAAATTCAGACGATGTATTTTTCCATCGGAAAAGAAAAGAATTTGAATTGATCTTCTGAGAGTGGGAAAGACTCTAATATAAATGATCCCAAATGTCAGTGGATAATCTTTAAATCCTACGCAACTGTAACAATAAAAACTTATTTTTAGAAGAAATTTTCACATTAGAAAATCAATACCTACATTTATACCTATTTTCATCCATTATCCTGTTTTTGGCCAATTACTATCTTCACGGTGAGAGTGCGTACCCTTTGCCTCGACATTCCAATAGTTTAGACTGAAAAAACGAACTGGTAAGTTTATTATATTGATGCATTGCCCTACATGTGTTCACTGTGTCAAATAGGCTTTAACAGAAAAATAATAGGTATTTTCACTGGTGATTTATGATGCAAAAACTATGCATCTGACATAAAAAAAAATAGTGAAATATTTTTTATGGACGTTTTAGTTTTATTTTAATTTTGTTTGCACAATTTTTTCGCTCAAATGAAAATTCAGTGATATAAACGTGAAAAACGGCGGAAACGGCGGCTTCGTGCTACCATTTTAAACTCCCTGGGGAGTAAGCCGTAGTCCTTCGCATTGGGACTTTTTGGTGGTTGTTAAAGATAGCGAAGCCAGTATATGTACCAAAATTTGATTTTCTTCCAATTATTTCCTTATGGAAGCACGTTTTAAGCTAATTTGCCTGGACTATTATACCTGAGGTAGGAAATTTTACCCGAATTTAAAATCAGTATAATTTCGCGCAGGGTTGCGCAAGTCGGAAATATTTTAAAAACCATCGATATACCAAAGGATATGCCGGTGGTACATCGATTAGAAAAATATTTGTTTCTTTTGTTCGTGTTTTTTATCGAGTTTTTTTTTTTTGTTTTTGAATAGTAGCCCTTTTTCGACGTGAACATTGTACAGAGCAACTGATGGAGCTCCGGCAACAATCTGTGATACTTATATCGCCCAGTTATTACGTCAGTTTAGTTGTTTTTGTTTTCTTTCTTGTTGTTATTGTTGTTCTTCTTCTTACGGGATAGCACGCCTGACGAGAGGAGGAATCGAGGATTCCCCGGGCCTGGAATTTTTAGTGGTTCGAAATTCTCCCAAAAAACAGAAAAATAAGTACATTTTTGTGGAAAATTTACTGAAAGACCCTTAAAAAATGGTTTTCGCTCGCTCCGCCCGCGAGAAAGTCTTGTCCAGTGTTGTAAAACTCCTTTCAAAGATAAATTCTACAAACTGCACCTAAACATAGATGCGATTTTCAATTTTTTTGGGATCCATAAATTGTTTCTTCCCCCAGGCCCGAATTTCCTCTCCACGACCCTGCACGGTAGATATGAGCCAACTCGGAACTTATTCTTCTTCGATCGTAAATACTTTGTCTCTTTTTTAATGCATGTCGTCGCGCTAACGCCATAAAGTGTGTGTTCTTCAGAACGAAGGACAAGCGTCTCATCTAATAAACTCATCATCAGCCGTAAAATATACCCTTGGCCATGTCTAAGCATCTAGAAATTCGAGATTTTTTCATCTGTCTTCCCCTTCGAAGGTTTTTCTTCGCCTCGTCGTCTTAATTAAACATTCGCATTTAAAATATTCAAAAGGCTTACGTAGTATTATTTTCGAAGCACCTTTTGCATACCAGCATTTTTTTTATGCTGTGTACGCAGTGTCCGCGTACAAAAAATGCGTATAAAGCAAAATGAAAATATAAACGTGTGCAGAAAAGGGAAAGAGAAAAAGAGGAAAAGAGGAAAAGAAAGAAAAAAAAAAAAACTTTAAAAGAAAGGGCACGTAACGTCTTGGGGGGCAAAAAGAAAATCGTTATAGCTGCAACGCCGTCGAGTTTTTTTTCATATATATATATATATATATTCGAATGTATGTACCGAAGAATGAGGGTGGTCATGAATTGAATAGCAACTGTCGTCCTTCGTCTCAACTAGAGAGCTGTGTAAACACTCGCCAGGCTACTCCAGTGCCACCCCTCTGCCTCTCTTCATCCGATCTCGATTCTTTTATCAGGCTCATGAACGACTTTTTTCTTTTTTTTTTCCTATTCTTTAATTCTTTCTTCGGAAAACCGTCTTCTTCCCCAAGATTTTGGCTCTGCTCTCTCTGAAAAGACGCGTACATTTCATGTTTAGAAACGTTAAACCAGCAGCTTTAATTACGACACAAACAGAAGTGCTGATTCATTTTTGTAAAAAAAAAATATATAAAAAAAGGTTTAAAAAGTTTTTTTTTTTGATAACTTCATTTCTTTGAGTTAAAAAACAAAATAAGGACTAATTAATGATACACTCCATGTCGTGAAAAATAAATTCAAACGTAATTCGAATTTATTCTTTCTTCTGTTTAAAAACGTTGTAAGTTATTGGTTTGGTTGAGAAGCACAGGTCTCTCTCTTTCTCCTTCTTTGTTATGTTTAATATTTTCGCAACCACCCCCAACACCGGTGATTTTCTTCCACGATAACGTAGACCAGCTGGATTTTTTCTCCAGAAATTGAGATAACATCAAGATTTGATAAAGATACTCTGAATCATAGTGAAAATTCTTTAAGAGCCTATGGTAATAAAAAAAAAAAACAATGAAAACCTCCGAGGAGGGGAAGGATACGAAAAAAATAGTACGAAAAAAAACAAAGTTGAAATGTTCGAGCAGGATTCGCAAAAAGATTTGACTGTTTTCTTTCCAAATGGATGAGTATTTTTTTTTTTTTATTCAAAAAAAATTCAACTTATTTGACTTTTGTTAACGATGGCACTTTACACAGCACCTGGAGATTATTGATATCGATTTAGGAGAAGGGGGTTGGTCGGAATCCAATGACCAGTGGTCTTTCTGCATGAATTTTCCACTCATGTGGAAGCACAAATATTTGACTCAACAGAATACACCGTCATTAGTTTTTGCCTAAATCACCGTTGAATTATTCTACTCACTACTGCAATTTAAAAGTACACCAATACTGCAGCCAACCTTCCGCAACGAAATAATATTTATTTCGCATGAAACTAAAACCAAAAAATAAAAATAAACTCATTTTTAAAGTAAATTATAAGCTTCTATTCGACTAACTACTGCGATTTTAAAATATACCAATACTGCAGCCAACCTTCCGCAACGAAATAATATTTATTTCGCATTAAGCTAAAGCCAAAAAAAAATAAAATAAAAGCTTATCTTTCAAAAAATCGTTTTTAACCTAAACTTATTCTCTGTTAATACCAAGGTATTTAACACAGTTAACACATGCTAAGCAATATATCTATACTAAATACAGTAGATATAAGAGTTCAGTTCGTCAATAATTCTATTCAAAGCATTGAGACAATTATCGCATTTCAGCCCCACCTCCCCAAATGATATTATAGATTATACGATGGGTAGGTGAGTACCTATACAATATATCGAGTTCTGTATCTTATACACAATCCGATAAAAAATCGGTTAGGGAGGTGCCGAGGTGATGTTGAAATGAGGTAAAGGGGAAAATTTCCTACCCTAATAATACATATTAAACCACACATCTTTTCAATTTTTTAATTTTAGCTTAAAAATAATTGACCCTTCTATAATGAAGTTTGCTCCTCCTAATGTCAAGGTCTGGTTACGGGCCTGTATCCCATGTGAGTTCCAAGTTTGTAACGCAAGATTTTCCGATGAGAGAGATCATCATCAGACCCAGACAGTGAGTTCAGAATCCAAGATAATTCGATTTACGTACTACGTGAGTATTTTAAGTAAGGTATCAACTATCATTTAACGTACAACGCCCTGTGAGAATTCCAGGCAGATACCTACATAACACTACTTTCGAACCGATGCAAAAGAAAAGTAATGGCTCGGAAAATAATTATCATTTCAATTTAGAAACACTCCATCGAAACCTTGCAAAACAGTTGCCATATTGATCGCATAGCAATGAAAAGTGCTTTTAAAGTTTTAAGGGTTCGTAGCCTCAAAATGACGAGCATATACGAATTGAAGACACTTGTAAAACATAGTGGCGGCCTCTGTTTTGTTAATAGACAACCACTGACAATATTCTTATAGTCCGAACGATTTAAAAATAATTTTTCCCATCTCAGCCGGGTCTACATGAATATACATTATTGTAATGCCGGTTTTAAGGGAGGGATTTAGGGTATAATCCCCTTAACGCCAAAAAAAATAAATAAATTTAAAACACAATTATTTGGTTTTTCAAATTTTATGTCTTTGAAATACGTAAAAAATTGTTAACCACTCCCATAAAAATTAATGATTCAATCCCTCCTCATTTCAAAAAGAAATCCTGAAACGGAGCCTGTATTATTAGTATATTTTCTTATACAGAAAATTCTGCGAATGAAAAGAATACGGAATCCCAGTCATTTTTATTCCGAGTAGGTACGCATGTAAGTAGGTTTCCATACCAATAATACTCAACATTATTATCTAACATATAAATCTTTAGGAAAGAGGCATTTGTAGATGCATCATAGGCACCTGATGTCAATGGCAAAATAATGGATCTAAATATTCTTCCTAAAGGAAAATCTGTATCTGGATATCTTGTTTTCTGTAACAGTGATCTCATAAATTGGTCAGTTCATAGACAATCTATTATGGCAAGTCCTCAACAGCTGCTAAAATTATAACTATCTACGATTCTTTAGATGACCTAAAAATAATTTGGCTATTAATGAAAGAAATATACCAACAAATAATACCTATTCAAATAAATGAAGACAGCATATCTACTCAAAGAATTTTTTCAGGTGGTACTCAGAAACGCGCTAGAGCACTTATGATTAAATGTTATAAAATCCTAGAAGAATATGAAAATAAAATTACAGAATTTAAAACTGTTAACTCACAAAATCAAGTAGCAGACTTATTAACAAAAGCTCTTGAAAGATCAAAGTTTCAATATTTAGTTGAACAAATTCTTGAAACTTCCAATATATTTGCTATTTCTTAATGATCTTATCATAATAAATATAAAAATAAAATAATTCACAATTCATAATTATACATAAACTAATAAATATTAAAAAAGTTACATCTATTAGATAACTGACATTCTTGAACCTTTAACTTATACAAATAATATAATAATTAACTTAAAAGACTGAATTGTACTTTCTTTTTTTTATGACCTTTTTGTAAATAATACTAGTCTTTTTATATATATATATATGTAAACACATTTGAAATCATATACCTTAGTTACCATTTATAAAACTGTCAATTCATGTTACCTTTTTTTTTATTATTAAAACAAATGTTCCATTTATATTTACTAATTTTATTTTATTTTTTTTAGATATATATAAATAAATTGTTATTGTACTCGATCTATAAGAGTTCAGGGGGGTGTCGGATGAAGTCCATGTAACTCTCACATATCTCGTACACTACCTGGCAACACTGAACTCTCAAAATGTAACATTTGTATTCTTATTCCTACAAACACTGTTACATTGTAGTGGGGAACTCGTTGTTTCTCTACCCACAACGTCAACTAAAAACCAAATAACACAAGATGGCTACTCATCTCTTATCACTCTTGTGTGCAAACTGCTAGTAAAGAGCCTTACTTATGCATATCTACAAGAGATCAAGAAAATGTTTTTTGCAACATACGTACAAAACAAAAACACTAACTTAAAATGCACTTATAGGGATCATAAAGAAACGCTGACGATAATTCTACACACTGTTGCGCAGGATTCGGATGCGCAAAGTGTGTAAAACATTTTACACACTCCACTAGAAACAGCCGAACTTCAATAGTAACATATTACTCCTTGAATTCGTGAAAAAGTGTTTATCAAGTTGCCATATCAATATTTGAACTCGATATTATTTCAATTTTGAAAAAAACGTCTCCTAGTTCACTCAATGATTCCTCAGCCTCAATTTAAGCTACAGAACTTGGGTCAGTATATTATTTGAAAGATAATAAGATTTACGAAATTTCGGTGTGATTTTCTAATTATCATTATCTATTTGAAAATAAACTAGCAAAAAACATGCAAATTTTTAGAAATTGGTCGTTTTTTGAAATTAGAAACCTCTCCACTTTCAATCAGTAATGCCTCAGCCGCTATGTATTTAGGCTAAAGAGCTGAAGTTGGTTTTTCTGGAAAGAGGAGAAACTTTACCTAGGTACCAGAATCCAATTTTGATACAATTTTTCAATCTTCTTCAGCTATATCTACCTACTTACCTATTTGAAAATAGACGAACGAAAAAAATTCAAATTAATGTAAAATTCGTATATTTTGGAATCTGGAAACCGATCTCTCATTTCACTTAATGATTCGTCAATTACTATTTAAGCTTGAAAGCTGCGGGGTATTGCTGACAAAACAAAAATTTGATGATAGGTATAGTTTTAATTGCAGTTCGTGAATTATACGCCCAGCAAAATATGGTAATTGGAAAATGACCTTGAACGAAAATTGAAGGTAAATTTAGTGGTGAGCGAATGGTAATTGCTAAAAAAATTGTTTCGTGCCCAACTATTTTCATTATCTGCATGCAAATCAGAAAAAATACAAAAAATAATCACGCCTGCTCACCAAATTGAGGTAGAGAGGTGGGACAAATTTGTACATTTTCATTAAAAAAAAAAAAAAAAAAAAATTATTTTTGAGCGAAAAATCCCGCACCCAGAATGTTTTTCAAAAAAAAAATTGAATGAACTCGTGAATTCCACGTCAGTCCTTGTGCAAGTTGGGAAGAAACTTGTGACTGCGCTAACGAAATACTGATTGCCATTTTTCGCTAGGCGTGGGTATAATACCCCACAAACGCTACCTAATTGTATAGCTGTAGGTGCTTTGGAAAATGATCGTGACGACGATATTGCGAGTTCGTACGAAAACCTGATAATTTTTAGAAAATGAGTTGTATACCCAAACATTACATACAGAAAATGACACATCGTAAAAAGAAAAAAGGTATTTATTACGCAGAATTTTCTAGAAAAACACACTAGGTAATTTTATTTCGTTTAAACCGATTTCATTTTGGGGATAGGTACGTATATTTATCAGGAAAAATGAAAAGGAAATGACCAGGGTGTGTAAATCGAACGTTTAAAAACAAAATTTTGTGCCTGGTGAATGATATCCACGGCGGAAGATCAACTTAAAAATAAAAATTATTACCTATATAGTCAACTGCGTACACGAAGCCACTCAATTTCTTATAACGGGCTAGACTTTCAGTTTGCAACGCTGCTCAGAGCTTCAATTTGCAGAAAAGTAATTGCGAGATTGACAATCAATCCAACTGCTTAGATTCGTGGTACCTATTGTTGCGCTTGTTTACTTGGAGAATGAATGAAGTTCATTGTAAATACCTATCTTTTTTCCAATGAATTCTTTGATCGTAACTATTACGTCGAAATTATGAGAATTGTTGGCAGTCTATCCTCTGAAGTAAGTTTAAGTTACTTCATATGATTCTATCGAAAATTTGGTAATTTTCATAAATTTTCATTGACACTAGCTTTGGAGGAAGGTTCAGAAAGAATAATAAACAAAAAAAAAAATAATATTTAAAATTAAATTATTCAATCCAGAATGAATTATAAATTCACCTTCATTAACTCATTGTTTTAATGAATCAACTGTAATTATTAAATAAAAAAAATAAAAAATTTATTAATACGACAGAAAATTGTAATGAACTTGAATTTCATAAATATTTACCTCCTCTCCAACCGCTCCAGTTACAAATCCTAAATTACCAAAATCAGAAACATATATATGTGATAGGTGGCGAAATATGCAGAAAGTACTTTGTGTATGTATATATATTGAGAAGTCTGAGAATTTTTGATGTCAAAATAAAAATATTTTTAAACTTATAACGACGACATAATATGACGACACCATGCAGACTAAGAAACTTAAATCAAAATAATATAGTGTCCGAAGTAAATATTATATGAATACGAAAGTTTATGAAGACAATAACCAAAGAAAAATCTCTTTCAGATGATTATTCTTTATATCATGAAGGATCTAGTAGTGATAAATAGTTTCCCTATGCAGTCATTTATATTTTACTTTGAGGTGATGTTTTTAGAATACCTGCTGGTGATGAAAACAGTTGACAATACGATCAAATGGAGTTCTTGTCCTAATTAAGAGGGAAATTTGATATATTGCCAACAAAATTTGAGACAAGCTTTGTTCAGATGACTGCATTGCTCTGTTAATAAAGGCCATGTAGAGCCTTCTTTAACACACAGTGACATATTGGTTCCAATCTATCTTCATCTGTTAGTAGTATTATTTCACCCTTTGACTATATAGCTTAATGGACTGCTAGAACTGATAAGAAATACATAGGGTTAAATGGAACACCGCTGAAGGCACTGTTAACAGGCGTTCTTTTTACAAAAAATGACCTTTGGTGATTTTCAAGATTTTATCAGTTCTAAAAACAACAAAAAATCAGAAACAGCATATCTACTACATATGAAATCGATACCTATTTCATTTATCGTGTGGTAAACAAGTCAGAAATATGAAAAACTTGTACTTGTGGCAGCACTATATCTTTAATCCAGATTCTGAATACGCTGGGACATTCGATTTTGGTAT
This sequence comes from Ericerus pela, assembly GCA_011428145.1. Classification (NCBI taxonomy): domain Eukaryota; kingdom Metazoa; phylum Arthropoda; class Insecta; order Hemiptera; family Coccidae; genus Ericerus; species Ericerus pela. The sequence continues at coordinate 1,424,747 of WOFM01000011.1, read as the reverse complement.
TCTCTGCAATTGGAAATCCTACAGACTGTTAAATTTGCTGAAATTTTTCAACAAAATTGTAAGAAATTGTTTGTCAAGGCTGAAAAATCATTACGGAAAATCATCTACTTTGTTCTGATAATTTAAAACATCGAACTTATCGCTGTTTTATTGTTCACTTTGCTGAAAATCGATATACAAAAATAGGAGAAAATAAAGTAGAAAACACTATAATCATTAATTATTAGTATCGATTTGAGGCATTGAAATACGCCGTTTCTTCTCAACTACGAGCGTATCTAATTTGGTATTGAACGACCAAAAGAATTTACTTATTCTTTCTGCAATTTGTTTACTTACATCAGCAATTTTTGAGATTGAGTTGGTTAGTCATCACTTCAAAAAACGCCTATAATAAGCTGCTAGAAGGTGACGATGAACACATTTTACTGTACTCATTACATGGTGAAGAAATTTTGATAGCAATTTAAGGTTACTGTTGTTGCAAACTGACTTGTGGCATTTTATAGTATAATATCTTGTTAAATACTTTCAAATTATTTGTACATGGTTATTTGGAGGAATTGCAAGGTCAGTTATACATTAGTTTTTACAAAATTAGTTTCAAATATTTTTTGAACTATTACAAAATTTAAAATTTCAAAATTAAAACCCCTCAAAATCGAATTTAAATGAACTTTTTCGCTAATTGCAACACTCATATTTCCAGATCAATAAATTAATCAAACAAAATGACTTGGAAAAATTATCAGAAATATATTTCAAAACGAAGAAATTTGTGACATTTCAACAGACACGATCAATTTCCAATCACTTCAAACCTTTATAGGACAAATAATGTACCTACTTGAATCTTTTCAATAACTACTTATTTCAGGCATTTTAAAAACAAAAAACGGCAAAATAAAAGCCAAATTTTCATAAATGTCATCCAATTGTTTATTTTCATTAATGTTCATATCATCTGAAATTTATTCTAAATTCTAAAAACATTTTCTCTGATCAAATAAAATAAAATAAATTTGCACTCAAAAAACGTATTTTAGCTCATTTAGGACTCGCTCAAGTTCTTACGGTAATTCAAGAAGTTTTTTTCAGATAACAAATCAGCAAACGATGAAACTATTTACCGAACAGCCAAATTTTTTGGTTTAAGAAAACCTTACTTCAAACTTTTCAAGAAAAAAGGAACTTTATCCAAAACTTACATTTTCACATTCTGAAGAGTTCGTCGATTAATTTAAATCATTATTCGAAAGTTTTACTAATTAATTTCAGACAATAAATTGGTATAGCGTTCTAATATTTCACTAGTATCTGCTTATATTGTTAGGAGTCATAAAAATACAAATTCAGTTTTTACACAAAGTACCTTTTTCAAAAAGTAATGCCTGCATTGTTTGGCTTCAAGATTTTATCAGTTCTAGCAGTCCATTAAGTTATATAGTCAAAGATTTCACCTCACTCACTCACACTTCTCACACAAAAACTCCGAAGACTAAAGTTTCTAGTAAGAGTCTTTCACACAACCAAACCACTATTTCTTATGAAGACAAACAGATAGGTGAGACAAAAGAATTTTCTAATGGCTTCCCTACTTGTTTTTTTTTATTATTTTTGCTTTCATTTATTTTTCCACTTTGTCAACACTATACTTCTTTTGCGATTATGTGTCCTTGACAAAATAATTCTGCTGTTTGTTTTTGTAAGTTTTGATCCTAGTATGGATTGAAACTTTGTTAGGTTCTTCTGTTGACACTGTACACTTGTTGCTGGTTTGTTTAATGCAAACTAATTTCCTGATTAAATATGAAGACAAGGTAATTTCAAGACAATTTGATATCAGTGTTTCGTCTGTATGATGTCTTACTTGTAGGATATTATGACGTCATTAGCATTTGGACATTATGAGCCCTTTGATTTCAGATGCCTCAATATATATATATATATACATACCTGTATACATATAGTAATATGCAGACCACCCAGTTTTGTTCTTGTATTTTCTCTCGTTGTTATTTCGTGATTAATTCATTTTATGTAGAACCTGATGGTGGAAATGAATTTGTTGATAAAAATAGGGAGGTCTACATTGTAAATTTTTTTGTACCATCATTAGTTTTTGAAATAAATTAAAAATTAAAAAATAGCAAATTTCTCATTAATTTGCAGTTTTTTTATGGCCAATTTGTAAAAAACTAACATAAATTTTATTAGAGAACTCAAGCGAATTTTCTCCTCTTTTCAATGGTATCAACACCAACTTTGTAGCTTAAATAATATTTGAGAAATTGTGATGTAAGAGAAGAGCAGTTTTTTTCAAAATTAGAATGTTGTGAATGTTGTGAAAAACGCGGATAAAATATACAAAAAATAGGATTGAATTTTATAATAGAGATTAGTAGGTATCCTTTTTAAATTACAAATTTTTCAACCTCCATCGTCATCGTTTTAGAAACTAATTGAAACTGTAAGTTCGTGAGTAGATATAATGATATATTACAACTAGGTAATTTGACTTTTTTCTACCAAAATCGCAATGAATAGGTAGGTAGACTATCAATAATTGTACATGGAAAGAAGTAAAACCAACTACATATTTTTCATAATTATAATCTTCTCAGGTTGTTTTTTATTGAAAATCTACTCATTAATCTCGGTGTTAGGGAATGATCTGAGGGTAGGGGTAAGTACGTTTTTCGTTTCATAACTCAAGGAAAATTTTGGCACTAATAATTCATATATGTAAAAAAGTCAATTTCTTGTTACCACGTTACAGGTCACAATTTTTATCCGATAGTTACGAAATTTGGAACGAACATTAGTACTAAGCCAAGGATCGCCAAGTATCTGACCTATTGATTTTGTTACGGATCGGCCACACGATACTTCCGGTATGCCTATTTTCGTTTTTATTTTAGCTATAAAATTATCAATTTTCGATCAATAGCTACGAAATTTGTAACAAATATTACAACGCATGGTACTTCTGATAACACTATTTTCGTTTTTATTTCGCCTATAAAATGCATAATTTTGGACCAACAGGAACGTAATTCTTCGGAACATGTATTTATTATGATCTATTAATAAACTTTCTAGTCACTAGGTACCTAATTTTAATTTTTCGAAAACCTAATTTTTCTAACAAAGCTAGTTTTTTTTTCTTTTTTTAAATTTTATTTGAAATTTGATGTATAAAATATCGTCGAACTCCCTTGTTTTTTACAATTTCTCACAAACAAATATTACAGAATTAAATGCCCGAAGATTATGTAAATTCGAATGATGAAATTTACATTGATATTTTCCTTAGAATTATATTTTGCATATAATATATGTATTCGAAGGCTTGTGAAACGAAGGACATTTAACTCCTAGTAAACGAATATAAGCAAAATAATTTATTCTTACGCAAGCATGGTAATAAAAAGAGAGAAAAAAACGTACTGATACAAATATACAGTATTAGGTATAAATGTGATACATACGCATAGTCATTATCGAAGAATATTCCGTTAGTTTGTTTGCTCAGTCACATAAAAAATGAATGGAAAGTATTAAGTTACCCTTTTCCTAAAAACAATTTTCAACTCACCAGAAAATTCGAATCGACCCTTAGTGAAATAGGAACGAAGGGATTATCAAATGAAATGAAATAATTTCTATTTGAAACTATACCTGATAATTTGGCAATCCAATCGCGAAGTTGTTTTTAATCAAACGTAAAAGATGCTTCATAAATTTATGTACTGAATCATTATTCGTTGGAATTTTCCGAAACGTTAAAAAATAGGACGAGTTCGCAAACAATATCCTGATGGTACTGTCGAAATCTTTGCGGAAGACAAGGACAATTTTATACAAAAAAAAAAAAAAAAAAAAAAAAAAAAAAAAAAAACAAAAACAAAAACGATACGAAGGTTACAAAAAAGGTTTAACGTGATATACATCACGTATGGCACAAACACAAATTCGTAAATCCGGGTCGAATATATACCATCTCAAAGATTATAAAGAAAATACAAACTAGCGCTCAACATACCGAATATATTGTCTCATGTTTGATAACGATGAGGATGAAAAATTATTTCAAAGTTCTTGCGATTGTAGCTTCATGTCTTTACATTCGCATCAGTATCAAATATCAAGCTTGCGGTTTAAAAGAATAAAAAAATAAAGTGAAATGAAAAATTAACATCAGTGTAAATCACAGAATAAAATTCGAGGCTTGAATTTTATAAATGTTTCGGATTTTAATCCGAACTGTGTAAAGTGAAACAGTAAACCATGCAAAGGTTCAACGAGACGTTAACTTTTTCAAATTCTTGACACATTCCTGCTTTACAAGCTCTTCAGGCACCGTCATTTTTGAAGATTGTGTTTGATGCGAACCAAAATTTAGAAAAAATACAAATGATAAAGTTCGGTAAGGTTCTTATTGGAGGTACAAAGTTCAGTTGCCGTCATAAAGGCCACCAGCCTCCGAATAAGGGGCTATCACCTCTCCTTTATTAATATCAAACAATTTTTGGCGCTGGGTAAAATGATTACGTTATTGAACCCAAAACAAAAAAAAAAAATACGGCCATTTCAATCTCATCGTCATCAACTGAAAGACATTCACAAAACAACATATACATATTAAAACGATTAAGTATGAAAACATCATTAACGAAACACCATTGCAAATTTTGCGCACCTACCATCATGGTTAAAAAAAGTAATAAAAAAACGCAGAAATTATACAAGAAAACTAGGTAAAAGAAATGAAGATAAAACATTATTGAAATAGGTAATATACACAAAACGCAAAAAAGTACACGAATAAAAAATAAATATAATTCGACGGAAAAACGCTAAAATCATAATCGTATTTACAGGTTGGTGTAAAAAAAAAAAAGTAAAATTAAAATAGAAGGGTAAAAACGAAACGAAAAAAAAATAAAGAAAAAATAAAGACTATGATCAAAAACGGGAAGAAAAAATAAGAAAAATTTTAACTATAACATTCGAAATGTTTTCACTGAAAGACCCACTGTCAAAATGAACGAAAGTGTAAACGTAGCAATGATTATTACGACACAATGATGAAAAAAATGAAAGTACAAATATATATTATGTATATTTTTCTTTAAATTAATAAAACACGTCTTGATGGTACGTAAAAAATGCGTTCAAAGCTCGATTTACGGTATATCACGAACGTAGCATAGTTTTGAAAAAATTTTAGAGGCTACTAAAATGAGATCTTTGCAACGAAAATGAAAAGGAAAAAACTAGGTATTATACAAAAGTACATTCGTAAAAATCGATTGTTAAGGATGACTAATTAGAATAAAATCTCATAAATTCAATAAACAAATATAACCGTATCGAGAGTTCAAAACCGCATTTGTAATTAGTTAATTAACAAAAGGAAAAGGAAAAAATATGCATTAACAATTACTGACCATTTCAATACATCTGAAAAATTTCTCCTTTACCAAAAATACAAATGAAAATACATTATAAGTAGGTATGTATGAATATCTGTTCATATAGAAGGGGGAAACATAAAAAAAAACAACAAAAAAACAACCGATCCGTCTCGGAAATACTGACTAGAATCTTTTAACACGAATCATGAGAAATTTGCTCTTCTCGAGTTCGACATCCCATAAATAACAAAAAAACGAGCGAAGGGAGAGTAAAACTATTTCAGGGTAATTATCGAGATTTTCATCATCATTATCATTATAATTATCATTTTTATTATTATTATTATCATCATCATTGTTATTATTATTATTATTATTATTATTATTATTATTATTAATATTATTCATGTTATTATTACTCTAACTACAAATATTATTTTTCAAATAAACGAAATACAACTGACTTCAAAATGACGACATGGGGGAAGTATTTCATAAAAATCCAATCAAAAATTAAGGACAAGAAAAAACATGAAAAAACAAAAAAAAAAACAAAAAACAACAAGAACATATGAATGCTGACGAAAGAACACGAATGGAACACAACAACCGGTGTGCGCCCCCCAGCTAGCTCATTCTTCCCGAGGAAGAAAATGAGGCAACGAAAGGCGAGGGGCTCAATTTACTCTTGAAATAGCAGAAAATCGGCGAGCGTTAGATTCTGACAACTGTATTTGTTGTCAGGATCCGTTTGTCATTTGGCGTTGTTGATTTTCACGTAGTTACCCTCTTCGGGAATGCTGTTCGTTTTGAATTTGTATCGATGCTCGAGTACCGGATGCGCTAGCGTCGTCGTTAGCACGTCGTTGTGCTCTTCCAGCGAGTTCTGCGAGTAGTGCATCACCAACGATTTCAGCGAATCGTAAATGTTGTAAGGCTCGGCGAAACCGTAGCCGCGTGGCGTTTCGTAGATGATGCAGTGGTTCACGATGTCGTTACATCTGCAATAGAGAAACGAGAACACGCGTTTAGTGCTCTCAAGTCTGCAGAAATAGATCCGCGAATATCGCAGGAATGAAACGCAATATAATTACAGTAGTTGATAAAACACTATTGCTTCTGATTATTTCATCTGAGGGGCTCCACTCTAGCGAATTTTCCCTTCTTTGACTTCATTTGCCAAACTATTTTGGCAATACTGACGCAAGCTCTTTTTTCTCCCTTCTTTTATGTTTTTCATTCGCATCCTCATTATGAACCACTTTTCATCTCAACGTGGAACCCATTTGAGGCTCTAAAATCCCGTGAAAACTGTTCCAAAAATTGGTCGCAATATAGCCATCAGAGTGTAGTGTAGAGTGTCACGCTTCGGGAAGGGCGAAGAGAGCTTTCCAAACCTTTGTGTCGCACTTGGTCCAAGACTGGGCATTTAGTGCCTCATTAAAAGCTGGAAAGATACTCTATCCTCACGTACTTTCTATCTCACTCATGTTGAAAATGCCCTTTGAGGATTCGACTCGTTTTAACGTAGAATATCAAAATCCAGGAAAAATTTTCCTACAAATTTGTCACTTAATGTAACTTTGGCAGCTTCATCATGGAGAAGTTGGCTGAACAGACGTTAAAGTGATCAGAACCAGGTAGGCTGAGAGCTTACGGGCCGAATAACCAGCGATGCATTTGGCATCGATTTTAAAAAGTCGATGCTATCCGACTCTCAGAACCGTATTCGGTGCTTTTAGTTTCACTCAACATAGGAGTAAATAGCTGTAATCAAGGGGTTCAGGAGTAGATGGTCGGGGGCTCGAGGACCAACGGTCTCAGCTCCTCAAGGAGGTTTGGGGATGAGGAGCAGAGCCAATTTAAAAGTTCGAAGGACTGTGGGCTGATATCTCTGTGGAGTCGCTTTTTTCTCCCTTTTTTTTCTTTAGAAGGAACGTGAAGTAAACAAACACCAAGAGGAGAAAACAATCGACAGTCAACGGTATACAGATTTTCATACCGACAGAACAACCGTTGCACAGTCGGACCACGGCAAATGACGACCAATCGAATACTTACGAGATGGATAAAGCGTACTGTCCGGTGCGACTAGGCCTAATTAAAAACGTTCCATCTTTGGTTCCAGCGAGCAATTCTTCCGCATCTTCTCTCCTGCACTGACTTAGAAACCACGTTAATTCGTTCGAATGGGGTTTGTCGGCGTCGATATTCAAATTGTGCAGATTTAGCGAGTTGTTAGCCAACATCTGATGAATACGTTGCAGCTTCACACCATGCGCCAGCAGCCACCTGTGTACACCGAGTAGATATTCATGAAATGTCACCTTACGAGTATAAGATTCCAGCTGAAAAAGAGGTTTAATACATCGCGATGCAACCTTGATTTTAACAACAGGCTAGAAGATAACGAGATACAATGGTACGATACTGGGCCACTTTTTTCTCATACTTTGGACACCGTTTTTGCACCTATCAAAAATACACGAAGAAACTCATTTCACAAATTTCCGCACGAATAATCGAACTCCATTTCCATCCACAACAACTTCATACTCATCGTGAGAAATCGAAGATACAGTTTCATTTCAAGCCATCAGATCCACCATATTCTACGTTGGAAATGACATGGCACGTCACACTGAATCCTCCTCACATACACGCGAGAGCTCCTCCACCACGAAACGAATCCAACGCATCCACTCGTCTTGGACCAGAAAATCTCAAACATATAACTGGGCTACTTTCGGTCAAACCAGTGCGGTCTTCGCGCCCACCACAACACAACACGGACACGCAAACTTACTCTGAAAATTCTTCTACGCGAGCAATGGACATTTTCTCGGAAGATACCTTCAGTATCCTAAACAAAAATATCGTGTATACACATGTGGCAAGATTGCAAAACAATACACCTCACAGCGAGTACGAGAAATACTGATAAACGTGTACTTACGATGCGGCTCTTTCTTTCTGCTTGAATAACGATATGACCTCCGGTTTCAAAGTAATTAATTCTCTTTCTAGGGTACGAGTGAACGCAACTTGTTCGCGTATAGTATCTTCTAGTTGTTCACGATTATCTTCCATGCTCTTCAGGCGCTGTTTCAACATTTGTACGTTGTTGAGCATACTAAAATGAAAATATAAAACGTTAGCAGACGATTAGTGAGAGCGTGATAGAGGAGGAAGGTGTTTTTTAAACGATCAATTTCGGAGAGTAAGTATTTAAGTAAATTATAGACAACAAATTAAAATAACCAGAATGCGTTCGTTACACAAGGGTTGCCTTCAAGTCGAAATTATTATACTGCTGCTGTGAAGACATTATTCTTGAATAGGGTGATTACTGATTTTTTTCATACAAGAGAAATGAAACACACATGACAGCAATAATTAAAAACCCGAAATCCATCAAAACTAGTTTTTACAGACGAGAAAAATCGTTCTCAATGAGGTGGGCTATTATACTCATACAGTACATCAAGTACACTCTCAATTAGTGAACTGAACGAACTCGAAATTTATTCATAGCTGTTTGAATCTTACTCAAATTCATTTTTTTGGTTTCTGTAATAAGGCGCTGAAGGGTGATCTGGTGGGAAAAATAATCCCGGTTTCGGACTTAATCCTCGAAAAACAAATGATAAAGTGCGTGAAGTGTGACACCTTGTAGGACTTTGCGACCATTATTAGCGGAACAGTTCTCAAAAACAGTAATAACTGAATTTAAAGAAACATTTTTTGAATGAAAAGGACAAAGCAGATAATATTCGGTGTAGGGAAGTAAGTGAGGGGAAGCTGGTTACTTGAAAAAAAAAATTTTAAATGCATTATGCATTTTAAAATAGCATTCCTCATTTTTTAAACTCAATTTTACCGAGTTACAACTAGTTTTCCTGGTAGACTTTTCTAGTCAGTATTAGTATCCACTTTCCTAAACTAATACTGTTGATTATATCCTATTTTGTCAGTCGGTTGCAGTATTGTGTACTCTGACTATACAACACCAGTCAAAATTAGCATAACTGGAACAGCTATGTCAAAATTTTAACAGTAACATATTTATTTCCCTGTAGCAGAGTTTTATCTTTGCCGTAAGATTTTTTGGTATGAATGAAGGGCATCTCCTCACACTAAACTAAGGCACTACCAAGTAGCAATACCAATTCCACTTGTACCACGAACCGATCAAGTGAGATCACTCGAACCAGGCACCATGTTGACGCGATTTACACTACATAAGAAATTTGAAACAAATTTACAGCTGTGCCAGGTGAAAATTATTTGATTATAAGAAACAGCCCTACATTCCACTATTCTGCATCGCCTTTTCCTTTACTGTTCGCGAACCAGTCAGTACTTCGAGCAAATGCGTCAAAATGCATTTTGTTAATATCGATACGAAACAAATGAGTAACTCGAGTTTTATGAACATAGTCACAAAATTAACAACAAAATATAAACAAAATAGGCGTACCACAATTTTCAACGAAATTAAAATGAAGGTTCAGTCATTTTCAGGAAATAGATAATTCATAATGCGAAATCGCATTTTTGCCTGATACAATCTCAATTTCTGAAACCATCTTGAATAAAATGAAGAATAGTTCAACATTATTAATTCGTACAAAATAAACCTAAATTATGCGATAATTGTCACGCCATTACAAGTTTTCATTTTGTCACCAGAAAATGGACTTTCCCAGAAAAACTAGTTTTTTGCTTCTTCAAATTTGAAACAATGAACCTAAACTCCAGGTCTTTTCAAATCTTTCGAACAGAAATTTGATTGACAACAATACTTCATTTTAGACATCACGTCGACTGAATAGGAACATTCGTAACTTCAATGTCAAAGATCAATGAGGTACACACACAATACCTATTTGTACTACTTACTGACTCAGACACAAAAACCAGACCCAGGGGCAGCATAAAACGATGTTTTTAGGGAAACTGTAACCGGTCAACTTTTACAAGCCCAAAGAAAATTGCAATTTTCACAAATAAATCAAAAAAAGAGAACATCATTTGGTAATTTGAAGAAAAAAAAATATTTTCTTTCAATTTTTATAACAGGCAATTTTTCTAACAGTTTGTACCGAAAGAGAGGTGTAATTCCCTGCTGCTCGCGCGGCCCCTGACCAGACCTCATACGAATTCAGATTATGATCAGATTTTGAGCTGTTTCTCATTAATTTTACACAAATTCTTCAACAAAAATTACAAAAAAAATGTAATTTTCATGTAAAAAGTTATAAAGAAAAAGATATAAACGTAAATTTGACATTTTTCATCCGAAATTTTTCTTAGAATCTGTAAAAAAAAAGCTGAACAAAAAAGAATCACATAATTGAATAATCTGGTAAATTGAGAGGAAAACTACAGAGAGTTGGAAAAAATGAGCCATTTAAATTGACCAGTATTTTTTGATATGATTCTCTGATAGCAAAAAATAAAAAGGTTGATCAAAATTCCCAACGGTCGATGTTAATGATTAAATTAGTCATTTCATTAGTCATCTATGATGAATATTGACTAAATTTAGTGTGGTGAATAATTTCTATATTCCATACTCCATTGGATCTCAAATATCAATCGTCAATTATCATAAATGACTAAATTTTTCCCGACTCTGCCTCCTACCATAGAGGCACAACAGGAATCAAATAAAAAAATTTTGACAGATTCTAATTCAACTACCAAAAAACCACAAAATTTGATATGCACCTTCATATTAAGAATCACACAGGCTTAAAACCTTCTTTTTGAGGTTTTCAAGTCTCGAAGAGCCTTTAGAACCAAAACATAAGAACTTAATCAAAATTTAAATGTTAATAAAAACATCCTCAATTTATAAAAATCAAAATTTTTTTTTTAAATTCCACAATATTTCCCCAAAAATAACAGGACAATCTCTATATATTATAAAATATCTCTACATATAAAATACTAAGCGAAAAAAACTGGTGGAAACACCATCACTCTATAACCGCAGGACCGATTTGTATGAGATTTTCCTGAAAACATAGTGTTATTCAAAGTAAGGTTTACAACCACTGTAGAAGTCCAAAGGGACTTCAGAGGAAAAAATACGAACTTTTATCATTTGTGAAAACAGAAAAGAGACTAAATATTTCTCAAAACGAACAAAAACGAGTAAAAGAGAATTATAACAAACTTCTCCCTCTATTTTTTCATCGTCTACTGGTTGGTAAGGCGAATATTATTCTCCTTCTCACTTTCTTTCTTTTACATCTAATGACCTACAGACTTTGCATAATATGTCTTCAATGCTAATATCTAATAAATGAAGAAAAGAAAGGACAGCTACATTCCCATCGAGTGGATGGCGAATAGTTAAACTTGATAAGTATACACCGAATAAATTCATACCTTTTAATTTCATGCGGTTGAATTTCATTTTGCATTTTCTCCTGCAACATAATTTGGTCGCGGAACATATTTATCGTCTCATTGAAGGCATCGAGTGCGCATCGTTTCATCTGAATATCGGAGCCGGATGCCAAATACGATGCCGACAAATCGTCGTAAGTTTTTGTCTTCAGCATTAATTGCTTGTACAAGTCGACGAAACGTTCCCAAACCTCGTCGATGTTCGCATTACCTGGAATCTCTTCATCCTGCAAACAAAAAAAACCGTTCTATAACCTTGGCGGAAGAACACTGAAACATCTCTTCGCTTACGAGGGGTTGGAAAAGAAAATGGCTCATTCAAATTGCCATTTTTATTGATAAAAATGGTAAGTACTCGAAATTTTATCCGAATTCGTAGAAAAAGTACTTCAAAATTGAAATGAAATTAAAAAACCGAACCCAGTAATATGCAAATTCTTGGCCTTAAATTTTATTTTTAATTCGTTTTCGCGGTGATGCTTTAATTTTCACGCAATTTGGTAAAAAATACAGAATAGAAACATAAATTTCAACCGTCTAATCACAATGAAAACTGATAATCTAATTTACGACAACGCAAAAATAAAATAAAATCATGGGGGATAAAATAAATAATAAGTTTAGTAGAAATTAATTTTTAATGATGCGCTTTTATAACCTGAGAATTTTAAGATAACGTAAAACATTGTATGAGACCTACCGCACTGACAAAATTACCTGCCATATTACATTTTTGTTCTCAAGTAAAAAGCTCTCCAGTTATCATAAATAGTCTAAATTTTATCTTCACTTAACGCTCACAGAACTGAACACAGAACAGCTGGACTGAGTTAAATAAAAGCGTATAATAAAAATATGAGCCATTCACAAAAAATGATTGATAACAAATGCGCGAGTAAACAGCAGAAATGTTATCGTAGCTTAAGCAGGCAGACAGACAAACAGTCAGCCAATCGGCAAAGTACCTGTTGATGACGCGACACCGGATACATTAATTTGATGTCCAACGTGGAATTGTATTGAGCTAAAGACGCGTTACGGTAGAAATTGATCAACTCGACGACGGAATTAAAGTTGAAAGGCTCCGAGAAACCGTATTTGCCATTTCGGCAGAAGATTTTTATCAGCTTGTTCGCGCCCCCTTTACGCAACGTTAACGTGTACTCGCCACTTTTGTTCGATGCATTGCGGACCAAAAATGTACCATCTGGTGTATCCATCAATTTTTCGTTCACCTCCTCTCTGCAAAGATTAAAACAAAATTGATCAGTTTTCAAAGAAGGCAATTAGAGACGGCACAACTAAATGCTTGATGGCGTAAATAAATTCAAGTTTAACATCTTAGAATTGATCTCTTTTGAACGCAGAAGAACCGCCATAGAAACAATCAAACAAATGGCCATCGTTGTCTCATATTTGCCAAACAATACTTTTCGCAATTTTCTTTTCGACAAATAAAAAACTAATCTCTGAACGACGTAAATGAAGAAAACGAATTGAATATAAAATTTGGAGGTAATTTCACAAAAAGTAACTATGATAGTGGGTTTCTTTTCGCTGAGATACGCTCGTATTTCGAGAACAGAAGGGAGATCCTTCATTGAAAACGAATTATTGAGAAAGTGAAATCACAAAAGCTTACTAACCGAACAATTTATAATTAAAATTTAATGTAAGTAGATTTTGATGATAAATGAAAAATACAAAAATTCACTCTTCATTGATGTGGGTAAAATAAAAACAGAGTTCACGAGCATGAGAAATGAAACAGGTAATCACCCATTACTATAAGTAAAAAGTAAAAATGTTCGTAAATCTTTTCAAATTTTAAGTAAAAGTGTTAAGTCTGCAATTCACGCATGGGTAGGGGGAATCATTTGCCTAACTAGATCTTAATAAAAGTGAGACATATCTTGAAATAAACAGATCTTCAAGTGATACGAAAAACGGAAAATATATTCACAGACAATACGACTACAGTAAAATAAAATTCAAAGATTCATCAAAATAACGGGCAAAATACCTACAATAACCACAGAAATTGTCAGTATGTCAGATAGAAAGTTTGAAAACGTCCTTAGCGTACACAAAAGAAAAAAAAATCAAATTAAAGAAACCGAAGAATCACTTTTCTATCATATTCACTTATTAACTCTTCGAACACCATAACGAAGATCCAATAATTCAAGTTTCAAGATAAAACGTAATTTAAAATTCAACGAACAACGTCATACCGAAAATGATAATATGACAATTGGTACGAGTTTCAACTTATATATGAAAATGGAAAAAATTATGAAACATTTGCAAATTTTCACTTTTTAATGCAACTAATGCAAGAAAATAAAATTTTTCGATCACGCAATCGAAAACGAATGCATTTGTCATCGAGTGAAAAAAATAAGTTTTACCAGGTTCAGCAAGTATCGAAATTTTGTATGAAGTATCGACGGCAAACAATTGAATTAAAAACTCCAAACTGCACAATAAATTGCAGCTAAAAAACAACTGATAACAAATGTAATGTCAACTAAATTCCGCTTGCTTTTCTACTGTTTGTGGAAGGAGAAAAATTAATAATGTTTACCTTGTTATGTTACCCCAGTACCAGTCGGCATCCTGTAAAGATAGTAGATCAGAAACGGGCTTCTCCTCCAGTTCAGCTAAGAATTGCGCTGAAGACATCATATTGTTTAAATGCAAATTAGTCCGATTACGTTGCGTTTCAGCTGCGGTAAAATTTGATAAGTTATCTTCCCATAGACCATAATGCAGTAGCATACTAATAATCTTAACGGGCGCTTCGGTATCACATACCAACTGACTGCAAGGAAACGCACAAAAGAAGTGTGCACGAATTAGATATTATGCACAAAAAATTACAAGGTTTAGAAAATAATGGCGAAGTTATTAATATTTTGGAAAATTACTGGATTCTTTTCCACGACGATTGAAAAATTAACAGCAAAATAATTGGAATGAAAATACGAAGAAATGATGTATATCCGTGCGAGTATTGCAATTGCCATATACTACACGTGTGTCCCATAACCCATTAAATCAGCAAAATTTGTCTTGTGGTGTCCAGGAAATTGTTGTAACGCCTAATACACACACGGACTACTTCATTCTGTCAGTATTGGCTACAATTTCTGAAAACAACATACATTTCTGAGCGATTACTATTATCTCAATTACGAACGAAATTTCACGAATTCACAACTAATAAACATCAGATACTCACGAAATGTTCAAAGAAAACGGTCATAACACATAAACGAAATCAAAGCTGTGTAAATACTTCTTCAAGTATCCTACGACACTGCGAATATTGAAAGTAGTGAAAACTTAATCCCTCAAGCCTGATCGATGACTAAAAATTAAAAATAATCCAACGATAAGTAAAACGTCAATTTTTAAATTTACTACGAGGTTTTTGTGCAGTAATCGTACATTTACGACAGCGTGAACGCAATTGTCTTACATTCTCGAGTAACGGTTCCAAAAGTTAGATATAAAACAAAATAAGTTCTGATGAATTGCACCTCCTAATTTGTAGTGCTTCGAAACAACGTATTATCTTGCCAGGAGCAGATTACTGGTAAACATTGAATAGATTACAAAGACTAATTTCCAGTTCTGAAAAAAAAAAAAGGAAAAAAAAAACAATAATTGAAAATTC
Source organism: Ericerus pela (assembly GCA_011428145.1). Classification (NCBI taxonomy): domain Eukaryota; kingdom Metazoa; phylum Arthropoda; class Insecta; order Hemiptera; family Coccidae; genus Ericerus; species Ericerus pela. Next base: position 1,409,225 of record WOFM01000011.1, on the reverse strand, counting down.
ATTGGAACAGGTACTCGCAAACAGTAAATCACATAAATGACCGATTACGGTTAGAAGAAGTATCGAAAAACATGTCAAATGGCATATAAGCGGCGTGTCACCTTCTGATAAAAGTACAATGAACGCATGATTTCTAGCGTAGTGAGCAGTTTTAACGCTGCACTGATTGGCACCGACGAACTAAGTTGAGATCAATCAAGAAGAACATCTGTCTGGAGAAAAATCATCGATAAAAACGCGAATTTATAATGAAAACGAAGATTAAGTACGTACCTACATATTCTTCAAGAGCTTAGAAAGTTTTAAAGAACCAAGTACGAACAGAATTAGGTACATCGAACTGAAATATGCGATATGAAATTTGATTGATGTAAAAAAACTGGTACAGATAAAGAAATTAAAACACAGGGATCAAAGAGTACTTAATGGTTTCATTACCCGAGCATAACATCCGCAACAGATACAAAAAACTGCTAAAATAAAATCAACTGAAAATATCTCTTGATAATTTGATAGATCCTTCCTTAATCATAATATTCATATTCATAATTCCGCATTGGTAAGTAATCAACTAATCTAATCAGTAATCATCAGATTTCAAAGGATTTCCCTCCCCTCAATCAAAAAATTATGAATACTTGGAAAGGCCTAAGGAAAGGAAATGAAGAAATTGAACACTATAGGTTTGTTTTATTCGGCAAGCGGTGTCGACACCAAATGGTGCTATTTCTTTCTGCAAGATAAATGCACCAATTAAAGAGCGGAGTTGACTCGAATGTAACGGAATAGTCTCCCTTGGATTCACTGGGAGGCATGCGATGTTGTTATTTTTGACAAATGAAACATAGCTTGTATGTTAAATATCTCAATATGAGCACGTTAAAATTTGTGTAGCGGTCTCTTGACGAAGATTGTTAATGCTATATAAATTTGATAAAAAATGACAATGTATTTTTCATGAATATATTTTTTACGTTTTTAACGTGCAATTTGCGTGTAATTAAATCAGAATTAAAGTTAAACTGAGCGGTTGATCCTTTGATCGTGACTTGTGGGAGTTGTGGGTGTAAAAGGTAGAAAATAAAATGGTTTAAAAACGCTCGTTCTAGCCTAAAAACAACCCGATCTCAGAAAAATGTCAATTTTCGGTTACCCCCACGCGCTGCCGTGAACTAGATTGGAATACGGACACTAAAATCTCCCTGAATATTTTCGTAACCTGAGCATAGACAACAGCACTATACTTCGTTTCGCAATATGGGATATTTTCTTCTCATATAAGTGTTTTTTTTTTGTTTTTTCTATATATAATCTACAATGGGGTACCGGACATGATTTTCAGTAAACATATTTTCAAATTCTTTAAAAAAAATAAAAAATATCAGTGAAAACCACATTAAAATTGGTTGGATAGAATGGGAGAAAATGAATGGTAAATTTGAGTTGACAAAAAACGTTGTGATATTTTTTGAGCAGGGGGTGTGATGTCATAGAATTGACACATCAGCAAACTATTCACCTCTTTCACAGGTTTCTCATTCATTCATTCCTCACTTTCCTGTGTGTGTACATTAGTTTAGTTAAGCTCATCAATTTAGAAAGTTCATGGTGACTGTGAGGGAGGGGATGAAAGGATGTGCACTTGCACCCCCCCAACTCCCTTATTTATAGACAAATTCAAAACATTGAAAAACAATAAAAACTAAGAAAATCAAAAACCAATTATTCCTTATTTGTTTTTATATTAGAGCACAGCCTTGGAAAAAATTTTTGGTGGTGCCTGAGGAGTTATTTACTTTGAGGGCTGAGTTCATATTTGCAACCCATTTTTAGATTTAACCCTTCATTTAGCCCCCTGTAGCCCAAGAAATTGAATTAAGATAATATTCTTGAATATTATTGAGTGATACATCGATAATATTGTTTTTTAAAGGCTATGAGTTTACATTTATAATCCATTTTTAGATTGAACCTCTCCTTGGCCCCCTGTGACCCCAAAAAGGGGGTTAAGATAATATTCTTTGATATTATTGAGTGATATATCATTAATAATATTTTTTGAGGCGCTGTGTTTAGATTTTCAATCCATTTTTTATCAAACCCCTTATTGAGCCCCCTGTGACCCCAAACAGGGGGTTGAGATACTATGCTTAGATATTATTGAGTGATATATCATTAATAATATTTTTTGAGGTGTTGAGTTTAGATTTTCAATCCATTTTTTGATCGAATTCATTATTGAGCCCCCTGTGACCCTAAACAGGGGGTTCAAATAAAATTTTTAGATATTATTGAGTGATACACAATAAATAATGTTTTTTGAGGCACTGAGATTATATTTACAATCCATTTTTAGATTGAATCACTTTTTTTCTTCCTGTAGCCCCAAAAAAGGGATTGCAATTATATCTTCACTTATTATTGAGTGATTTATTAGGTATTGGATGCCCATTTTTTTTGAGACCAACAAAAAACAACAAAATTCAGTAAAACCACTTGCCCAGCTTACTTGTAAGAAAAATAAGATTTTTGTATTTGTACTCAGAAACTTGTAAAACATTATAAACAATATATCACACAATAAAATGTGAAAAGTCAAAATTAGCTGCTTATATCTGAACCACTTTGGATGACATTAAAAGGAGTTGAATGAAGAAATACATGTCAAAATAAAACTTCAAGTCTAAAAAATTTACCAATAATGTATAACACAATATGATAGAGATATTCAAAATTAGCCTCTTTCTGAGCTCCTGTGGGATCACATAATGGGTAAAATTAAGAAATTACATCAAATTCAAAATCAGCAGCTAAAAAACTATTACAAATGATGTATTACACTACAAAATATGAAAAGTCAAAATTTCCCCTCATTTTGAGCCTTGGGGTCAAAAATGAATCAAATGAATAAAAAATGTCAAATTTGAACTTGTTGCCTCAAGAAACATTACAAATGATGTATTACATAATAATATGTAAAAAAACAAAATTGGGCACTTTTATGATCCCTTGGGGTCAAAAAATTGATCAAATTGAAAAATTATTTACAAATTTGAACTCAGTACCTCAATAAACATTACAAATGATGTATTACATACTAAAATGTAAAAAAACAAAATTGGGCCCTTTTTTGAGTCCCTTTGGGTCAAAATATTGATCAAATTAAAAAATTTAAGGTCCAATTTGAACTCAGTACCTCAAAAAATATTTTTTTAAAACATAAACAAACAATATTATACCACCTTTGTGTTGAGTTGAATAATTTCAGTGTATATATGTTGAAAGTTCCAAGAAAATGAATTTTTGGCCCATATCTGCTGCCCCTTTCTTATTTTTGAGATTTCAAAAAAAAAAATTAGATGTGATACTCAAGCACCCTCATACCAATTTTCAACCTTCTACCTCAGGGGGAAGTACAAAAAATAAATACAGATAGAAATCCAATCTTATTGAATCTTATTTACTTAGGTAATAATTTAGACTTTGAGCTTTCTGTGCCAAAAGTTTTCTTGGGTCCTGAAATGAAATGTGCGCCCACCCTTGCTTCAAAGTCATTTTTTAAAGTCAATTTTGTTCAGTAAATTTTCACCAAAAACCTACTTAAAAATGAAGTATTAATGAGATGTATTGAAACCAGTAACCTCTGATAATGCAAAATACAAACATGTCAATTCTATGACATCACAACAACAGGGTGCTCATCGAGGTACTGTTTTTGTTGCAGCGCAACTTTGACATCTTATATCTTCCTTTCTATTTAATATTTTTCAAAAAATTTCAGAACCTTCATTCACAATCTTTAGAATATCTCTCCCATTAATTTCAAGTAATTCTGAGAGTCATGTCCGGTACCCTATTCTGGTCAGTGCAGGAAAGAAAACCATCGAATTATTTCCTAAATTTGTGCTTGTTAGAACTTGAAATAATTTTTCGTTTTACAAAAAAATAATATTTTTGACACATTCATAAAATATTTTGGAAATATGATACTTACTCAGTAAATTTTATTGCATGCCTAGTATTTGTGGGATATTGGTAATTTTTTGCAAAAATTTTAATATTTTATATATTACTTTATTAAAAGAATGTTGGTGATATATGTGATTTTTAAACAAACTACTTTTTCTTACGAAGCTTGCTATGCAAGTTTTTTTTTAATTTCTCATATTATTGAGCCAAATGATATTTTAATGCTATTGTTGTTCTGTTCTTTCGAATAAAAACAATATTTTTCATTCACCCTTCCTAAAGTTCATATTTTTTTGAATGCAAAAATCTAGGAAACAAAAACAAAACTGAAAAAAAAAATATAAGCTATAATTTTTCTTAGATGGGGATATAAAATAAATGTTTGATTTGTCATTCCAAAAAAAAAAAATTGAAAATTTTCTCATCTAAAATTTGGTGTATCTATTCTCGGAAAAGGTATGAAATTGTTGAAATCATTATATGCTAGCATAAAAAAGAACACTGAACTATAAAAAGTTACATATGCACGAAATAAAGGAGCCGGGTACTTCACGAAAAAAACGGTCATATTATCACAGTCTGAGAACAAGACGATGTATTTTTCCCATGTATTTTTCCATAAGAAGAGAAGAGTTCAAATTGATTTTCTGAGAATGGGGAATACTTCAATATGGATGATCACTAATCGTTAGAGGATAATCTTTAAATTCTACCCAACTGTAACGATAAAAACTCATTTTTAAAAAAAATTTTAGCATTACAAAATCAATACATTTATACCCATTTTCATCCGTATCCTGTTTTCGGCCGATTACTATTTTCGCCACCAGAGTTCGTATTTTTTGCCTCCAATTTCCAATTGCCAATTTGCAATTTCCATCAACATATCAAATGTCATGAAAAACTTGAATCTAGAAAAATGTGGGTACGCACCGACTGTACTCCAGCCTGCCTACAACAACTGCAAAAAATAAATCCCTTGGAAAGCGAGGAGAAAATGCCTAAAAAACAGAACAACCTTCACCCCCGCCAAAAAAAAAAATGAAGCAACTAAAATCCTTAACTCGGGGCATAAATACGTAAAATTGGCAACACTGGAGTAACGACTGATGCTGAAGTGCAAACTGGTGAACAGTGAACACGAATTAGTTTCACCGGATGCCCAACTGCACGTATTTTATTTCATTTCTATGTCGCCCCCGCCAATCACCATTCACAATCTGCACCTTCTCATCGATGTTTACTCCGCAATTGTTTTTAAATTGCAACTGCTCTTTCGCACTTACTCACTGTAAATGAGAAATTTTGCTTTTAGTAGCCTGTCGTTCTCTACGTACCTACATCAAATAATTTTGTTGCCCCATTAACGACGCCCAAAAACAAAGATCGTGCCCATTTGGTGCAAGACAAACGAAGGCTGCCGGCTTTCGGTGCCGCAGTGTGTCAAGAATGAAAACAAAATTATCGTGCCAACCGGTTACCACCGAAAAGTATCAACGAGTTATTGAGGAGTGTGGGCAGCTATATGTCCGTGTGTAAAAACGTTTACGTGTGTATGAATACAGAAAAGAGATAGGGATACAGTGACTTGAGACAGACAGACTGTGATGAAGAGAGAGATGGACAAAGACAAAGGATACGCCAAGAGTGTGCGAGAGAAGTCAAAAAATGCGGCTCGGTGCGTGCGTGCGCGTGTGTGCTCGTGTGTGCTCGTGTGTGTGTGTGTGCGTGTATGTGTGTTAACCTACGCAATTTTTGTCGCAATTTAATACATAATGCCGCATAAGGCAATGGACGATTAACAGGTTTAAAATTTTTTGCTGTTGAGAAGCGTGGTATGCCTCCAAAGAGTCAAATGGCTCCGCACTAGCAGCCCATACGCGACTCATTTATCTATGGTATTATAATTTTTGTTCATTTTTTTTTTTTTTATACGCGTATTTTATTAGCCTCTCTGAATCTTCGTCTATCTCTTACTGCGGGTACCTGTCTTTTATCTCCATCTGTTATGTTTTTAGCTAACGCGCCAAACCGATTGTGATGAGTAAGGAGCGGTTTGACGTGGAAAATTAGCGATAATCATTTTTATTGGCTCTTCGACCGCAACGTGGTAACGGTGAAATTCGCCTCCGCTTATTTATTTTGTCTGTATTTTCCATCTTTTTTTTTTTTTTTCTGTTGATCTTGTATATAGCAAAATAATTGAAGGGCGAGTCTACACGTACAGAGTTGACTGACGAGGAACCAGAACCACCATGTAATGAATATAGAGAAAATGAGAAAAAAAAAAAATGGACACGATTGTAATTAAGTTAGAATTGTACTCTGACGTGCAATATGAGATCGTTGATCGCAGCAGATAAATGGACGATAATCGATTTTTTTTTCCTTCCCATTCATTCATTTTCCACGTCGAGTTGTCTCACATGTGTAAGGTGTTAATGTACGAAGTCACATGGCTCGTAATTTTATTTTATTTTATTTTTTTCTCGCTCTCTCTCGTATCCAATCTTCTAGTAACTGGTGTAGATGTGAGTGAACTTTGAATGGAATTCCGTTAAAACTTGATACCTGTTCGAACATGGTATTGTTCATTTTAGCGAAGTCGAGGGATTGATTTAGGATGTCAGAAATTTTTGGAAATTATTTTCTGAAATTTTCTGATCTGTAACTGCGGATGAGAAGTAATACGATGGTCCCGTTGGCTTTGCTAGAAAATGGCACATTCGCATCTGAATAGCCAGGTAAACAACCCTACATTGCCACGGTGTGTCAGTAAATGTAACAAAAGTTTTTCTCCATCGTGAAATAGTTATTTGCAATACAAGTGCGTAAAGTTGGTGATTTTGATACGAATGTGATCTTCGCAGCACGAGCCGAAGTTGAGAGATGCAAATCACACGAGTAGCAAAGCAATCACCTTATACGACACGTACTATCATTGGCGCCTAACCCATATGGAGCGAGGGGTAGTTGCTCCACATAAGAGCTGTTAAATTCTGAAAAACCAATGAAAAGGTATAGCGAAAGGATGAGGTAGGGGTCCAAAAAAGAGTAGGATATCGACTGTCAAAAATTTTGCCTCGCTCCATATGGAATTTAGAAACTTAGGCACCCTTGCATACTATTCTTTGCAACACCCTCCCCAAATAAAAATTTCACCAAGAAAAATTTTTAGGTACCTATTTAAACAAAACTAAAACGGCAAATTTTTCTTTAATTTACGTTTTCTTGTACGTCTATTTTCAAATAGCTGAGGAAGATTAAAAAAATTAGTGTGTAACCGTACAATCGGTTCAAGTGAAACTTCTATCTGATTTTCGTTCAATGAGTCAATTGGAGTTGAACGAGCCAAGCTCTCGCAATCACGGTGATGCGTTTCATGACCGTTTTTTAATTTACTATCTTACACAAGGAAGTTTCACTTCAAAAATTAAATGAAAAGTAGATTCCAAGAAAATTTTATTTTCTTTCCATAACTGCCAACTCCAACTCTTTAGCTTAAAAAGTGGCTGAGGAATTACTGAGTGAATGAGGAGAGGTTTTTGGATTCCAAAAACCGGTCAATTTTATATTCTTTAGAGTTTTTGTCTGTTACTTATTTTCAAACTGCTAAAGATGATAAAAAAATTAAATGGAAATTTTATAAATTTTATCCTCTTTTCAGCAACATTAACCTTAGCTCTCTGCCTTAAACAAACGTTGAGGAATCATTAAGTGAAATAACAAAGCTTTAATGTTTTTTTCAATTGAAGTGAAAACTTGACGATCAGTTTTTCAAAAAATCTGGATGGGCAGAAATTTCATAATGTTAGATAAGACACAGTACGCATGTGCAGTCCAAAGATTAGTGATGCCAAAAATATTGATATTTCAAGTATCAATACTTTCCCTTCAAAATCGATATTTGTTTGAAATTGCAAACTGGAAATTAATTATGGGAATTTAAGTTTTTATGAAATGAAAAAACTGTCCTGTATTATGTCAATCATCAGTTTTAATTTTTGAATTGTGAATAAATAACGATAATATTCAACGTCTTGTTTTTAAATCCTACTACCTCTTTTTTCAAATTTATCGCTAAATAGACGTATGATTGGGACATTGTAAAAATATTGATATATCGATATTGTATCGATATTTATAGAGGATGAGGATCGGAGATGAAACAAGAAAGAAAGATTTGATTGAAGTTCCGTCCAAGAAGCGAGTGTATTTCAAAGAAGATACATAATTTAAGCAAAGTACATTTAAGTTTGATAAACGAATGTTAACGGAAATAAACGAATGAGCGGCGGAAGTGGTATATCAGTGTAGCCGCAAATTGATATAAATAAATTGTATATTATATGTGATCGTGCGTTCGCAGGAGTGAGAGGGGAGAAGGATTGGTGGTCTCAACACCCCATTACAATCTTTTGAACCAATCACAACTGCGGGTGTTTACAAAAGGTTTTAGAATTTATTAAATTTACAAATTGTTACATTTAGTTGAATTATTACAAAGAAAATAAATATGAATTGAGGAAAACAAAAAAATAAGGTAAAAATGTGTATACAAAAATGGTAACTAAATTGGACATGGTAAGTATGTATATGATTAATGTTTAATAAATATAATGTAGATTAAACATAGTAATATGCATTTTTTTTTATTTAATTTTTTTTTTTTTTTTAAAGAGATAAACAGCATGCAGTAAACAGGGTAAGTATAGATAATGTAGAGTTATTTGGAATATAAGTTTTTTAGGTATTGATGTGAAATATTTTGTTTTGTATGGTTACAGGTGTGGATTTGATATTGGATATGACATTTTAAGGATCAAGATTTGGGGATTCTAGGATTTTGAGAGTTAAGGAAATGTGCTGCTTACTAGATAAGGCTTTTGTGAGTAAGTCAGCTAGTTGGTCTTCAGTAGCTATCTGTTTGAATGTGAAGATTTTGTCATTATAGGCTTGGGCAAGTCCATAACATTTGATCATAAGAGCTCGAAGTCGTTTCTGACCTCCTCTAGAAATGACATGAATAACAGAGATATTGTCTTCGTATACCGTTACAGGAGTGTCAACTGAGAAGAATTCACGGTTGAGGAGCCAAGCGAGTTCGATATCCTCAAAGGAATCGTGAAGAGCTATTAATTCAGCTGCTGTGGACGATGAAGCATGAATGTTTTGGCAATGAACGCCCCAATTTACGAGGTCACCATACATTGTAATTAAGTAGCCAGTTATGGATTTACCTTTTTCTAATTCTTTTAAATTTATAGGTTGATCATCAATGTCGGGGGCATAAGATGCATCGACATAGGCGGATATGCCTTCGGACTTAGATCTATAAACCAATGCAAAATCAATGGTTGTTTTTAGGTATCGGATGATACGACGTACGTGGTTCTTTTTGGTGTCATCAGAACAATTTTGAAATCTAGACAGGTAATTAACAGAGAAGGATATGTCTGGCCTTGTGCCTCTAGATACATATAATAATGCGCCAATCATAGATCTATATTCCTTGTTGTCAGTTCCTTCATTTTTGCTCAACTTTAAGCCTGTCTCCATAGGCGTTTTGGAAGGATTTGAATCACATAATTTGAATTTTTGGAGAATCTTTTGGATTTGGATTTTTTGAGTGAGCTTTATAATTTGTGATTCACGATTTCTTTCTATTTCAAAACCAACAAAATGAGATGGATTGTTTATGACTTTCATGGTGAAACGTGTTTCAAAATGGACGGTTATTTCGTCAATCCATTCGGGGCGATTGGTTGCTAGTAAAATGTCATCTACGTAGATTATCATGAAGGCAATTCCATCTGATTCATCTCTACGTGTGTAGACACATCTGTCGATTTTGGATTTTGTAAAATTGGATGTTGAAAGATGAGTATCCAGTAACTCAATCCAATTTTTACTTGATGTTTTTAAACCATAAATGGATTTTTTGAGTTTTAACAATTTTGTTTTATCAACATTGCAAACTAGGGGAATATTTAGAAAGATGTCGTTTTTTATGTTTGAGTTGAGGTAAGCAGTTTTGACATCATATTGAACAAGTTGTAGGTTTAATAGATTGGTTACGGATAAGATCACCTAATTAGCCAGAGTTGCACAACAGGTGTATAAGTTTCTGTCATGGTATATTCGGATCGATCCATAAAACCTTTGGCTACAAGTCTAGCTTTTGGGCACATTATTCCTCTTTCATTGGCTTTGGCCGTAAATATCCAACGTGTATCAATTGGTTTAATGTTGGGTGTACGATCTACTATTTTCCATACTTTAAGGTCTGACATTGATTGCAGCTCATCATTGATAGCCTTTAGCCACTCTTTCTTAAATGGATTTTGAAAAATATCGCTGAAGCTTACCAGCATACAATCTTCTATGAATTGTGAGTCTTCTGATGAGGCTTGTTTTAGTACATTGACCCTATAGATTGCCTCAATTTCCTCTTCTAAAGGTTTGACTTGCAATTCCTCTGGTTTACAGGTAAAGTCGGCTAACGTTTTCGTCTCATCAAATTTAACATCAGAGGATTTGTAGGATTTCATTTTTATGGGGTCCATTATCTGATAACCTACATTCGAAAATCCGATTAGAATGGTTTTTAAAGCTCGGGGCAGGAATTTTGGGTCGAGATGCTCCTCTTCATTCTTCTTGGCTCTTACTGCTGATTGCTGTCGTTGTTCAATAGGAACATGTTTATATGCAATAGCACCAAAGACTCGAAGATGGGATATATCGGGTTTAGTCCCGTATAATTTTTCGTAAGGGGTAATATTTCCTGAATTAACGCGGGTCGGACTTCTATTGATGATATGGGCGGCAGCTAGTACAATTGTTGACCATAATTTGAAATCAATTTTTGCGTCATATAGTATAGCTCTAACTCTTTCGAGCAGGGTTCTGTTTTGCCTTTCGGCTATAGCATTTAGTTCGGGGGTATATGCCACACCATCATCTAAAGTTATTCCTTTTTTGGAGCAGAATTGTGTCATTTTAGTGTCGGAATATTCCTTAGCTTGGTCAGTTCTTAATACGGAGATGGGATCATTTGAGAACTTAGTATGGAATGATAAATAGTACTCTTTAAACTTATCAAATGCCTGAGATTTTCTTAATATGGGGAAGGCTAGAGTATATTTCGAATAGTGATCAATGAATGTTATAATAAATTTTTCTCCGTTATAAGCTTCTTGAAAGGGTCCCATGATGTCTGATGAGATTACTTCCATTCTTCTTGTTGGTTGAGTTCTCACACCATGATGACCAAGTCGGGTGGATTTAGCTTTTAGGCATATTTCACATGTGGCAAAGTCATCGTCCTTAAATACCAAATTTTGGGGCATACATACAACTACTTTAGATAATGTCTTTAGGCTTTTGCAACTTAGATGACCTAATCTTCTGTGCCAAAGTGTTTTAGTTTTGTTAATATTTTTTTTATGCTTTCTGTTTATTCCAACACTTTCTCCATTTGATTCATCCTCGGATTCGGAATAAACCTCCTGACTGACTGCTTCCACTGCAGTATCTTGTGAATTTTGAGTGTGGTCAATGTTTTCCTGTTCTTGTGGATTACTAGTTTCAGCCTCAATCTTTTGTTCAAAATTTTGGTTTAGATCATCTATATGATCTTTCTGTTCTGCTGACATACAAGGTATAGGCATACATACAAGCTCCTGATAGACCTTATTATCTTCATCTTCTTCTACTATCTCGTAATCTATGTAGTACATTGAACCTCTCTTTGGAGCGGTTATTGTGACTTCACCAGTATGTTTATTTATAATGTCTGCATGATCAGTGTCGGTTATTATTTTGAATATTCCTGACTCCATGATTTTAGCACCTGACCAAATATCAAGGCTTAAATCAGGATCATAATAGACTTCTTTTAAATGTATGGTGGAAAATTCTGCATTAGAATTGCAAACGTTGACGTACATAGATCCAACATGAGTGGGGTTTACAAATACACCTTTTTTAGCACAAAGTGCTTTACGAGTATTGTCAACTTTGCGTATGTTTCTTAATTTTGAAAGATCGTTGACCATATGGTCATCTGCTCCATTATCTAATAACATCGTATGGAGTTGATTTTTTTTTGTTTGGGGGGGGGCGGATTTTGATACTGTTGGGGGCTTGGGCCATTGAAATTCATCGTCGATGTCATCAAGACTTAAGTGATTCAAGTTTGAATGTAACATCATTGAATATTTAACACGAAAATTGGATTTTTCATTTGTCTTATTTTGGGAGTTTGTGTTATTGGAATTCTGGGGTTTCGAGCTACTGTTCTGATTAGGGGGTTGTGGAGTATTACCTGCATTAGAAGTTTCATTCGGGCATGTTCTAGACATGTGACCTTTTTTATTACATCTAAAACACGTAACATCCATTTGGGAAACGTTATCTTTAGGGGGATAACTATTTTGTTTGTTTTGACTATTTTTGTGATCGTTTAGATAACTGGTTGTATTATAATTTGTATTGGGATTATTTGGGTTATTATTATTTCTAAAGTTTCTGAAATTTCTTTTATTATTCATCGGTTGATAGGATGATTTGGGCTGATCAAACCCGGGAAATGTTTTATCAGAGTATTCAATACGATCACATTTTTCAAGTATCATTTTTGTGAGTCTGACAGTAGTTCGTTTTTCTATTTCTAATTGACGGAATTCGGAGAAGACAGTATCAAATTTTTCTGGTAAAGACATCATTAACTGATCAATTTCATCTGCTTCAGATAAGGGGTAAATAGCATCACGTAGTTCTTCCACAATAGTTGAGAAATATTCTAAGAATCTGCGGATGGTACCTCTCCTAGGATCAAAGCGAAGGGACTGAAATTTTGATTTTAATACCATGATGTTAGTAGCGGTTTGATTTCTGTATCGGGCATCCAAAATTTCGAAAATTTGAGAAACAACATCGCAAGTTTTGACATGATGAAGAATTCTCTTATCAAGTCTTTCAAAAATGTGGGCTTTGGCCCGTTCCTGAGTTTGGAAAAATTTGAGCCATATAGATGAAAGGCGTTCTTCCGATGATGTGTAAATATAGCTAGTTTCACGAGCAGTTGGAAAAATTGTGGAATGGCACCCTTTACCAATTAGTGTGCTGATTACAATTGCACGCCATCCCTCATAGCCATTCCCACGGAAAATATTCGAGACACGATCATTGTTGTCAGTGTTCATAATTAATGAATTGACTGAACTTAAATAAAAAAATTTACAAAAAATGAAAAAAAAAAAATAAGAAAACGGATGTCAATCCCCAGCAAATGTAGCAAGACTAGGATTGCCGTACCTGTGTTAACCAAACAATGTATTTTATAGACGATAGTATTTAAGTTTGTCCTTGTGTGATTCTCAAGTAGGTCCACTCTGGGCAAGAGACAACACACGTTAAAGATGAGATTGGACACTTCCCATAAAAAAAAATAAAAATAAAATAACAAGACTTTTACAACCCAAAATGATTCGTAATTGAATTCAATGAAACGAAGTAATAAATAATAATAATGAAATAAATGAAATAGTGAAGGTGAAATGAAGTTAGCTACTTTCAGACTAGGGAATTAGGAAAGAAAGATAAATAAAAATATGGATAACAGGGCAAAGAAAAATTCAACGCTGTATCCCAATAAAACAAATAATTCGTAATAAAAAATGAAAAATTAAAAAAAAAAAAATATGGCAGGTGATTTGAAGAGAGAAAATAAAATAATCACCAGATGTAATGTAAAATAATTCTTTTGGTAACTTGAGATTAAAAAGAAATTCACAGTAGAAAAAAAATTTGTAAATGGTAAAAAAAATCGAAATTGGAAAAATAATATTTTCGTATTAACTAAATAAAATTGTACGAAAATAAAAGAATTGTGAGATTGAAATAATTTAGTTTTAAGTATTCGAATAATAAGAAAAAGTATAAATTCAAAAAAAATCGTTAAAGTATTTTTGACACAATTGTGCAACTGCAAACATTTTCAAGTTGCAACAAAATGGTGGTTTGAATATGAAAACCGCGCCAACGTATTTATTCAATGGACGAAGATAAGAGTTCGTAGGTTCGTTGCACTTAACAAAAGGTTAATGTACAAGTTCGAACGAATGAACAAAACGAGCCGTGCCTACGTCACGAGTTGTACACTCCAAGACAAAAGTGGCTGCAAAATTTTGCACTCACCTTGCCAAAATTTGTACTTAGAAAAAATTTTGAAAAGGCCGAAATTATTTGAAAATAACGATATTTTCAAATATACAAGTTAAATTTTGAATCCGAAAAGTTAAGTTATGCAAAAATACGAAATTTTATTCAAAAAATACGAGAAAAATTACGAAAAATATATTTTTTATTACCTTTTTTAGCAGAAATTTTCATTTATTACCCTTTTGACTGATGGTTTTTTAATTTCAGGTTCATCTTTGAAGATTTTTGAGATGATGCTCTGTACTTCGATGATTGAACAGCGCTTCGGTTGTTTAGGATGTACTTCGGTGAGTGTTTGAGTTGAAATTTTGAGGTTTATGTTGATGCCAAATGATGAAGTTTGATTGAAATGATGAATTCTTGAATTTGATGGTGATGATTTTGAAGCTTTTACGTTGATTTCTGATCAATTTCTGATGGCTCAAGGCGATTTATTACCAATATTATGACTTCGGCGAATTAGTTCATACACAAGCAGGGCAGACACTAATGATTTTACTAACTTTTGAGCAACACAAGCAGGGTTCTCAAACAGTTAAGTAATCGACGAGTCTTGGAATCTTCGTACACTTGGCCGGATTATACACAAGCAGGGCAAATCCAATTCAGCAAAAGACGAAATTCATTAAACGTTTACAGCACTCAAATATTTTTCGAAGACAAAAAAATGACTTGAAAAAAAAAAATTAATAAGTTGGAACTATGTTACCCAACACAAAAACAAAAATTACGAAAATGACTAAAAAAGAACACAGTTATTCACAAGAAATATTTAAAAAAAATTTGACTTAGAAAATTCACTATAAAAGATTTTAAAATGTTTAAAAAGTTTGTTTCAGGTACAAGGATTGTTACCGAGCGATGCTACCATATAGAGGATGAGGATCGGAGATGAAACAAGAAAGAAAGATTTGATTGAAGTTCCATCCAAGAAGCGAGTGTATTTCAAAGAAGATACATAATTTAAGCAAAGTACATTTAAGTTTGATAAACGAATGTTAACGGAAATAAACGAATGAGCGGCGGAAATGGTATATCAGTGTAGCCGCAAATTGATATAAATAAATTGTATATTATATGTGATCGTGCGTTCGCAGGAGTGAGAGGGGAGAAGGATTGGTGGTCTCAACAATATTCTCACAGAAATATCGATATATCGATATGAAAAAATATTGATATTTGGCATCACTACTAAAGAGTGATTTAACAATCTTAGGAAGTTCCAAGCTGCGCATACGTGAAATTTTACTTTTCAACAATGGGGTAAAATCTAGTGTTGTCAAAAATATTGATATGTATCGTATCGATATTTTTCCAGGAATATCGATATTTTGCATATCGATATTCTTTATCTTATAAAACTTACTCATACACTTGGTATAGAGGCATTTGAGAAATCAATTAAAAAAACACTTATACCATTAATTAAAACAAGAAACTTGCAAAACGTATATTCACACAAGTAAAGATGACGACGTCAAAATGGAACATCATCAGATAATATCACAGGCAAAAACATAGTGAATAGTAAACTTGGTTAGAAGAAAATATCTCAACCCTCTCAGTTTCAATGTTAAGTTTAAATAAATGTGTATTTTCCAAAAATGTCAAATTTTGTAATGGCTGCCATTCGAAAACCAGTTGACCAATTTTGGTCAAATTCAGTAGCATCCAGTCCTTAATAGTCTTTAACTAGAGACGATTATAAAAATTTCAGGCAAAAATCTTTTAATTCATGAGAGTTTTATTGGTTGGGTTTAGAAAATTATGGGGAACCCCTTCCTCACAAACTACTATGAATGGATATTAAAAATTTTGACACAAATGTGTAACCTCTAAAGGCATTTAACACTACCCAAGTTTCATTGCCATAGGTCAAAAAAAATTTTGTGAAAAAAAAATGAAGTTGACTGGTTATATGTCGACTCAAAAGTGAATAAGTAAACTACTCCCAATGAAAACATATTAATGGTAGCAAAAAAAGAAGCAAGATATGCTCCCATTTGGATATAGATGAATGAATAAATTCACCATAAAAAAAATTCCGTCATTTTACCTTCCGTTTTCTATTTATATTGTGTACAGAAGTATGTGAGTGACCTTTATATTCTTGATCTACGACTCAGAATCGGTGCTTTTTCAAAGATCACTGAATGAGATAATTGTATTTTCATTGGAAAATACACCAAGGGCTTAATGCAAGAACCATACTTGTGTAATTCTTACATTTTTTCCATTATCAATTACATCTCTGTGTAAACATATATGTACAGGCTAATTATAACTTTGTTAAATAATTTTTGAGTCACTGTTGATACTTCAGAATCAATCTTGCAAACAGGCCTTACCGTACGATAATTAAGAAGTATTTTTCACAACTGGACTAATTCAATACCCCCTTTTATCTCCCATATCGCAGAAGAATTATGAAGAATAATGAGTAAATTTCAGCTGAGAATGAAATATTGACATTGAATTTTGCATAGATCAAATGATTTATAAGATTAGTCTATCAAAGACCAACATATTTTGCAAAACTGAAAAATGACCCTTCCTGAAGTACTCCAAAAAAAGCATTCACCATGTGGGGGAATAGAACCACACCAAAAAGTCAGAATTTTTTACTTATATTCGTTAGGACTACATTTAAGGGAAACAAAAATTGTTACTCTAGTAAAAAATTAATATAAAATGAATTTTCTAATGAAAAAAATTAATAAGTACGATAAGTCAGGTAAAGTATTCATAATTCATGTAAAGTTGGCTACAAAATAGTAAAAAGTATCAAAAAAATGTTACGTGAGGTCGTAATAATTAATTTACATTATTGAAAGGAAATACTAAACTTAGGAGGGGACAAATTCCTATTGACTCTTCTTCTATCTATAATATAACTTCTTCATTTGTGTTTGTGAATGTAAAAAATGATCGTGTCCATATTTTATAATTTTTAATATTGTGAATAATTTTTGTATTTAACTGGGAGCCATTAAATAATAATTACACTTATCATAACTCATCATTAAAAGAGCAACAGTTGATTGTAGGAACCGCCATACTTTGTCCTACATAAAATACATTCCCCAGATATAGTTGGTATTGGAATGACCATGTGATGAATTTCATCACTTCTAGCTGGAAAATATGTAGGTCCCAAGTTTGATTCCCAAAACTAATAAAATGTACATCTAGTAACCTTTGATGTGTGCTGGATACAAATGCACACTAGTGCTGTATGGTGAAACTCACTACTCTGCTTCCTAACTTAATTGGCTGATAAATGGTGCCCTATATAGAAATATAACTCATCTAGTAAGCCTATGCGTATGGGTATAAGGGACATTTCTGGCTCCACCCAATCTACAGCATCTAATAATGCATATCATTCAACTCATGTTAAATCTCTCTAGGGTGCAGTGTGTAGGAACTGCCATACCTTGTTCTATATAAAATATATTTGCCAGTTCTAGCTGGTGTTAGAATGGCTGTGTGGTTAAGTACACCGCTTTTAGCTGGCAAATATGAAGGTCCCAGGTTTGATTCCCTAAACTGAGAAATCCTACATTGATAATTACTTACAAGAAATTAGTGTATTATTTGTAATCATTTCTCAGTCATCAATACTAGTACAAATGAAGAAAATCTTATTTCAGCAGATTTTCCTAAGATTCTACAAGTTTTCTTAAATAAAAAAAAAAAAAAAAAAAAAAAAGTAGAAAGTAATTTAAAAGAGAAAAAAAAGAGGAAAATGCAGTGACAACAGCAATTGTATTAATTATTTACAAATGTGTAATGAATGATGAGTAAACTAATCTGTAGTATTCATCATTCATTAATATGGAATACCTTATATCAGGGAAGATATTCAAACAATAGAAGGTTTTCTGTAATTATTGCGTGTTCACCACATACCATACACAAGGTATGAAGGAGCCATGACCTTGACAAATACTGGTGATTTTGTAGTCAATTTTGTGGACTTATATACCAGCTCCTTACACACATACAAAGACACATGTGTAAAAAATACATACATGTGTGTGATGACTAATTGTGACGTATTTTATCATTGCTATGGTAATGGGTAAAATATGGCACGTACACTGATAGGCTGGATTGTGACATCATCTATGATGTGGACTATCAATTTGTCACAGTCTGGATGTTACATCATACTTGCATAAGTTTGTAAGTAAGTGAAAGTAAATATACTCGTACAATGAGTTTAATGTACAGTGCACAAAATTAGTCATCTTGCAATAACGACTGTTGTCAAGAGTCCCAGCCTTATTTAATCCCCACAATTATGATAAATTTAGGTGTTCAGGCAGCAAGGGGATTCAAACCTGTATCAACTGAACACCTAAAATCTCTCTCGTCACCGCCACCAAAAGTCAGCACCGTATTCATTGGCCATGGTGCTGGGTGATGGTGTTTGAGGGAGAAGCAGCAATTATAACCAACGTAGTGTGGTGTTAGCCGCCACACTACTCCCCCTCAGTATAGCGGAACGTAATACGATTGCTGGTACGGAGGCGCTTTGCAGGTAGGGATGTACATAGGCGCGTAGTGATTCCCACCCTCATCACCACACCGTGGCGCACACCCTACACTGCTGTCACATTTTGGCACTGGTGGTGTGACGTACCACCTTGGCTACCAGTTTCTGCTCGTGTCCGAGAGATGGCATTACCATCTCCCACATCAGATCGAGGTCACCACTTTAGGTGTTCAGACGGTATGGAGATTTGAACCCGTACTGACTGAACACCTAAAACCTCCCTTGTCACCACCACCAAAAGTCAGCACTGTATTCACTCGGCCACGGTGCCAGGTGATGGTGTTTGAGGGAGAAGCAGCAATTATAGCCGACGTAATGTGGTGGTAGCCGCCACAATAAATAATGATTATTATTAGGCTTGTGAAAAATATGCAAAAGGAAATATTTTTGTTGTATTGGGTTAAGGAATATTAGCAATATCTTTACTGATCTCAATGTCATAAGATCAATGAGCCCACTTTGTTGGAGAATATTTTGGCACATTCAGGATGTAAAATCAGATGTCAGTATATTTTATTACCTTGTTTTAGAGAATATTTCAGAATATTGAACACAATTTAAGAGTTTTTAACTGTTTTTGAGAATATTTCCCAATTTTTGAATTACAACTTCAGTTACACTTTTGGTAGCTCTGAGGGTGACTATCAAAAAAAAATTATTTAATTCGTTTTTGTACCATTTTCAAATTTATAATAAATTAATACGCATAATTTTGTTCATATTTTCTATTTTTTCCCTGTTAATAAAGTTTCTTACTGATCATAGTGAGGTGCAAAGTGTGTATTTGATTTGCTTTTGAATAATACTTTCCAAAAATACCGTAGGTATTGCTAGGGAATATTTTTTTGGATTTTTGTGCAATATTTTTGTAATATTGTGATAAAATAAAAAAATACTTAATTTTAGAGAATATTTTTCACAACCTTGTTAATTATTATACCCACGACTCATCGTTTGATTGACGAACGCCCTCACATAGGCGCAAATGAAATTTGAAATTTTGGATAGCTCTACCAAAAAATATTGTATATTTATATCACATCGATAAAAATAGATTCGAAAATTTTTGGGGAGCCAGGTCCCTTTTGTCCCTTATTTGCACCTATTCGCCCACGCCCAACTCTACGTGAAGTGGTATAGTATAGCTTTTTACAGATTGCTTCTTAAATTAGGCGTCAAAAGTCTTCAAATCTTCGTTAGGCTAAGCTTATTTTATAAAAGGCTAACTGTCGAAAGAAAGAATCGGTTTTTCGACTTTATTTACTAACGTGCGTGCTCTACGAAAATGTGTTTTGCGTGAAAAAACGGTCAACTATCAATTTTTCTTTAAAAAAGTTTAGTCTTTGTTTTTTAGAACAATCAACTGTTTTGCTGTTATAGGGTGTGAATGTTGAGAACTACTCTACTCCGATCGAAGAAGTGACATTTTCAGGAAAGTGTATAGAAATTTTATTGAGTGGCATTTTACGAATTACGTGATTTTTTTTATGGAGGAAATGTCGAAAAAAAAATAAAGAAGAAATTCTTAGTAAGTCTGAGACACTTACGATAGTTATTAATCTTATAGATTCTTCAACTTTCTTTTCCTCCTTTATTCTTATATACAGCAAGCTGACATTTATTTTTTTATCGAATGATCAATGAATAACGAAGAAAAAAAAAAGGATTTGTTTAGTTTTGCTACTACAGAATATTAAATATAATAGAGGCCCTCGTTCATTTAAACGCTGCAACCAAAAACGGCACCGCTTTTGATGTTATTTGTCCCCACTTCTTCGGTACCGAATTCGAATTTCCTTGCCCTTCAATCGGGCCCATGGGCGGTAATCAGAATTTTTTCTTTCAAATAATTTAATTAAATAAATGAATTTTAAATATAACTGTTAATTTAAAAATCACGGCCAACACGAATTTCGTAGATAAAAATGAGATTGAAAAATGTCGGTACTTCAGCAATGGCTCATATTTTGATCGTAAAAGTGGTGTCGTTTTTTGTTTCTAATTAGTCTTCCATTAGATTTATGACTTTGTGTTTGCTACATCCTTGGTACCTACGCTGTCACTAATTAAATTGCTCTTTTCGACACACTTAGATGTATAATTTCAAAAACTGCAAAAAAGTTCATCTTTAAAATAATCAAATGGCTCTGAAGCTGTTATACTGCATCGACTTCAGAAATATAGATGTATTTTTCGAATTTTTCCCCTTCACACAACTGAATCAAATGAATAGGTAATTGTAGTACCGTGGGCTTGAACCAAGATTGAAGATCTGAAGTTTAACACGCTAAATCCTAGTCTTCTTTGGATGGTGCCTTCCTTGTCCATTAATTATCATCTTCGCGTCCTCCTTGCCCCCATTTCCTTTATGATTCCATTTTTGATCCAACTGCGTTGTAACGCAGTTTTTTTTAAAGTTTTTTTTTATTTATTATTATTGGCCTACGACTCCGTGTCCATTTTACGCAACGTCACGAAGTATAGAAGGAGGGGCAGTGGGCTATAAAGTTGACTGTATAATACTGGACCAGTAAAAAAACGATGATTTCTCATTAGGTATGTCAGTGTTAAATAGACAACCATTATGTACCACTTGACGTACTTCAAACAACGTTTATGTACGTTATCCCTGTGAATTGAAGGGATGACCGTTATTAAATATATTCTAAATTGGTGAACTCGAGCAAAACATGGAAAGTACGCACCAAGTATATGCTGGTTGCCTACTTTAATGCCACCGTGTCTTGACATCAAAAAGTTCAACAAAATTTTGAAATTGAAAAAACAGGCCAAATTCTCTTATTTTTATGATAAAGGTTCACAAGTGCATAAGCAAATATCAAAAAAACCAAAACGTATGTAAAACCTGAGGCTTTTGCAGGTTCCCAATTTTGGAGATTTTGTAACTTTTACAGTATCCACCCGATGAAGTACTTAAAAATTTATACTGTAATTACAGTTGCAAGGTCCAACGACTTTCTGTACAAAAATTGTTCAGATTTCATAGGAACTGGGCAGAATTTAGTCATGTTGAGCGCAGCCAATGGACCATATTCTTAAGGCCAACTCACAATTAATGGGAATGGAAATGTGAATGGGAACGTAAAAGATCTAATTACAAAACGTAATGGAGGCGGTCACATTAGGCCAAGAACAAGAACTACCAGAGAACAGGAATGGAAAAGTTGACCATTTCCATTGAGAAAGTATTATGAAAGAACCATTGAAATTCTCGTTCTCATTTTTATTCTAGCTCCAGTTTCTCATTTTAGTTCTTGTTTATTGTGAACCTGCCTTTAGTCGTTCAGTTCACAGTTTACTTGAGTGAATTACTCGAGAGAAAAAATAAGAGTATGTATTAATTTCAGTATTTTTGAAACCTAATTTTTTCCACTGAAATATGAATTTCAGGTGGAAAACTTGTGAATTCATTTAGCTAAATGCCCTAAATTCTTTTAGCATTAAGTGAATAACCACTTAGAATATGGCCCATTTCATATCTGCACAGGTCTGCCCAAATAGTGCAACAAAAAAATGTAAGTTCTCAATTCCTAAAATAATCACTTGACACCCAAATCTGTTTATTGTTGTCGATAGTTCATAATAGCTGGATTCTTTGTAGCCGATTTTTTTAACATAGAAGTAAATGGAATTCTACCAGGACCAGGCATTTTGTGGACAGTAGCCGTTTGCTGTACCCAGTGTTTGTTATAGTGATTTCTACTGTAATTTCAAATTTATTTTACTTTGTTTAACCAAAAAATCTCTATAATCATCTTATGCCCTAACCACAGAAAACATGACTTAAAAATTTTTTAGAACCAAATAATTAAAACTTATGAAGTAGTTGAGTCATGCAAGCAAGTGATGTGTGTAGAAGTCAACTCTGAAGTGATCCTATGCCCAGTAACTTTTTTTTATTGTATTGAAATTCACTACTTTTTCTTCAGTCAAGAGGCACTAAGAACATATTTCTGCAACACTTATTGATAAAGTAGATGATTGTGTGCGCCTTGACTGCATATAAGCGAATGATTTTAGAACAATGCATAATATAAATTTAATTCTTTATGAATCATTTTTTACTTTATGCACGTCTTGTACGCACGCATGACAAATTCTTTATGCCTTAACTTGTGCGTCGGCATTACTTTAAACACCATAAGAGATTTGTGAAAAAAAAGTAACGAAAAAAAAGACAATATCATGCCTGGGATTTGGTAGCGACATTTGACCTTAAATATAATAAAAATGTTAGTTTAATTTTGTCTTAGTTCAACTTTTTTTTTTTTTTAAGAGAGTTGTTGCAAAAAATAGGATGTGACATGCATGCATATGGTGAATCAACTCATATTGCAAAAATCACAGTTGGATCAAAATCACCTACTTTATATCCTTGTATCACAAATAACTATTTTTGGCTCGGTGTTACAAAATAGCCTTTTTGGTAAAAGGCTCGGATGTAATTTTATTGAGCCAATTAACCTTCATATCTGTCACTGACCAATGTCTTCCACAAAAAAGTCTAACGTAACTTTGTATATCTTAACTATAAAATAATCGAGGTTTGTTTCAGAGCTTCTTGGCACCATTTCATTTTGAATATGATATAACCTTGAGCAAAATAAATGGTAACTCTGGAAAATATAATTCATGAAAACTGAGAATTTTTAAGTTGAAGTAGCTGTTTTCTCTCTGATGAATTAACTGTACCATTTTCTGCTTTCAAAGATGAAGATACACATATGTAGCCTCACTTATGTGTTCACTCACCAGCTCTATGGCTTTATTTTCTACACTAAAAGAAAGACCAAATGCATACCAAAATTTTAACATCACAGTGGCAACACTGCACATAAAACATGCAGGCATGATTACCTCCTAAAACATTGTCTGGGGTGCTTTCAAAATGAACAACCATAGTTGTCTGAAGAAAGTTGAAATATTACCCCAAGTTTACCTGATTCAAAACCAATAATTTCTCAAATGTCAGGGTAAATAATCAAAATACAACAGGTTGTTATCAAATATTTCACATTGTCATAAAAATAATACCGCATCAACCAATCAAAATAGTCAGGGTAGTTTTTCACAAAATATTTACCAAGATATAAGTTACCTTACCTGGGTAAAATAACTAACTCATTCTTGGGTTAAACAATGAATCCATTTTGAATGGTTGGAGACTTGCACCCATATTCTAGAACAATACTTAAGTAAAGATTCACTACTCAAACAATAATTTGTCTGCGACTCCCATGTATTAGTATAGGATAAACCTGTCAAATGAGTAGGTACTCAGATATAGAGCTTGTAATCACAACCATAACCAGAATAACCACTAAAAACCTAAACAATTTGATAACATTGATTTGGAAACCAATAACCGAAACAAAAAAATTTCACATAACCGTAATCAATAACCAATTTCCACATAATGCTGAAAACATTAACCAGAACAATAACCAGAAAAAATCTGTTTTTATTGGTTTTTCTAAATTATTATTATTGATTATTTTTTTCAAAAATTACCAATTATTTCCCAGAAAATTATCAATTATCAATAATTTGACCTGGAGAAAAGTTATTTTGTTTAACCAGAACAATAACAAGTAACCAAATATGTACATTTTCAACAAATAACCAATTACCAGTAATCAATATAGATTTTTTATTGATTCCCAATAACCAATAATCCCAAAAACATTTTGGTCACAAGCCCTACTCAGACCTCGAGCATGACATAATTGTTGAGCTCTGAGCATCACCGGGTAAAAACGTTCGATCATTTAGTACTGGATACTTAGGTAAATACATAAATCCGTGCCAATGATATTCACATAAAACTGTAAAATGGACATCAGTTTCACTCAATTTCACTGGATTCACAGCAACATATTTATATAGCTTTAAATTCACAAGAGCTCTGTTTGATAGGATTACACTAACTTACACCAACGTACACTAGTGTGGACATTCCACAAATAATCAAGTAATACTTGGGGCAAAGTCATAACATTCCTACATTTGTGGAATCGCCCTCCTGGTGTAGGTTGGTGTAAGCTGATGTAGTCCTATCAAACAGAGCTAAGACAATGAAACGGAAAACAGACAAAAACAGACTTACTGCACATGCGGAGATAAGGTGGCTGCATATCTAGTACAAATGATCAAAGGTAAGAACCTTTGAGTGTATATGTTATGGAGGGCTGATTTGTATAACATTTCTATAGGTAGTTACCATCAGACACAGACATCGTTTTTGAGAAATGAAATTACTCCGTTTTTCATGTTGTCTTACAGTGATTTTGTTCCCCGAAACTCTCTATCGTTGAAGAACAGAACGGAACTAGGAGAATCAGTCTTCCATTACTAGAGTCATACTCGAAG
This sequence comes from Ericerus pela, assembly GCA_011428145.1. Lineage (NCBI taxonomy): Eukaryota > Metazoa > Arthropoda > Insecta > Hemiptera > Coccidae > Ericerus > Ericerus pela. The sequence goes on along the minus strand of WOFM01000011.1, from coordinate 1,384,081 downwards.
GTAAAAATGCTTAAGGTTTACCTCTCAGGCTCGGTATCAAAAATTTTTGATAACGACTCGTAAGCGATAACGCTCGAAGTCGCGCCCGCAGCTTAAGTTCTACTAACGTTATGTTATAACTGCGTTAAGAAACCTTCTTCATACGGATGTTGGAGTGTTTCGGTTGTTACCCGGGCGTTTATTCTGAACGCACCCCGATAATCGCGATGATCGCTTCGCATCTCTCCTTCTCACACGAATATTATTATTATGAGAATCGTACGCCGACATGTCTGGTTGTGTTTCGTATGTCGCGTGGTGCTACGAAAAATAACGAACTCGATCACGATCGATCGTTGAAACAGCGATTTGCACTTCTTTGACTATTGTAAAGTATCTACTAATTTTCTTTTTTTCCTTTTTTTTTTTTTATTCTTTTTAATTTTCGTAGTATTTTTGTCGGCCGATTTCAGCGTCCCAATATTACTAATTACTTCGTCGTCGTCGTCGTCGTCGTCGATGTTGTTGTTGTTGTTTTTAGTTCGCGGTTTATTCTTCGCTACTCACAGCCATCTTTGGTGCTGGTATATGGAAAATATTTCAAAAACCGAGAAAGTACAGTTGGTGAGTAATCGATCAAATTTGTTAATTTTTTTCGCTAGACATTTACGTGTTAGTGTAGAACCGAATTTATGTAGGTAGCTACCTACGTAGCCAGTTTCTTGTCACTATCTCCTTTCATTTTGAGGAAAGATGTTTCAGCGTTATTTATCGACGCTTAATTTGTATCATATTATTTTCTGTTACCGTGCTCAAAAGCTGGTTGTCTGTGACTGAAACGAAATTTTTTGTATTTCTAACATCGATCTGTTTTCGAAACATTTATTTTCGCGCGAATAACGAAGAAATTTCGTCATTTCATCGTGTGTTTCCATGTCGACTTTTTTTTGCGCCTTTAACTTCTATTTGAACGAAGGCTGCCAGTTGAAAGTAGATTAACAGCAATTAGGAGCCAAAAAATTTGATCTTTCTTACAGCTGTTGTTGTCTTGACATTTCAAATGTGTTCTTCCAATGTGATAATTTATTTCATTATTCGTTACAAATTATTCGACTGTTTTTGCTTTATTCCGGCTATCATGTCCTTTGGCATACAGCTATTGACCTTGAAACAATGTGTGGAGATGTTATTGTGTCTACCTCGGACTCTCTCATTTTCCTAAATCATCTAAATACAGATAAAATATGGCTTCATTTTATTTTCGTTCGAAATGGCGCTGGGATTTTGATTTAATTATCACTTACAAGCTATTCACCCGTGAAATTTTTTAATCCCGTTTTTGTGTAACATTTTCAAGGCCCAAGTTCGATACAATAAGAGTAATAAGGCTCTTTACTACAAGGTATGCGCAGAGGCATGGGATGTCCTGACCGGGGTGGTGAGTCACACCTCCAGTCAAAAAAATTAGTCGGAAAATTAGTAAATTTTGAGAGCAGTCGGCAGATTCGACATTCTAGTATTTTTAACTGACTTCAAAAAAACAACTAGCGCAACAAGCCTCGCTGGAAAAAGTAGGTTTCGAGAGAAAAAATTACGAATTTTGATGGTCACATTAATTGTCTGTAAGTTTATATTTATTAATGGTGTGTTATGATTGTATGAAATGTGTTAGCTGCTGACAAAATATTAGAAAATATGAAATTTAAAAGCATTTTTTCTTTAAAAAATGGAAAATAAATTAAGATGATAAAGTATGGTACATCATCATGGTAATTTAAAATAAAACCAATGAAATATAATAAAGTTATGAAATAAAAAAAAAAGAAAACATGTGCATGTGGTTAATGTTTGTGAAAAGAAAAGTTCATGCAAATTAGAAAAAAAAAAAAGAGGAAAAAAACTTTACCGGAAATATCGGCTGGTCGATCCACACCAAAATTGGTAGTATGCTACAATAAAATATAATAAATATTTGTTTCAAATTTCGTACATATTGTTCCAAAATTCTCGCATTTTATGACTAATACAAAAATAAAAATAGCTGTACGGAAGTACCGCCCGGTCAGTCCATACCAAAATTAGCAGTATGCTACAATAAAATATAATAAATATTTTTTTCAAATTTCATAATACTGTTTCAAAATTGTGACCAATATAAGAAAGAAGATAGTGGTACCGGAAGTACCGTGCGGTCGATCCACACCAAAATTGGTAGCCGGCTACAATAAAATATCATAAATATTCATTCTGAATTACGTAGCTATTGATGCAAAATTGAGCATTTTATAGCCAAAATACAAACACAAATGGTGGTGTGGGGACTCACTGGTATGAGGTAAAGGGGCTCGGACCCCTCGATGACAGTCCCTCTCTTCTCGCAACTATGCCACCGTTGTAAGTCAGTTTAGTTGGAGCCACTTTTTCTAGGCTGTATTTTTGGCTTTTGTGTTTTAGAATAAGTTACCTATCTAGTTTTTGGCTTCATTCATAAACATGGATACCATTTTGAAATTGATGAGTGTTACAGTCAGCAGTTAGATAAATGTGAATGAAATAGAAAATCGTTCTTACTTCACACTTCAGATTTTTAAACTATCTCCTCCGCCTTCTGCAGGCTAGTTTATGTAGAAACGAAATGAAAATCAAACTGTTGGAAAGAACGCAAGTACCTTACCTAAAATGCCAAAAAAGTGTAATTATTTACCGTTTGAATTCAAAACTTGGACTTGGGAAAAATAAATCCATGTTTACTATACGTTTGAAAAATGAAAGTAAATTCTTGTATTTTTTATTTTATTTTTAGTCCTCCAATCGCCCAGAAAGATTCTAATAATGATATTCAAATTATATTAGAGTTTAAAAAAAATCAAAGCTGCTAAATAGGGGGCGTTGAATGTTATCAATTTCCCCATTTCGTAAACTTGATGGCTAAAGCGGAACTAACGAAATGACATTCCCGGAATTTTAAAATAAAAAATTAATGGGAAAAAAATAAAGTTTACTTCCTTTATTTCTTTTTCAAATTGCCTGCATTTCACCGACCGTATCTCATGTTCTGAGAGATTTTTCATTCTAAATTTATGGTCAAGTTCATAGGAAAAGGAAAAGAAGAAAACTGTTTTCGTTTCGTAAATTTTCAGGGAACATTGTTGCTTTTTATTGTGCTTTTAAATTTTAATACCGTATCCTTCATAAACTGTAGAGAATGCTCTGTTCTGAATGAAAACATACATTCAGTGTAGTGGCGCAATCTAGGGGCGAGACTTGTGGAAAAGCCCCGATCCTGAGTCTTAGATCACGAATATATAGGTCATTCAAATTCATCTGTAACAGTACACAATACATATATATGAATATAAGACCTATTGATTTTGTTTCGGATCGGCAGCATGGTACTTCCGTTATAGTTATTTTCGTTTTTGTTTTGGATATAAAAATTTTTAATTTTCAACCAATAGCTGCGAAATTTGAAACAAATATTTACTATAATATATCATAAATTGCTATAAATTTTGGTGTGCATCGGCCGTACGGTACTTTCGGTATGGATAATTTTGTTATTGTTTTGGCTATAAAATTAGCAGTTTTCGATTAATAGCTACGAAATTCGTAACAAATATTATAACTTGCTATAAATTTTGGTGCGGATCGGTGTTATGGTACTTCTGGTTACCCTATTTTCGTTTTTATTTCGCCTATAAAATACCTAATTTTTGATTAATAAGAACGTAATAATTCGGAACAAATATCTAATTTTACATTTTTCGAAAACCTACATTTTCTAACGGAACTGCTGCTGCGTTAATGCTTTAAAATTCATTCCGTAGTTTTTCGGAGGGAAAGGTTCTCAAAGTTTTGTAAACCAATCGTGTTGTGATGCCAATAACTCCAATAAATTGAAAGATTTTGGCCTGAAATTGTTATGACAGTTCGAGACTATTAAGGACTGATTTGGTATTGAATTTGAGAAAAATCGGTTGACCAGTTTTCCATTGGCAGGCCTTACAAAATTTTATACGTTCGAAAAATTCAAACTCACCGCCGTTGATGAGCGGAAGAGATATTTTTTGTTGTTGTTTTTTGGTTCACACTTTTAAAATTTTTAAATTTATCCTCCTTAACTCATGTTTCGTAACTTCTGACAGTGTATGTTACTTCAGATGTGTTACAATTAAATGATTTGAGAGAAAATAAAATAAACTGAGCTAGTTATATGCCAAACTTGAGTGTTATATATTTTTGGAAATGATTTTCAATAAAAGACTCACCATCACAACAGTGGCGTCACTACAGGTCGGTCAAGATGGTCCTCGGCTCAAGCAAAAAAAGTCCTGACCAATCTAGAAAAATTGAAAAAAAATAAAGGGAAAATGCAGCTCAAAAAATGAAATGTAGAAGGGGAAAAAGTTAAATAATATTATAGTATGTTTTTTTTTTAAACACATTTGACTGCATTATTTTGAATTCTTAGCTCACTTTGGCCCGCGCAAAAAAAAAAAAGCTGGTGACGCCACTGCGTCACAACTGCGTTATTTGTATTTTTTCCCTTCCTTCACTGGAATATACGACGTAATTTTAGTCAACAAGACAGTTTCTCCTTCGTCACGTTTTTTTTCTCCCAAATTATGTTTAAAATCCCATGCAGACAGGTTGCTTCTGGTTCGCTCACCTGTTATGAATGCGTTAAATTATTTTTGTTACTTTTGACAGGATATGTTGCTGCAACTACGTTGCAATTAGAAATTTAATACAAACGAGCGGATATACGAATTCCAGAAGTTATCTTTTTCTTTATTTTTGTTTATGTTCGTTTCCTCGTTTGCTTTCATGTGTCGAATACTCTTGGCGATGATATTTTGAATTTTTTCGTGCATTTCGGTGCGGTAATTATTTCTCATCTTTTTAAGGATACCCGGTTGAAAAGAACAAGCTATTTTTGATTAAAAATAAAATTTAAATACTACAAGTTTTAATTAAACATAAAGGAGAGCACTGAGGTAGTTATCTGGTAAACCCTGTACTGGTTTTTATGGGGTGTGTAAAATTTTGTGTTGATCGAACCTTTTTTTTTTTAGAGGGGGGAGCCTCCATTAAACCTTTTTTTTTTTTTTCATAAACACCGAGTCTTAACCTATTTTCAACCATATCCTATTTTTTGCTACAATTACCGAATGCAGTGGTCCTCGTTGTATTATAGTAGATATATACGGTACATACCAAGGTTCAAAAATGAATGTTCACATGCGGGGGTGATTTTGTAAAATTGGTGCAGCTATTGAGCGATTCCCGGGTCATGTAAACTTCCTCGAATCGTGTTGGGGAAGATATTTTTTATAATTCTCGATCAGAAAGTGCAATATTTTTCACTGTCGTTGCCTATATTTAGAATGAATGAAAAGATCGTCAATATTTGAACTCAACAAACACTGGTATATTCGTTTGTACATGTTTACACTTTTCAGTCTTGTATGCCTAGAATCCCGCACCGAGGCGAGAAAATACCTTAGTCGAATACATGCCTTCATGTAAAAAATATTGTGTGAATATATGCCTCTGGGTAAAAACATGACGCGAATATATGCCTCCTTCTAGAATGTGACACGAATACATGCCTCCCTGTAAAAAAATAAAATAACCATAAGCCTACTGTTCTTTGGGTTTTGGCGATTATTGTTCACACTTCATCTGAAATTTATTTTATCTTTTTAACTAACTAACTCTCATCGTGCTAACATTAGGCTTTTTGCAATTAACTCGCAAATATAGTTGCGATAATCTTTTCCTTGCAGACAACATTGGAACTACAGTTTCAATTCCTCATTCTTGTTGAATAAGTCTAACTTCAAAATAATGAATTGCCCCCTGTTGAACGTTTTCTGTAGCAGTAATACTCTAGTGTACAATGATAATTCTTTCTCAAAGCTAATTATTTTTCTTCAAATTTCGTACATTGAAAAAATATATATTTTTCAAAGATGTAGATACCTACGTTATTCAAGAGAGAAGAAAAAAGTAGAATAACTGCCCACAGATTCCATCTGCCTACTTACGTAAAATTACATATCTGTATGCAAAATTCAAAGAATATTCGAACATTAAACTCGAGTTTTCGAAACCAACTATTTAATTAGACAAAATTTACTAGGCTTAGTTTTATTTCACTTTGTACGTATCTGTGTATTTTTTTTTCTTTGTATAATTTTGGAATAGAATGGAATTTGTTAGACCTCCCGCCGTGAAGGTGCCAATGGTAATTCACCCGATTAATGAGAAATCGGTTTTTTTCTTCCTTTCTTTCATTCTTCTCTCGTGACCCTATCCACAAGATAAGTTGGCCTACACTTGTAATTTGTGAATGAAGATGTTATAGTTATACGTTTGTGAATTCGAAAACACGAATTTTTGGGTTGAGAAATCGGTAAGAAAAACTAATGAGACGATCACAATTCGGAATCGATGCGCTAAACATAGAAAAGTATCGGATATTTGAGAGAAACAACGACTTGCTGAGGTAGACACGTGTTTTAGAAGTGAAGATACGCTCGCACACTGTTTACATTTTATACCAACACATTTAAGAAACTCGATAGGTAGTTGATTTTATTTTATTCTTTCTTCTTTCACACTGCCAGGGATTTATTTTTGTTGGCTAGGTCATTATATATTTTGTGGAGACACAGATGTTGGGTTTCCGTTTTCTTTTCGCTATAAAGCAAAAAAAAAAAAAAGGAAAATTTTGTTTACAAAAATTATTTAAGTCATTCTTTTTGTGTAAGGGTATAGTTGTCACTCGTCAGATGCTTGTAAAATGGCATGTCTTGAAAGTTTATTACGAAAAATTAGATTCTTGCACGGTTTTGAAATTCAAAGTTCTCTCTAAATTTGACTCGTCTAATGATAGGTAGTTTAGAAGCAATGAGCGACAAAAGTGTCATTATTTTCAAAGACACTGTTTAGAAAAAATCATTCTTGTCTTTGATAGCTAATTTTCGTGGAGTCCACTATGCAAGAAGATATATTATTTGCTATTGCTCTAGTGTCATTTCCTTCATTTGCCGTTACTTCCTGTATTGCGCTCAACTGCAGTGGCGTAGCGTAGGTTGAATATGGGTGTTCAAACCCCTTCGGGGTTAAAAAAAAATTCGTAATACTTTCCCTGAGTAATGGCTTACAAACGTGAATTCCCAAATTTAATTGATTACTTTGGTCTGAGCTGCTTAGAAAATCCATAACGTTGCCACTAGGTGAACTACAAACTTCGCAGTTAACTCGAAATTTTGCTTAGTGTAACAAAAATAGGCATATAAAATTTAAACTAGTATCGTCGGATGGTTCTGAAGTTATAGTGTTGCAAATAAACAAACACACATAGATACACGCACATGTTCACAAAAATAAAAATTTTTCTATTTATATGAATTACATGTATGGTAGATCTATCAGTTTGACAGGGTATACTGGTGTAGTGTGTATTAGGGAAATTTGGCCTCATCCAGTACAGTACACCGTTGTCAGTGGTATGTGCAAACTTTGGAGTCATTTTGTAAGCTTTCTACTGTATTATTGAAAAAATGTCAAGATATTATTTTTATTAAATATTTTATGTACTGTATTGTTTGTTTGAATATTTTATTTGTATAGTAATCAGAAAAATAATAAATGATTAAAAACCTGATGGGAGCACAAAAAATTGATTTTTAGGGGTGAAACCACAGTCAGATTTTGGGTTTTTTTCATATGTTGAAGACGACACTTCAAACTATCAGGTTTTGAAGAAAAATCTCTTCCCTGATTTTATTGAATGAAATACCCCTTGTTTTAAAAATCTAATTAGACCGACCAATATACCAAATTATGAAAAAAAGGGACAGTAGCAAAAAAAAGATTCATGCTTCCGTTAAATGAGACTTTATTAGAGATAACAATAAGCAACAATCGAACAAAACTTGAATAAAATTTTAATTTAATGAGTGCTGCTATCCATTACAAAAAAAAGGTGTAAGTTTTGCCGGGGCATAATTATTAAAGATTGATGCGTAAACATAATAATAGTGTGGTTATGTGCGCAATGTGTTGTGCATGCACACAATTACACACCTACCCATCATGTAACACACACAAATGAAAGTTACGATTGTAAGAGATACAGTTATGCAAATCTAACAATTGTAATTCTCATTTAGCCTCTACCATAGATCAAGCACTAAGATGTTTACACATCAAAAAAGCTCGGCGCTTCGCGCCTCGGGAGGGGGCTCCGCCCCCTCCACCCCCCCGGGATGTTATTACTTTGAGCCTGACGGCTAAAATGTAAAATACCTGACCCTTCAGGTTTTAGCCCCCTCTCTCTTTTCCTCTTTCGATATACAATCAGTGTCTTTATTATAATGTGTGGTCTTATATACGCGCTACTTTTGGGTCGCTCTTTCCTGTCGTTTTTTGGCTGGGGACCCATCGCTAAAACCTGAAGGGTCAGGTTAAAACTATTTTTTCAAGCTACAGTTGAACGAAAATCAGATTGAAGGTAAAAGTTAAATTGTGTTCATCCTCGAAATTAACTTTTTCTATGTTAGCCCCTCTTGAATATATTGTGGGACCAATATTTTCCAAGTAATGGCCTACATATTCTTGCTGGTTCCATATTGCATCATCTTTTTTTCTTCCTTTTGTGCATAACGTTTAATCTCAGTTTAGTGATCTTTGGTGGCATTTCGTGTAGCTCCTTCCAAATGCTCTCTTAATCAAGTAAATGACTTGAACAGATTTCTCATAACTAGTTGAATTACACTTAATGTTTTCTACGTAGAATCTGCCTGGTTGATTCTCATTCTTTTTGAATTGCATCTAATTACTTTCCATAGTTTAAAAATTCGAATGAAATTACCTATTTTATTCAGAATAACGAAACTATGAGGAATTTTATTGCCTGTAATTCTTGCATTTATCAGAGAAAGTAATTAATTGCTCGGTATTTGGGGATATTTTATCTAGTATATTATACCGCGTAATTAGCTCTAGTTTATGAGCAACAACAATTAACGCAGCTTAATAATTCGTCTCATTAGTTTGGTACCAGTACCTAATTTAAAACGTCTCTTCATCACATTAACGTGACCTAAGAATTGGGACAGATACCGTGTTTCATCTATCTCTTTTCTCTCCTCTCTCCTCTCTCCTCTCTCCTCTCTCCACTCTTCACTCTTCTGTCACTCACTCACTCTCTTTCTCTCACACCCTTCCTTCCACCAATTTTTTACCCCCAACATTATTGTCAAAATTTTCGCATTTTGTGATGAATCCGACTAGTGACTTCATTATTTTGGAGAATTACGTAGATCGTAATTTGAAAGTATGATCTAGGTGTTTCTACAAATGTCAATTTTTTTTCTCGATAGTGGGAGAGAAACAAAGAGGCGCAGCTGAGTATTTTCATTTCGGTGAGGAATTAAACTTCGATTTGGTTTTATGGCTCATTGAACACTAATACTGTTGTAATTTGGTCGACGCATCAATTATTTTTTTGTCAATGCACCCATGGATAGACAACGATTAGGTTATATTTAGTGAATATTATTACTACCTACTCGGTGTTTACACGGAACTGATGATGAAACAAAAGGTCATTATTTTATTATCGACGACATTATTATAAAAAGTACCATCGCACTATTTGCTTTGTTTTTATTTCCGTATCTTTTCTTTTCAATACAGTAGAGTCTATTATCAATCATTTGTATTTGATATTATCGAGAGTTCAATGTTTGCTTGGAAAACGATTTATAGTAGAAAAGTGAGTTTACTATAGATAAGGCAAATTTAATTAGGCCGTATTTGAAAATTAATTCATTAAATTAAAATATCTGTTGAAAATTATAATATGTTATATCGTGGCCTTGTTCTTTGAAAAGAAGTGGGAGGGCAAGTAGGCAAAGATGATGCATGGTGGTAGGCGAAATTTTTCGATCCAAATACTTTCAAAACAAAGTAAAATTTTGTTATATTATAGGCTCTATGACGGAAGAAAACAGAGATCGTCTCGAAATTCAAAATAAACAATCACCTATGAAATTATCGTAAAAAAAAAGGAAGGGGTTTTTTGATTTCCAAAAAAAGTTGTTACTCCACTCGGTCTCCATAAAATTATTGATCCGATCAAATTACTGTCTCAATTGAAGGAAAATTAGTGTATGATTTTGGCGAAAGATTATGTACAGCAGCTTACGGCTTGAATTAAGCCATGCCCATTCAAATTCCATCTTTTGGACATCTTCCTCCACCGGTACAGAAAGAAAAAGACTACGCCATTACACCAATCGTTCATTCGAGAAACGAAATAATAAATAAATTAAGTAGGTACCTGGTTAACTTTTTTTTTTCTGTTTTTTTTTTTTCCACCCATTGTTTTAAGTTTTTCCGGATAAATTGTCGTACATTTTTAGTCAAATTTTTAGTGAATTGTGCAGTTTTAATTTTAGTGGGTGAAGATTGCTGACGTATGCGCTTCCGTTGACAACGGTGTCGTTTGGTAATTTTCCAAATTTTTGTCTCAGTCTTTTTCATTTATTTGGTCACTATTTTTTCGATATAACCACGCAAAAATATGGCGAGGAAATTTTTCGCTTAATTTTGCAGCCATAGCTTACTCATTTTGCGCAAATGCTTAACCTTAAATTGTACTTTGCTGAATAACGGTGGTGTTATTTTTTTCCCGTAATCATCATTCTCTGTTTTTTTCATCTTCAGTTTTTCGTTTCATTCCCTCGTGACATTTTTCTTATTTTCTGGATATTACAGTACATTTTTTCTCCTTCTCACCCACAATTCAAAAATTATTAAATTTAATCAGAGTGATCTCTCTGGGATTAGTGGCCATTGTTCTATGTATGTGTGAGGAACTAGTCTATTTTGCTTATCGCTCTTTTTATTTCATTCGACCGTTACGTTAGCCACCACCTCATATATCTATTTAAAGATAATCCAGAATAGCAATCACGTAGACTTAAGGTGAAAGATAGTTTGTGATGCCATACTCCTCTTATGACGGAGAATTGAAGCAGTCGAATATTCTCGATTCTGAATGACTCGCAAAATATGATACAGAGTTATTGACTCATTTCCTTTTTGTTTTCAGCCATTTAAGAAAATTTTTCGCTACCTTCACCCTGAGTAGCGATTTCAATAAACTTTTTTCTCAATAATGAAGAGTGTTCTCATGGTGATCCCATTTTGTTTAATTTTTTTTTTGAAGTAATGAGATAGTTTCGAAGTTGTCTGTAAAAAAGACGTTCGTTTCAAAGAAAATATGAATCCAATGAATGAATGTAATTAAAACGAACGAAATTTATATCTATAAAAAATTTTACAAAAAATCAAATCAACTTCCTAAAATGTAGAAAAATATGCGCTGAAATTAACGCTTTTAAAATTTGTGTACCATGATCTTCGGGCGTTATTGTAAATACTAAATTTAAAATTTGTTCATTATGAAAAAATAGATTGACGTACAAGTTCATGTGCATAATAGAGCAAAACAGCACCAACTTCGATAATTCCAGTAGATCTTGCTGGAGAAACTTTAAAAAAGTTTCCTATTTTTAATAGACTACAAAAAAAAGAAGGTTCTCAGTAGAATCTTACGTATGTAGATACGTGTGTTTGTTTGTACGTTTGTAGGTAATATGCATATTTGTTTTTTTGCGAATTCCTGAAGAACTATGGCACCTGTTTTCATGAAACCTATTGGATGTTGACGTATTATTGTTAAACTTAGGTAATGAAAAAAAAAAATAATAATAATAATTCAACGAAATTTTAGGTACTGCTCATAATCAATAAACAAACAATATATCAGACTTTTTTATGTTTGTTCCAGCATAACTTTTCACGCTGGAAACCGATTTTGATGAACTTTGTTTTTAACGATATCGGTTGATCTCATGGTGGTTCTATTTTATTTTCTCTCAAATCTATGAAACAGTTTTTGAGTTTTCTTTGAAGAATTGTTCGTTTTGAAGCAAAAAAATGCAAAATGGGAATGTAAAAAAATTAGCTAAAAATGCACCGAATAAAAAATCATTTTCAAAAAACAGAATTGACTTAAAAAATCAAAAAAATCAATAAAAAATCCGTCAGAGAAAAAATAAATATTTTAAAATTTCTCCAACTAAATCTAGGGACTAGAATTATTGAAGTCCACATTAATTAATTTTGACAGAATTGACCAATAAGCCTATATACTTGGAGGAAAAGAGCCGACTTCAATAATTTCTGCTTCTAGATTTAGCACTATGGTCTTTAACTCATGGCCTACGGGCCATATGAATTTTTGGGGCTCGGAAAAGAATTTATAAAAGGGGAAATATTTAACTTTCATTTTTTATATGTAAGATTGTCATAAATTATTTTTACTATTAGTGCTTTGAAAATTTCATTTAAAATTAAAAGCTGGTGATTAACCTCTAATTTTTTACTAGGCTGATCGGGCTGTTATCCACAGTGGGGAGGTTTTTTGTATCACACCCTCTTCATAGAACTCCAAAATAGTATATTTCGCTGTAAATGGGCAAAGTGAGCGATCCTCAATGAGTTACAATTGGCCAAATGAGCCACAGGCAAGTGCTTTAAATCATACGAGTCAAGGTCGCTCACCTTGCGCTTGAGTTGCAATCGCTATTTTTCCCAACAATTGCACATGCGTTATTAGGGAAGTCGTCTGATTGGTTGGATGGAGGAGTGAAATACTTTTGTTGCGGGAACAATAATACTTATTTCATCCTGCTATTGACTTTTGCTCTTTATAAAAAATTTCTAATCCCTGGTCAGTTATTGTATGTTTTGAGCCTTGAAAACGAATACCTAATCGCACATTTTGCGACATGTATTGAGTAAAAAAAAAAATTAACCACCCGTTTTTGAACGAAAAAAAAAAACAAAACAGAACTTTTTGCTCACTCCGCTGGCAAAATTGTTTTCTCCGTTAATAACTCTCCGCTCGAATATTACATAAGCTACTGATGATGAAAAATTTTTTGTACCTTTATTACTTCGTAGCCGAAGGCCTTTTTCAAAAATATATTTTGGCCTCTGGGTATGAAAAGGTTGAAGACCACCGATTTAACAGGAGAAATTTTATGAGGGTTACTTTTTCTCTTTTAGCTTTTTTTATCATTGTTATTATTATTATTTTGAAGCTTGTTCGATTTTTTTGAAAAAAATTATTTTAGTTCATTTTTATTTTGTTATTTTAATTTAATTTACGTAATATAATTTTCTATAATTAAACGGAGTCGCTGGGACGAAAATTACGACTTCTCACCCACACTCGTTTTTTCCTCAATTTTTTTTCGAGAAATTTTACATTTTGTGATTTTGGCGAATCTGAAGCGAGGCGCTTCCCTCGCTCTCGATCTCGCTCTCTGTCTAGCGTTGTCTCAAGGAGAGTGTAGTAGAGACTTTAGACGCTAGTCGCTACAACGGCATACGAAAGTGATGGTCGTGGTAATGTAGCGGTAATGTAAATAATTTTTTTCTATGTTTTTTTGTTCTCGTAGAAAATCAACGTCGCTTGGCTGCAAAATATCCAATGGCTATTTTTAAAGTTTTTCGCCAGTCTCCTGAATAACGTGAAATAGGACACTACTGAGTCACAAAACTTTTTGAGTTCCAGCCAACGCTCGAAGTTTAATTGAGAAAGAAAATAAAATCGAAATCGACATCAATTTTTATTTTTTTTTGGTTATTATCTTCTTTTTTTTTTACTGTTTTACTTTTTTTTCTTTTTCTCATCTTCAGTGATCGTGTGTGTGTGTGTATTTATTACTGTTTCCCTCTCCCTTCTCTTTAAAAATGTGCAACTAAAATCGCGATTAAAAGTTGAAAGTAAAATTTATAATTTCTAAAAATGTCGTTGGGCTTCCGTCGATTTGAGATGCCCTTTTTTCGGTTAATGTTGTCGTTCCTTTTTGTTCTGTGCTGCACTTTCAATGTGTCGAACACCTTTAATGTGGAGTGGAAGAATGCGGTCAAACATCGTGGACCTGGTCAGTCAATGTTCGGTTTCAGTATAGCCCAGCATAAAGAAAATGGCCAGAGTTGGTGAGTGTTGTTGATATTTTTTTTCTTTTAATGATACGATCTTTGAAAATAACCAACATATTTTTCGAGGATTGGAGGCTGATTTGAAAAAAAAACATACACCCTCTCCTCATTACTATTCGTTATTTGCACGAGAGTTTCAATACTAAGCGTTTTCTTAGGACCCGTGGTCTGTGACGTCATTATTTTTATTATAATTTTTTTCATAGTTTAATTTTTATCTGTCTTCATAGCATTTTATAGAAGAATCTTAATCTCTGTACAAATTTATTTTATTTTGAAATGTAGGGATGGGCTGCTTCGGAGCAGTCTGGTTTGAAGAACCAGGTTTTTTAAAAGAGCTAGTTCCTAAAACTGCTCTGGTGCGACAAAGTCTGCTCCCTGTTCCTTTCTGCTCCGATGCTCCAAAGACCAATATAAATTTTTATCAGTTTTTTCTGATGCTGGTTTTTGTTATCAGCTGCTAAATTGAGTTCAATTCATATCATTTCCCATTGACATAAGATAACGAGAGGAATCACTAGAGAAAAGTTGGGTACGGAGAGCTGAAAATTTTATGAGTTTTTGTAGTATGTTGGTTTGAAATTCTGTGAAAATTTCAGCTCAATCGCACATTTCATTTTCGAAATATTGCTGAAATTCCGCCAACTCTTCAATTAGATAGAATCCTTATCATTTTAATCACTCAGTCTGAACAGAATTTCAACGATATCTCGGCAACCGAAGGTAAAATTGAGCTGCAATTTTTCAGATATATCGAAATTATGTTAACTAAGTATCCGGTGAAAATTTGGCTAAAATCATACTCTTGGTTCTCAAAATATCGTTGAAATTCTGCAACTAGATTTAGGTCATATTATTTGCATAGATATTCCATATAATGAAACATATCGAGAGGAAGTATGAGAGAACTGTTAGTTGTAGATGGCTGAAATTTTCTAAGAATTTTCAAATAACATACTACAATATCTCATAAAAATTCCAGCTTTCTGCTATTAACAATTCTCTCATAATTTCTTTTGATACCTTTCATTGCATGGAATTGAAAATAATGGAATTTCAGCAATATTTTGAAAACTAAACGTACGAATTAAGCCAAATTTTCATGGAATTGTTTGTCAACATATTACATAGCTCGATGTCTCTATTCTCACCCAATTTCTCTTGATAACTTTGATTGTATTGAAGGAAATAAGGGACACTACTTTTTCATAGTGTAAATATCGATGACAGACACTGCTCAATCCAACATGGTTAGGGTTACACTCATTCTTGGTTTAATGACTTTTATTTTAAATACGATCGGAGCAATTAGCAGATTGAAAAACCAGGTTTCTTGAAAACCAGGAGCAGGTGAACCAGGTTCCTCAAATGAACAATTTTGTCCATCACTATTGGAAAGATACAAGGATTAGGTAAATTTATCCTGATTTATTTATATCATCAACTTACTGCTGCTAAACAGAAACATGATTTTTGTATTTTTGGTGCTAAATCCCCTGAAATTGTGCAAACTTTTAGAGAATTCAAAGTTATCGAGAGGAATTGCGAGAGAACTATTGATTGTGATGAACTGAAATTTTGCAGAGACATCGAGGTATATTAGTTTAAGATTCTGTGAAAATTTGCTGAAATCTTACGTTTGAGTTTCGAGATATTGCTGAAATTCTGTTCAGATCGAGTGATTTAAATGATATTAAAATGAATTCAACTTAGTTGTGGAATTTCAGCAATATCTCGAAAACCAGCAAAATGTTTTAAGCCAAATTCTCACAGAATTTTTAGCTCACATACTCGGATGTCTCTACGAAATTGCAGCTCTCTACAACCAACAGTTCTCTCGCATTTTCTCTTAATATCTTTAATCAAATGTGGAAAGAATATGAACTTAGTTCTGTACGCCTGAAGTCCTGAGAACTGGGAATAATGTTTTTCTTCATATGTACCCTGTTATTTTTAGAGAGGAGTGCTTTGAATTCACAACAAAGATATTCATTTAACATATTTAAATTTTCAATTTAAAGTAATGGAAGATTGCATTTTCTGAATTTAATGATGATGAATCATGCAATAAATAAGTTAAATTCTGTCTAAAAAACCAAAGTTATTCCCAAGTCAGAACCATTAGTTTCAGTGTTGAAATTTTTCATAGATTTATGTCATTGAATTAAAATTTTGTAAAATAGCTCAACGCCTCACCCGTCAACATTGCCCATTTGTGTGAAACAAAAAACAAAGACAAAAAAATCCAGAAAATAAGGACGTCACAAACCATGGAAAAACGCTCAGTATTGATAATCTCGTTTCTTCACTTCTTCTCCTTATCACTATGGTTCCCCCAATATTTTCCTATTCCCTTGCATACATTTTGTCTCTTCAGATATGTCTTGAAAATGAATTTTTCTTTCTATGTCTCTAATCATCGATTTTTAGAATCAAATAAATCGAGAGAAATATTTTCGTATGTCCCATTCCCTAGATTCTTGGAAAAAAGTTTACTTCATCTTCCCTTTTTTCGAGTTCTTTCCTAATTTTCCTTGAGAAAGATTACAGAAATAAATTTTTAACTACAAAGTTGATGGATTTTACAGGAATGAAAAAAAAAAAATCATGTGGGTGAAGAACAGCTTGAGATCTTGTAAATCGTTTAAAGAATTTGTCGCGAATAGATATTAAAAAAATTATATTTTGAAAATGAGGAAGGATGCTCAACATTGAACTGTTCTGTATCATAATTATTTTTCACATCACGTGGATCTCTGTGCTAAATTTTCATTTTAAATTCTCATTTCAGAAAATTAGAAAAAGCGTTGCATAAATTATCAAGCTTTATATTCATCCTTAATTTTATTTAATTAATTTAAGAAGCAAAGATTTTGAGGTTCTTGCTCTCGTGACCAAGTAATTGATTCTTGAATGAATTTTTAATCTTATCCAAAACTTTAACTCACTTGATTTACAATTCTAATCTAAATCTGAAATAATCTCAATTTTTTTTCATCTCTAACCGGTTTCTGTTTTAAGAAAAATGTATGAAAAAAAATGTATGTTTTAAATGCATTAAGAGAGTACCTAGCTCAGCTATAAGTCAAATTCTGCCCTGTTTATAAGTCGTATTAAACCAAGAAAGAATTCAGAACAACAAACAACCCATGGATGTAGGTAACTAAAGAGAACTGGAGAGGACTAAGCTACCTCTAGAAATGTTCCAAAAAAGCGGATTACCATGCCAACATTTTTTATATATATATTTTTTTTTTGAAAGAACTTAGCACTCTTCCTAGAAAAAAATCGTCCAATTTCATCCATGAAGAAACATAGAAAAATATTCACAGCCCGTTCACTCATTTTTTAATTACACAGTAATTAACCATCAGTCACTCCAAGGGTGTATATAGCTCCGTCGTGAGGAGAGGTTTCATGGACTGTTCTGACCCTCCCTACGAAAATTCACCAAAAATCGACAAAAACCCACCACTTTTATACGTCAATAATATTTTTTAGCTAAGAAAGGTAGGTAGGTCCAGACCTTCAGTACCCATTGATCTACGCTCATAAGTGACACAACCATTCAAAATTGAAATGGTAATTAAAAATAAGTAGACGTTTTTAAGTGTTATAAAACGAGCGAGTTAATATTTATCTTTTAAATTTTATTTTTGGATATCTTGCAATCAGTTAACAGACTTTTTCTAGCATACTGAATCTCTTAGTCTCAAAAAAATGAAAAACAATTTCGGAAATGGACCGTTTATTTTCGTCCGAGATGTGATCATCGTGAGCAGCTCCTATTTACTTTGAACAATCCAGTCCCTCTGTTGTTGTGTGACGTCGATAGACCAAGGAAACTCATAGTCTCCATCTGTGTATGGTCACCCAATCGAAGACTCTATGCAGTTAGAACAGCTGCGAATGAGCGTGGGTTTGGGAAACAAAAAAATAAAAAAGTGTTTGAAGACAAAAAAGAAACGTTACAAAAGGAATCAGCTTAATCATCGTGTGATTAGTTCCTGCCTCTGGAGCGAAGATCAATGGAGTCCTAAGGTGTACCGCTGAAAAAATGAGGGTATAATTCCATTGTCGATGCGTATCGGTAGCTTGGTGGGTGACATGACTTGTTGCGTGAATGAGAAATTTAATTTCGATATTTTGGTGGGTACGTGAAAGTGGGTTTTTAAGTAGGTTTTCTATGAAAATCTACTTAAGTATTAATCTTGGTGTGATGAGATGACCTATGAGTGGGGATAGGTATTTTTTTCGTCTCATAACTCACTGAAAATTTGGCACCATAAACTCAAATTCGTATTTTTATATATACGTAGGTGTATATTGAATGTATTTTATAATTATATATTAAGTATGTATTTATACGTAGGTATATATAAGTAATTATATAATTATATATATATATATATATATATGTGGTATAAATTAGAATTTTTTCCCGATAGTCATCAAATTTGGAAAGATCATTGGTAGTACCCAAAGACCTGACCTATTGATTTTAGTGGGGATCGGCTGGACGGTACTTACCTCACCGCTATTTTTGTTTACCAATAGTTGCGAAATTTCGAAAAAATATTAAATATAATCCATTATAACACGCTATCAATTTTGGTGCCGGCCGGACGATACTTTTGGTAACTCTATTTTTGTAATTATTTTAGCTATAAAATGCTTGATTACGAAACCAATAACTATGAAATTTGCAAAAAATATTAATAATAATTTATAACAATGTGCTACCAATTCTGGTGCAAATCTTCCACATGATACTTCCAAAAAATTTATTTTTGTTTCGATTGTGAAGGACAGGCCATAAATTAACATATAAAGTGGGCGGCACTAATGCCACCTCGTGGCGAAATAGTGCCACGCAGTGAAGTACGATTGTGCAGGTAGACTACGATCAATGAACAATGAAATCTGCGTCACTAATAACAACTAACTTTTGAAAATAAAATAAGTTTCCTCTTTTTCAGTCAATTGAAATTATTAGTGTCGCCCAGTGAAAATCACTTAAAATATGCTCTGTTGGAGGAGGTAGTACTTTTGAACTGTATAATTTTAAGTCAACAGTTAAAAAATTTAATACAGTAATTAATTATGATCCATTATCAACTTTTAAGTTCCTAATTTTCTACTTTTTGAAAACCTACTTCTTTTTAACGGAGCTGCTGCTGCGTTAAGGTTTTTTTTTTCGTCAGAAAGAGGAAAGCGAGTGATGGGTGGATAGTTTTGTTTTACAGAGTTGAATGTATCGTCGTTATCAGTATTGAAAGGTATGAAAAACTTCAAAAATTATGGAATAACTTTGATTTATAGTGAATATAAAGGCTTGAAGGATTTTTAAAAAGTGGTGGTGAAAGGTTTCAATTTATTTCTGAAACAAAAACAGTTGTTAATCGACGAAATTAAATGAATTTTCATTAGTTTTCTAATTAAAATATTCTTGAATGATTTATTTTTCTTTGAGGAAGATTAAGGCCCCTGGCCCCTGCAGTCTTACCCTCGTTAATAATGACTATATAATTTTATTTTCGAAGAAACATTTTATTTGTTTAGTTTGAAAATTAAACTTATTTTCTGCCAAATTTTCCTAACCATAACATTTTACCTAAAATTTTTCCTTCCTGATTAGTTTTCTATTCGTCTTCTCATTTAGTTGAAATGAAAGGCACCATTCTTTGGAGAGGGACACGAGGGGCCTAAAAATGTTACACTTTTTTTAGTTCCCCGATCAGCAAATTATGAAGAAAATTCCGTGCTCGAATCTGGTTATTGAGTGATTTTTTTTTTTTTTCAATTGTCAGACTAATGAGTAAACCTGCAAAGATTTGACTTGTTCTTTGACGAATGCGTTTACGATTAAGGTTTAGGAGTGACTTTTTGAGGTATTGTTCGCCTCTAAACTTCTTTCATTGAGTTTGTTTGTAAGGTTTTGGACTCTTATATTTATAAGTTAAAATGAAAGCGTGTGTGGTGTGGTTCATTTAATATTCTGTTTTATTGAATTAGTAAATTCATGTTGGGAAACCACTGGTCAGTACATCTCGACCAGTCCTTCACCCCACATCGACATAAAAGATCTTCCTACTTGACAACATGACTTTGATGTCGATATTCATCCAATTAAATAATATCTCTTCTCTACCTGATTCACAAACATGCTAAAATCTCATCAGGATGCTGAATGAACTAATGCGTACGAAAACTCGAAAATTTACCCACCTATTATATTCCGCATCTCCTGACAAATTGTTTAAATTGAATAATTAACAGTATGTTCGTTATTTTTATGCGTGTGAAGGGGGATCACATTCCGTTGAAGAAAAACTACTGGTTACGAAGTCGAAAATAAATTATAAATCTTGCTTATTACTCGGTACTTTGGTAATAATAAACCGCCAAAGGTTCACTTGGACAGTCTGCAGTCAATATTATCATTTATTTCGATCTACTACGTCATTGTTGACGAAGCAAAGATGCGTTTATTTTGTGTAGATCCTCTGCAAAGTCAACGTACCTACAGGTCACGAGCAATACCACTGAATCTGCCATTAATTCAATGTGATTTCTCTATGACGATATATTTGATATCAACTTGTCGCTTAGTCTTGACATTCGAAACAAGTTTCTCTGCATATACGGCGAATACAAATTCGCAAATTGGTTTTTTCGTTCGCAGGATGTCCTGTGACTTTTTTTTCTGCAGTCTTTCTTCTTATTGTCTGCACCTTATTATGTATGCGGAGAACCTTATTTCGACGTTGTTTCGCATATCTATAGGCGACCATACGTTTTTTCTGTATGATTTTACGATCGACTAATTCGCCTATTATGTAGTGGCATCATCGAGATTTTGGCACCATAATTATGTTCTTGGAATCGCGAAATTTTTGGTCAACCAATTAACAAATGGATGCAGGTGTGACAATTGGTGTAGGTACCTATGAGAAAAGGATGAAATGAACACCGCGCTACTGATTGAAAAAGTTCCGCGAAATAGGAGTGAGGTGAGGGTACGGGGCTCTCGAAAAGGCACACTTGAAAAAAAATTGAAAGACTATCATTAAGAGAAATATATAAAAAAATACCTTCCGTCTCTACAATAATACCAAAACATGCTTGAACCTGAATTTGATCTGCATGAATTACGGAAATCATGCAGGCTATTCCAGTATTCACTATTCAGTAACGATTTCCAGGCTTGATTTTCATAATATACTTTGATGTTGAAATTCAATCGTATGTTTATCCGAATTATAATATTTTTCAGAGATATACCTGTGTATCGAAAATGTTGAGAATGCCTGAGACTTTGCTCGATCACTTTCTACATTTTTTTTTTCAAGTCAACCAAATGGAGGAAATTTAAAAAATAACTGACATTAATTATCACTAAAAGAGTCAAATACAGAAGCAGGTGCCCGGCTGGTACAGAATTATGAAAATCACTTGTTGCAAGAATATGAAATAAATTTTATGTTCAGCGCCAAATTTGGTGGATTTTGTTGTATTTTGTCACCGAATAATACCTTGCACAGGTCTGTTGTATCATGTTGCCCAAGCAAATCTCCCCGTACTCCTTCGGTATCGTATATTTTGATACTTGATAAAACTACACACTAGAAACAACCTATACCAATTCTTACTTTAATTTCTTGAATTTTCTTATTTAAACTGCTTTAATTTTCCCCCGTCATCAAGAATTGCTCTCTGTCTCAAGCTAAATAGTAGTAAAGTAGGGTTTTTTGGTCAACGCCTCTTCTTTGTTTTTTTTTTTCTTCTATTATTCTTATTAATTTGCGGAATTTAGCGTAGACATTGATTTTTTATTTTGAAAAGGTTTCGGTTTGCTTTCAAAAGTTCGAATCCTAAACCTGTTCGAGGAAATGCGGAGTATAGAATAGGGTTGCCTACTGGTTCAATAGTTTCTCAAATTTTCAACGACCCAAAGAACAATCAATTTTTAACGTAGATCGCCTCTTCGTTAATTCGTTCGATGCGACGAGCCGTCTGATGTTGTTTTGCAAAAATTGCACGTATTCTTTGCTTCAGCATTATCGAGACGAACATTATTATTGTAAATATGCACAGAATAAATGAATTTTATGCTGGTTCGTGGGGCAAACACAAACTGTGTCGTACGTTCTGTTATTGTTTTTTATTGATTCGACCTTCGACGTTTGCAATTTTTTTCAGCATTTTATAACACAACCATGGGAGAATTAAAGCGGGTACTTGGCTGTAATTTGTTTTTCTAATTGAAAATTGAAAATTGTTATCTATTAAATGCTGGTGATAGTCTTTTTTTCGTTTTTTGAATTTTTCAAAAATCTTATAAATGAATTATAAGAACGACACTACGTAAAATTCAGTGCAAAATGAGGTTGGAATGTGTTATGTGAAAATTATTTGTGGAAGAGATTTTTACATTTGTTCGTGATATTCGAACATACGATAATATGCTAGAAGTTTTGGGCATGATCATGTCATTGTAGCCTTATTCAGCGAGGTTAAATTTACATTCTTTTCTACCAGAATAGAAAATATTTGCATATGCCAACGTTCTTACTTGGTGTATGGATATCTGATCTTTTGTAAAAAATCACGTTATTTTTCAAGCTGAGAATAAGTGAACAGTGAGCAGGGCTTCAGAAAACAATTTCAAACCCAGGGGAAATTAACTAACGCCATGTACAGGATTTTACCTTTGAGAGGGAATTATAAATTGAGAAAATAGTTTGGCTCACTCCGCTCACGAAAGAACTTTTTCAGGTATTTTATGTGTTCTAAGACATGTAGAAACTTAATTTGATATTAGAATTGCCTTTGTTATTTCTTTAAAATAATATTATTGAACTCTGATTAGACCACTTATGCGGTTAAGACGATATCTCATCTAGAGAATGGACGTGCTCACGTTAACATATTTTTAGTTGGCTAGTGTGCGATATGGGTTTCCACTTGAACCCTGATTCAAGCGAATTTCAATCAATGAACATACATATTTATTTTGAAACTGACTACCTCTCGGTTGAATTGTTTTAAACCAAAAATAGGCTATATAAATTGAAGTGAAATTTATCTGGTTATAAACATAGAGCCCTAGGATCAAAATTTTGTTTCACCAAGTCAAGAAAAAACTGCTTACAATTTAAAAAAAAAAAAAGATACAAATATGAGCATCTCAAATTAATGTTTAAAAATTTGTAAAAATTGATCAGAAATCAATTACCTACTTATTTTCTTCTGTTAGAGCTATCACGTTGGATATAGAGTTGTATTTGTATGTATAATATCCACCTCAGCACACATCGTCCCTAGTGAGCCCATCTGAGGAGACCTAGTTTCAGTATTTCTTCTTAAATAGGGGGGATATAATCACATTCTATAATATTCATGAATTTTATTGGAAGGGTTAACAATTTTTGATGTGTAAACGTCTTACCGCTCGGTCTACATTAGGGGCTAAGTGAGAATTACGATTGTCAGATTTGCGTAACTGTAACTCTGACAATCGTTAACTCTCATTTGTGTGTGTTACGTGACGTGTAGGTGTGTGGCATTGCACACTCATACAACCACACTATTTTTATGTTTGCACATCAATCCTTCATGAGTACACCTCATATAGCCCCAGTGGAACTCAATCCTTTTTTTTTTTTACATATTTCATTTGTAAGATTTGAAAATCCGAATAATTGTGTTTTAAATTGACCTTTTTTTTTTTGGTGCTGGGGAAATTATACCACAAATACCTTCCCTTAAAACCGGCCTTGCATCTGAGGCATTGAATGCTTTGGATTTATTGTTCATTTGCCTTATATTTCTCTATGAATTGCAATTTCTATTTAAATAGGTGAATAATTCCATTTTCGGTATTGTTTCTCTTCAAAGGTAACTTTTTTATTCCCCACTTTCGAAAAATATTGTGATATTTGTGACATTAAAGGAACTTTAGGTCTGAAATGTCTCTTTTCAAAAGAATGAAATAAAGCTTGCCCATGTTTGCACTCTCTTAATTTGCTATTTAGAAGCTGTATGTATGTATCAAATTACTGTCCAAATGTTGGCAACATATGAAAGTTGATCAGAATGCATGTATAATTTACTTAGGTACTTAATTGTCAGAAGCACAACTCTTAGTTATGTTTCAGTATCTTATGACGAATAAAGAATAAAGGAAAAAATCTTCATTGTGAGAAAACTAAAACCAAAAATCACTGATATCTTCGGAGAAAACACTAAATAAAAGATGAAATCGAAGTAGATTGTGATTATTTTTTGTATAGTTCTGACTAATACCATAAATGCTACAGATAGTTACCGTTTTACGGAGAAATGAGGCTTATCATGTCAGACATGCATATTTGTAAGCATTACTCTATCATTTGATTTTTCTCTGTTGGTATTTTGGAGAAAAAGAAACATTCAGTGTTTTGTTTCCAAAATTAGTCAAGAAAATCACAAGATACGAAGTTCTTTGCCTACACTCAAAAAAAAAAGTTTCATTTATGTTTTGCTATAGGTGCCATATTTTGCAATTTTTCATGTGATTTCATGTGAAAAATTTTCAAATTCTGTACGTTTATTAATTTTTCATGTATTTAATTTTTTTTTATGTGTTTCTCGGAAATTTCATGCTTTGATTTATGAAAAAATAAAAATCTGTGGTCTTGTTTTTCTACTTGACGTTAATATAAATGAGTTGAAAATGGACTCCGGCAAAGATTACTCTTCGATTTCGACGTGTTTGCCAAGTACTCTGCAAATAAAACTGGTGACATGTAGACTTACAGACTCAGGTTAGAGGAAAATCGAAAGACGTATCGAATTCCTTACAGCGATAATATCGTGCCAAGGTGGTACATTATACCAAACAGGTAAACTGAAACCGATTTGTTGCATTATCGTAACTGCATTGTTAGATCGGGTTCGTGTAGTATTTTTACACTTTTCACTTTCGGTAAACCTGAAAACTTGTTGAAATTTTTCCACGTGCAAATCGATACTTACTTTGTGATGAACTGTAACCGACTAAAGTAATTAGCGCACTAATTATATTTTCCATGCTTTGGTACCACGTAGTAAGTTATTGAACCGAGGGGCCTTGCCACGCAGCTACAATAAGCACCGCAGTATTATTTTTGCGAAATGAGTAATTTGCCATCTGCTCAACTTTCGACATACGACTATTTTATTATGCACGACATGAAAGAAGTTTAAATTTTGAAGAAGAGTGAAAGAAAGTGAAATAGTAAAAGCAAGAAAATAATGCGGTAGTGTGTAGGCGAGGTAGACGTTTGTTGGGTAAAAGCAAAAGTAACAGCGAGATAATTATAGCAGTGGAACAACTGTCGGCTAAATTTCACCTACATCTATCGGCGTGAAAATTCGAGAGAAAAAAATTCAACAACATTTTTTCCTTTTTGACTGGCTTAGTCAGTTTTTTTTTTTTGGTCCCTTTTCAGTTATCTTTTTCATAGGTACCTACATGAATTAACGCGACTACATGTGTACCTATGAGATTTTATTCATGTTTAAAATCTGTGACTCAATAACTTGTTGTTTTTCATTATCAAATTCATTGCAGAATTTAGTTATGTACACACCATCGGAATTTTTTCCTTACCTCTTTTCTGTGTATTTTGTTCATTAGTTGGATAACCTTCGAAATTTGCGTGGTTAACAATGTCTCATATCGTGGGTGAGGTGGATTTTGATATTTTTTTACCTTTCATTGATGAAGAGTTTTTTTTTTTTTTGGCTCTCTCTATAAGGATTTTCTCGAAAGCTTAGCGAGTGTGCTCGTATGTCGTAGGCTAATGAGTCAATGGGCACACCGGTTGCTTCTTTATTAAGAATAAAAATAATTGATTTCCGCTTTACCGGAGTTCAACTAGAATGTTTCGGCTGGTGTTTTGAATGATTGTTGCTTAAACTGATACAAGATTCACATTTTACAAGATTATTTTATAGAACTGCTTCCATATGTTGTGCATTTATTAAGATCGCCGCATTCCTATGTCTGCCCACCAACCCATGACATAAATTACACGAGCTAGGTATGGTGAAATCTGTAAAATAATTCGGAACAGGCGGTGAATATTAATGACTGGCCGCCCCTAGTTCCAGCCTCGCTTGGTTTACTTACCTAAAGTAGGAAGCCATTACAGAACATGTGCAATGTTTTTATTTTGCTCCACATTTTGTCTCTCTTAAGTGTGTAAGGGAAATTTTTATGTGAAAACAGAAATTAAATATGAACTTTGCACCTCAAAAAATCATAGTGATGATACATGGCTCAAAAATACGAACAATATTTTTTACCACCTTTTCTTTTTAGCCATTTGTGACTGACGCACAGCTTTAATTTAAAAATAGACGTTAAATTGCTATAGATATCACCTATATATGTGTGTAATGTTTTCTCACCTTCCTTTTTTTTTCTATCCTTCTAGGACATAATGACAGCTTCCACGTGAAAATTGATATTCATTTTGAAATCGGAAACTTAAATAACATCAGTGCCCCCAAGTGCGACCTTAATTCCTTCATTACAGTAGCTGGAAAAGAAATGCGTAGCAAATGTGAACTGTATAGCATTATAAAGAAAGGAAAGTATAGAAAGTTATGAGAGACAGAGATAAAAATATTTTTTGTCTCTTTTTTATCCCATCCTTCATTCTTTTGTTAAACCCTTAACAAACTTTGATTAAATGTATGATGTATTTTTGTTTATGCATAAAAAGCACATTTTTTTCTACTACTCAACATATTATAGACTGATCATAATAATATGCCGCCTATTTTCGCGGGTAAGAGGTGAGCTTGCTGGCGGTAAAAAAATCATTAAGATCCGTCTAGTAGTTTTCAAGATTACCCTTTTTTCTTAAATATAATTAACACTATATTTGTAGGACTATAGATAATATTGAAAATCTTCCTTTTCGTCTAACGAAAAAAAATGAAAAAATTCGTGAAAATTGATGCAGTTTTTAATAAAATTTTCCTATGCAACACAGTTCCATTTTGTTTTCATCTTCAAATTTTACAATTAAAATAAAATATATAAGTATCAAAATACAATATTTTTGAGTTGCTATTTTTCAAAATTATTGCACTATTTGTCAGAAATTCGAATAAATTTTTGATTATTTTTTTTTGGAAGTTCAAAATGAGACGTACGTCTATTTTCATTCTCGAAAAAATTGTGCGGTGAAAACCAAACGTATTCCCTTCAATAATCTATCCGATTCGTTCAAAGGCGTAGCCAAGGGGGGAAAGGAGGGCAATTTCACCCCTCATGACCTTTTTTTTATTTTTTTTGACTTGTCATTTTTAAAAATTTTGGTAATAAATAGGCGACAGCGGGTTCGTAGATATTACATTTCTCCAAATTCCTAAATTTTCAAAATTGACGAGCTAAAAAAAAAGAAAAACGAAAAAAAAGGTCATCAAATAATTTTTTTGTCTTCTCTTGAAGAAATCCTGGCTTCGCCCCTGGGTTCACTTTTGCCGAGTCAATCGACATTTTAATCATTATTTCAAAGATTTGAAAGCTTGAGATGCTCTTTGAATTCATCTGTAATTCACAGTCCCAATTCTTTCTCACTTTGAGTGGCGGATACAGTTGAAGTAAGAGAAAGGAACGTAAAGAAAGCGAGTAGAGTGTATGGGGAAACATTTTGGGAATTTAATTTGTCTGAGAAAACAGACTTGATGATTTTCAGATTGTAAATGTAGTCGTGTAAACTTTAGTGTTATAGGTATGCTAACAATGTGTACCTATTAATTTTTGGACAAAAATATAAGTTTAGGTTAAAAACGAATTTTTAAAAGATAAGCTTTTTTTTTTTTGGCTTTATCTTTATACGAAATAAACATTATTTCATTGCGGAAAGTTGGTTACAGTATTGGTGTATTTTGAAATCACAGTAGTGAGTAAAATAAAAGCTTATAATGAATTTGTTGTTTTCTATTTTATATTTTATTGGGTTTTTCTTTTTTATTTTTTCTAATTTGATCAATTACCGGTATATTTTTGTGGTAATTTGAAATTCTTGTATATTTTGAAAGGATATGAACAGTTTGTTTAATTTATTCATCAAAATAGAATAAATTTAGGCAGATCGAGACTTACTGACGACAAGATTTTACTATGCGCCAGACCAAAACCAATATTGCTATAATCTTGGTCATGGTCTCATTTTGATTCTTCATTATGAAGGCTATTGAATAGTTCTTAGTACCGCATTCTTTACCTTTTAATACGCCAAAAAAATGGGGTAAATACAGCCTAAAACTGCCTGGAAACGTTGTAAACGTTTCAGGGTCCTGCAAAAAGTGAATCATCAGTTCAGTAGGTGTCCGAAGAGATCCCATAGGTATATCAGGAAGGAAGGGGATAATACGTTAACACTGATCTCCGTCCTTTTTTTTTGAAACATTAACCTTCCTGTGCTGTTGATTTTGAGAATCCATTTTCGTATGTTGACTTCATTTACTGTGTGATAATTCAGTATTCGACGAGCTCTCTCAACTGTTGCGAACAACAAACATTAATTTCTTCTACACTCAATGAGCTTGGAGTCTAATCCTGGCCAGAAACACTTTTGTAATTATTTTAGTGAAAAACAACCGAAGAAGAGGAAGCAAAATACGTATGCGACCATTTTCGGGTCGTCGTTGTTTATTTTTATAATTCGCTGTAAACTGTTTCTGGTAGACGCGATGCCGAAATTATACGCTCATTGGACACGCGCCGACGATTGTGTACGCTTTTAAAAGCACCCGGCAGCAGACAATTTCGCAGAAACCGACGTATTCTGTGCGTTCACTCCAATGATTTATCGACTTGATTTCGTATGCCGTAGCAGCAGCAGCCGGAGGGGTTAACGCGTCCGTTGTCCGGCAAAATTACGCCATAAGGGACCTTTTAATTCGGCGTCCCGTCATCCGCAGACGTCGACTTCCTGTCTTCCGGCGATTGTGAAAGTTGCCATTACAAATGGCGGTCGGCTGGTGCATCGCATTGTACGCGCTGCATACCGATCCGACTGCGATATCGACGACTTGATGTACGGGGTCGCTGGAAACCATATTTTCCGAAGGGCTCCAGTTCCAGTTCTATGGTTGTCGTTGTCACGTCGTTTGGAGTGCGATTTTCTCTTTATCTGGTACCATTTTTCATCGTCATCCAACAACATGGTGTGAAACCATAATAGGTACAGCGTGGAGGGAGGCTTTTACTCCGGCCCATGGATCATACGGACATATGCGATATAGTTCGAAAAATCGCGCTACGGTCAGTCGTAATTCACTGGTAGGTGGCTGGACGGCAATGTGTGTTTACCACGCTGAAGTATGCAATGTTCGGACTGTGGAGAGAGAGAGAGAAAAAAAGAAAAAACACGAAAATCTCACCTTGTGCAGGTGAAAAACTAGAGCGTGCCGTTAATTTTCTGTACCTTCATCGAGTGCGCCTAATGTTATCATTACGATGTATCTATACCTACCTACGTGCGGATAAGATATCGTGTTTCGCGCACGATATAAAAGCCGAATGATGGTTCTTCTTTATTTAACAACTGGTTATCAGTGGAGTAAAATAACTAGCATGTATCTCGTCGAAATCGAACAAAAGTAAGCAATTTATCAACATAGTGTACATTTACGTGAATAGGGTACCCTTCTAGTTATTTATTCACTTGCACTTTTTGTGAGCGTTGTTCGGTGCGTAGGCGAGCGTGCATAGTGGTGCTCATAAGAATGATATCTGAGGAATGCACTCTCGGGTAATCCGCAATAGTGTAAAGTAGGTATGCGTTCTCTCAGTGGGTTTTCTCTCCGTTAAAACGTGAAAATTGATTTTGGAGTAGAGAAAAAGTTAAAGAGGTGGACTCCTAAAGTAAGTGTGACCAAGAATTCGATTTTTCAGATGAAAGGCTGCGCGAAAAAGTTGACCTATATAGTCTACTTTTTATGATTTTTGTGTCGGGGCTGGTTTTGGGAAGTCTAAAGTGTATATTTTCACGTACCTATACAACCAGAAGCGCATATTTCTCGAAATTGGGTTTTGTTTGATTTGAACCCCTCAAATCTTGACCATCGCTTCACTTTTAGATGTAAGAAATATATGTCGCATCCGCCGCCAAAATTTCAAATTTGGATGAATTATATATAGTTAAGCATCATACAACAGATAACAACGTCTAATTTCACTACTGCAGTGTCTGCAAAAAGTCTTGAATTTCAAATCAAATCGTTTCCCATTTTACCTTATTTAAGTTTTTTCTGTATTTATCAAATCAAAGGTGTAGCCAAAGAGGAAAAGAGGGCGATTTCCTCATGACTTTTTTTTTTAATTCGTCAAAATTCGTGTCTACCTATTTTAATTAAATCATTAAACAAGAAATTACTATCCACTTACCTTGAATATTCGCTCCTCCCTTCAAGAAATCCTAACTACGTCCTTGGGCAAAATTAAATGTCTCCTTCGTCGAGAAAAATTCGATGCCTTGCGACCCAATCAGTCAAATGTGTATGATGAGTCTTATGAGTTGATACATTGAACTAACTTGAGAGTCTGCAAAACTTTTAGTTCAAGTAATGGGTTCTCTATTGTTTAAATTGTGAATGTAAAATCACTTTTAGTGAACGCACTTTGTACAGTTGTGCTGATTATATTAATGTACTGTAACATATAAAGACTATCTACTGTTTTTAGTGATACGCTCGTAATTGTTATTAAATCCGTTGTTACTCTGTTGAATCAGTATACCTGCATTTGTTAAGGAGGAGAGTTGGAAAATTCAAGCTCAAGGAAACAGAATTGGGCTCCCTTCTCACCTTGAGTCAAGAATGTATTTGAAATGTTTCCTAATTCTCAGACTGAAGACAAAAAAATTCCTCCACTCCACAGTACCTATTCGTACTTTTAATTGAAGCGAAGCTTCCTCATGTAGGTACCTATTCCTAGAACAGCTTTGTGATGACGCCGTTGGTCTTAGATGGCTGAAATAAAATTTATGAAAATTTACAGATAACAATTTGAAACTGAGCCTGATGTGACAAAGCCCGATTTTTTGAATTTGATTTATTTAAAAAAAAAATAGGGATGTTCCTTTACCAGATTTCGAACCGTCGTCGCACGAGTTTTTATTATTTGAAAATTTCAATTTTTTCGGATTCTGAATGTCGATAGGCAAGGAGTTAGGATATTTATTTCTTGAAAGATGAGCGATACTTCGTTGGTTACGTTTTTTGAGGCGCTGAGTTTAAAATTTTCTTTTATTTTTAAATAGAATTACTCATTGCCTGCTCCTAGTCCCCCAATAACCCAAAAAAGAATTAGTCTCAGATATGTTTATTGAAGTTCAAAGTTTCACTTTTGACATGTGGGTATTGCCCAGATACACTTTTTTTGGGCAAAGGTCGTTCTAGGTAACACACTTCGCTTCCGTTATCGTTTTGGGGTTCGCTTGCCACCTGCGAATCGCACCTATTAAAAATTTAACTTTCACTTTCAGTCACTCTATGAATAATATTATGTATCTACCCAACTCGCTGTATAAATATTTTTTATACCTAACTTATTGTAGGATTTGTATAAAATTTTCTGTTCAAGTGATTCATTTATAGTCTATGTAGATAACAAACCAGAATTTCCAACACAAAAATATACGGGAAGTTCTAAACGAGATAATAACTTTAGTAGTATCAGTTTACAGTTTGCAAATTACCGGTAATACGTAGATAGTTGGAAGTAAATAACCGTGTGGAAAATTTATTACCTTCAAGATATTAAATACCGACGTTATCTTGGAAAATTACATGTCAATGTAAAGTTTGTGTAAAAAAATTAATGATATTTCAGAGCTTTCACGTCAAAATTGGCCTGTTCTCTTTTTATGGTACAGCCCCCATAGCATCTTAATTTTTTCCGTGTCAATTAGGTTAGTGCATTTTCCGATAGATTTTTTTGAGAACATTTATTTAACAAGGGTTGTGGGTGTCATTATTACTGCATTTTAACCGAATAGATTTCTTTGAGGCTTTAGTTTTCACCTCTGTAATAGTTTTGTCCTCGTTAGAAATGCTCTTAGCTGACTGTTTATTTTTCATATTGATCCATTAACAGCTGATTGTGTAGCGACTGTTGGCTCTAATAAAATATTTACTACCTACAGATTTATCCATGTTATGTTATTTTCATTAATTTGAGGATTTTTTTATTGATTTTTTAGTTTTTTCTAATTTAGTTGAAAAATGTTTTTGTTCAGATGAAAATTACCGAGATAAACATGAAAAAACTTGAGCGCAACAAACCTTGTTAGAAAAAGTAGGTTTTTGATAAAAAAGTATTATGGATTTTGATGGTTAAATTAATTATCTGTAAATTTATATGCCTTAGTGGTATGTTATGATTGTACAAAATTTGTTACCCGCTGACAAAATATTAGACAATATGAAATTTAAAAGCATTATTTCTTGAAATGAAAAATTAAGATGATAAAGTATGGTGTTGAATACCTTGTTGTGAGAAGTATTCGCACATAGAAGGTAGTCAACAGGTTTGAGTGTTCATCCACATCATATACGAATGTATGGGAGATTCAAATCCAAGGCAAACACTTGCAATTTTGTAGCTTGTTTTGAGAGTTTATATAATGGATTTGGCACACGCACATAGATACGTACATATATATATGATATTATGTCATACATTACGTTATTTCTTGTCTCCATAAGGTGATAAGAAATGACGCAGTGCGTTTGGTACTGGGCCATAACATCACTAAGATCTTTATCAGGTAATCTGTCATGGTCTGTATAATGTATGGCCAATATAAAAACAAAGATAACTGTATCAGAAGTACCGTCCAGCCGATCCGCGCCAAAATCAATAGGTCTGGTTCTTGGCTCAGTAAAAATGTTTGTACCAAATTTTGTGATTTTCGGATAAAAAATCTATCTATCTTTATATATATGAATTTTTGTTACTGGTGTCAAAATTTTACTGAGGTCAGGAAACAAAAAACGTACCTACCCCCAATCCTGGGGGCTAATATCGCACCAAGGGTAATAAGTAATTTTCTAAAAAAAACCTATTTAAAAACTGCTTTACGCTATACGCCACCATTTTACCTTTTTAGGAGGATGCTCATATGCCTCACATCAGGACTCTTAGATAGTTGTTAAGGATGGTGAAGTCGACGCATGTAGAAAAATTCAGCTTTCTACAAATTATTTTTTTTTTAGTTTGAGATAACTTGCCTGGATTATCTCATTTGTCAAAGGACATTGTGTACTGTGCATCAATTTGGTAAAGGTACGATGGTGTGCATTGTATTCAAAATATTCGTTTTGTTCACAATTACATTAAAATAGGAAATAATGTACCACTCATAACACCATAATGTGCATCTTTACTCATTTATTGGGTGATTTTAGTGCAGGAAAGAGAGGTCTCATGCCCCACTCTCACGATGGCTGCGTTCTTAGCCCCGTCCATGACGAATGATCCTGTGCCAGGGGAGTTCTTTGCATTCAAAAACTCTTTTTTCTTTGATCTTGCCCATCATTATTTGAAGAATAAGTGTATTTCTTCCCCTCGTGACATTGATAATGTGCTCGATATTTCTGCTTTATGTAGCTGTGAGTAGTTCACGGTTTACTCCTGATTTATAAAGACTTTCCTGTTGAAGAACATAAACCTGGAACTTAATATCTGTTCTAATGAATGGATAATTTCGGTTTTCTTGGAATAAATACTACAGATTGTCACCAGTTGGCTCCGCCTTCATGTAGCAATTTGATTTGCGACTTATAATTCTCTTAAGGGAAAACCCAGTGAGAGAGGGACTATCATAGGGAGAAAGTGAGATAGAGCAGTTTTTGTATGTTTTTCTCCTTTTTCTGTTTTGTTTTTTTTTTTCAGTTCACTAACAATAAGGAAGTGAATGATGTACTTAGAGAAAAACTTAAAAATTTGCACTCAGGAAAGCTACAAAATTCCATTTAGGGTTAAAACCTTCTTGAGGATGACCCACTTGCTTAGAGTAACCAACTCCTTAACATAAAATGACTCTCTTCTCTACATTACTCTCCTCCTTAGTTTTCTTTCTTCTCCCTCATTTCATTTTCAGACAATTTATTTCACTGGGTCATGTATACAGTAGATATAGTATAAGTACTTACACTCCAATTTTGTAACTTTTTTGGGCTTCATATCTTAGAAAGGGGGTGATATAGAAGTATGAAATTTTGTAAACTTATTAACATAGTAGGAAAAGTACGTTTAAGGGAGGAAAAAATGTCAAAAAAATAGTTTAAGTGCGTGGGATGGTCAAAATCCACAACTTGTTCTCCAGGGGCCACAGAATTTTTATTTTATGATGCCATATCTATTTGGTAAGACCTTTTTTTTAACACTTCATCTAAAAAATCGGTTCAGCCGTTTTATCAAATTTGTCACAGTAAAAAAAAATTTATCAAAATTATGATATAGAAAATCTTACAGAAATTAAGATGTAGATAACCTATCGAAATTCATAATTTTTCTGGTGTGAAATCTGTTTTTGATAATATTTTAGGGTTCGATGTTAGATGTCAATTTTTCAACTTTCTGAGAACACTACTTATCTTGTACTGAACTCTGCCACGTCCAGTGAAGTTTTAGATAAAGGCTGCCCTTCCACATGTTAAAACCATATTTTTTTTTTGTTGAAATACGAGCTTGTTAATATTGTATTTTCCTTCTCCTTCTCGGTTGTGCTCGTATTACGATTAGTAATGCCCATAATTTTCTTTACTTTACATTGGCAAAAATTTTTTTTTCTTCCTCTAAATTACGAGCCTAGTCGAATACACAGTATAAATGTTATGTCGATTATGGTGGATACGTTGTCGGTGTCTTGACACCATCTCCAAATACGGAAAAAATATTATAACGCATTCGCGCCTGGTTAGCCTTGTGTCGTCGAGATGTGTAACTCGTAATTTCACCGCTATCAACTATTCATTTTTTTTTCTTCTCCTACGATTTTACAATTCGATACATGCGAAGCAGTTAATCCTTCTGTCCATAAAATGAGTGGAAAAAGAGACAGCAGTAGCTTCTCAGGGCAGTAGAATGTGTTTACAAGCCAGCAGGGACGTGTGTTAAGTGCGTCCAGAAGCGAGATAATATGTTAATCATTGCTTCGAATTAGAATCAGTGAACTGTTGAACGTTGACATTTTTTTTAAAATGCATATTTACACTGTAACGAGTTGTTCATCGTTGAAAAAATTTAAAAATCTCTATTTTTTTTTACAATTTGAATTTCAATTTTCATGATAAAGGTAAGCGAAAGGAAAACCATGCTAGTTTTGGTTTGGGTCGTGCACAGTCGCATCATTCTCCTAGTGCCAGTCTTGCTTGCAAGTTTTTTCCTGTTATTGATGACTAAGTTGAACTTTAATATTGCAAATTATATGATTAACAAGATTGCGAATATTCTATTTAGGTAGGTTATTCAAATTTTTTCGCAATTGCGTTTGGACTTGGTCTACGTATTCGTTTTAGCTTTGTAAATTCGTTCATCCCAATGGTATGAATGAATAAAGGATGTAAGTTTGAGGAGGAAGAGGGGGAGTTATTTCTACGATAAGATACAACAATCTCGAAACATGCCATTAAAAATTACAGAAATATTTTCACTCTTAGAGAGAGGGTGGAGGGCTTGACTATCATTCTCGAAAAAAAATTAAAAACTACATCATTATTGCAAGAGAGCTTTAGTTTTTCCCCCTCTTAAAAGAAATTCTGATGCCTCTGTGTCCTACAATATTAACTAACGTCGAACCACCACTTGGTGATTCTTTAATACCATGCATTTTTATTTTAAATTTTTAAATTTAAGGCATTATTTTTTTCAAAGAAATTTGAACAGGCTCTAGCGTATTATTTAAATTTTAATGAAGAAAGATTGATTACTATCTATGAATTTTTGGAAGTTTAGGCTATTTGAATTTTGTGGAAAAATGCATTTTCCAAGTTTTAATTTGTCATTAATAGCTACCTAATTTATTTTAAATTTTATGCTTTTTTTTTGAATGTTCTAAGAAATGAAATTTTACAAAGGCATATCTAATTGATCTTTCTTAACTAAATAAATTAAGCTATTTTTTCAACATATTTCACAATTATTTTTAAATTCAGAATGGCACCACAGTTTCAGAAACATAGTCTAAGTATAACTTTAAAAAACCATTTTCTTTGTAAACAAGTGAGGAAAAAAAAAAGGTAAAATTAGTTATGAAATAAATATTAATTCTTTCACTAGTATACTAAAATCCACCAAAATATTTTCTTTGGCTGCTGAATATAGGTCTACTGCAGGTCTTGAATTGTGAATCGGAAAATAGATTATTAATAATTAGGAGAATAGAGGAAATACCATTCGAGTCCTTGAATTACAAATTTATTGAAAAATAATGAGTGGGCTAAATGTCTCATGAAATCATCGTTAATTGTTTCGCCGCTAGTTTTTCTCGTACGAATGCGGCCATAGAAAATAGCTACCTACTGAAATTTCGTGCATATGGTCCAGTTTCTGAAGTGTATTTTTTCACACGGTCGATTTAATATGTTTTAAGAACCCCAATTGAATGAATCTAAAATGAAACATTTTGTCTCTTGTTTTCGATAAATAATTTTCACACTTTCACTTGCCAAGTCCCATAATTAGAAGATATCACGAACTGTGTGTCCCACAATTACTTTTCTTTCACTTTTAGCCGAAATTTCTGAAGGAGGCTCATTGTTTTTGAAGGAAATAAAATAATAATACCTCTCTACTCCCCAGTACCGCCAAATAATATACCTTTGCTACCCCGTAGCGTCCTCGTAGGCAACACCATTTGCCCACGCCAGAAAAATTTGAAAATTTATCTTTTTTTCCCAGGACTCGCAGGTGGAAGGAAAAATCGGGAAATTTCGCCTAGAAAACACGAAAAAATTTTCATCGCTATAGTCGCGCCCGCCCTGAAATTTGAGTTACCTATGTTGGAAAAGGAGTTGCGGTACGGGCTTGTCTTTTTGCTTCTCTGTGATTTTCTTCCAATTATTGGCTTGCACTTATCACTCGAGGATTTTATTTCCAGTCGGATGAGGATATCCCTACGATCTATTTCTCCCTTGCCTACGGTGTGCATTCAAGGAGAGAACAAACTGGATCACCAGTTACGAATACCGCATATGTTTTTCATTACTCTTTATAGTTATAAAATTC
This sequence comes from Ericerus pela, assembly GCA_011428145.1. NCBI lineage: Eukaryota > Metazoa > Arthropoda > Insecta > Hemiptera > Coccidae > Ericerus > Ericerus pela. Next base: position 1,346,724 of record WOFM01000011.1, on the reverse strand, counting down.
ACCAACTGATGTACGTACATAACGATGGGGGGTTTAGAATTCAGCGTTATCAAAACCGAAAAAGGCTTGTATCTGCCTTTTTGGTATTGTTGCTCTTTTTCTTTTTCTATCCTCAAAAACAATAGATCTCGTTCATTCGAACGTGACGCTTTCTGAAGATTTCTCTTTAGTATAAAGTGAAACCATGTATAGCAGCCTATGAATGCCGACAAGATTCCACGGAATTGGTGCAGAGGGTTGGTAAAAAAATCAAAGATTGATTGCAGATGTGTGTCGGTCTGGGTGTTGCCGCACGTTTTTAGGTAAAGAATATTGTATTTCGATGAGGAATCATTTTTTGTATTTTTTGTAATTTTTTTTTTTTGCTGTTTGTTTATAATGTTGTAAACAGAAGTCTTTTATGAAAGACTGGATGTTTATGTTGGAAATGAGGAGAGACTAAAAAAGAAGAGAAAAAAATAAAACTAGATGAAAAGTTGAAGGCTGCATTTCTGGAAACTGGTAGTAGATATTTACACCGTATGGCAGAGTAACATTATTAGATTAGTTGAGGAAATAAAACAGTTAACTTCGTGGTTGCTGGTTGGTTTGACTTAGAAGTGACAGTGAGGACGTGAATTTCCTCTGCCTCCGGCGCGGTGTGCACTTTTTATCGACTCGTATTGCCGTAAATTTATTTCGTTTCTTGGTAATCGACTATAGAAAAAATAAGGTAATATCGAAACTTTAAAACACTAGCAGAAAAGTTAGTTTAACGATTAATTGTTGATTAAACGATAACGTAATCGTTGGTTGCGCACAATCAAAAAACAAGTCAATAATCCACAAGGTAAAACTTTGTGATCACAGTGACTTTTTTTTTTTTACCATTTTCGTCAGTTTCGTTTTGGTGACTTATTTGAATCTTTTTCGACGCTTTTTTCAGATTTGTCAGGTAGCCAAACAGTTATGAAATGCAGAAATGGCGGTGTAGACCTATAAGTATAATGGCTTTTGGCTGACATGCTATTCGATTCGTCGTCGCTGAGCGTCGAAATTTAATTAACATTGCTTGGTGGTTGTTCAAGATGTTTCCTATTCTTGAAATTAGAAGTCGACGAAAGCGGTTGTCCTTGTTTTACTGTGATTTTTCTGATAATTTTGGTGTGAATGAATAGATTCTGAATGGAGCTGGAAATACACGTTGTCGAATGTTAAATTGAATGACACCGCTGAGTGTTTTCGGTAGTAAAGTTTGAGATTTTTACAAACGTCTCATTTGATTAAATATTCATTTTTACTGTTAGTAGAATACGTTTTATTAATTTTACATTTGTTTTCCTCATTTTTGGTATAGGCTGATAACTAGGTACGGTAACTCAAAAAATCAATTTATTTTTTAAAACTCGACAAAAATGTTGAAGGCTGTCACCTATCAAATTTCGCACGGATAAAAGGGCGCGAGCTATTCTATTTTTTTTTTAAATGGATGAAATTTTCTTAAATTACAAAAAGTTATCAAAATACGTCAAAATATTCGCTATTTTGGAAGTATTACAAATTTTATTTCGTTTCATTTTTGCAGGTGTATCATGTATATGATGACAGTAAAGAATGGCCGGTTTTGATATTCTCCCCTGTGGCCTGCGGGTATAATATATATGAACATAAAATAGACTAATTACTGATATAATCAGTCAGAAAACAAAGTTGGTTAATTTAAATGTCACACCATAATATATGTGTTATCACATTTAGCTAAAATCTAGAAATACACGTCTCCGCATTTTAAACAGCTGGTCAATCATTCTATTGTGGTAACGCTGGCCCATTGACCATTAGGTACTTGCAGAACAATATTGATCTAGTGAGAAGCTTTAGAAAATTAAGAGGAACAGAGAATGTCACTCAAAACAAATGGATCAAATTGAAAATCCTAAAAAGCGGAGTTCATTATGCAGAACCATTACCTTGTAAATTAGTGTGAAATTCTCTTTATATTTTGATTCGAAAGGTTTGGAATCATTTTCGGGCACTACCATGAAAATTAGTTTCGTGCATAAAAGTTAAACGTAGCAGTAATGCTGAATATTTTTCATAAAGTGCAAGAAGATCCGAAAATTAAAATTAGCAGACTCTTCTCATGTTTAATAACGCAATAACTAGCGAAAAATGTTTACCATTTCAGAATGTTCCATAGAATTTTTGCTTGCCATAATTCGAAAGAAGAAACCAAAAACGTAGAAAAACTTTGCATTATGTACGGTTTTACATCCTGGATACTCGTCTAATTTCCAAAAAACCTCAATCTAAACTTATATTCTTGGCTATCTCCTTCATTACTTGTTCTTTCTTCATTACATGTTTTTTTTTTTTTTTTTTTTTGTAAACTTTTACCATTTGCTAAGAATTTTGTGAGAGTGTATTTAGAAAACCGTATAATAGTGGATGGTAATAGTGCAATAATTCCTTAAAAATTTTGTCTAAACAAATAGAAAGGAATAATATTTTTATAGCGCTTGTTTAAAAGCAACGTAAACATACCATGGTAGTCTTGGTGTTGGACTTTTATCAGTTATGTCTTGTTTTTATTCCCGGTTCTGCTCACATGATTTTTACTATTATTAATGGCTAAATTGAAATTACAAAAATCTTAATTTACCCTTTATATCTATGAAGGTTCGACTAGGGAGAAAGAAACGATTTAAACTCTTAGTAGCTCATTGCAAATATTTAAGTTGCAATATCTATTGGGAAAATTGTACACATTTTTCATTGTTTTCTTCTAGTTTTGCATTTCATCTTCGTCTTGCATGATTGAATCATAGTTTTCATTTCGCAAATGCTGGACTAATACCGAAACTACTAGACCAGTGTTTTGCTCGTGACTACTTAAGCTAGATTCTGAAAGTTACGAAAACCTATCACAGCCAAATGAAAAATTGATCTCCTTCAGCATTAACTCACTCGTCCATTCTCAAATTTAACAATTTTAAGCTTTTCGAATCGTTCGTGTTTACAGCAAGCTATCTGTAGCTGTCGATCTTCACCACCCCATATGGCACAATGCACAAATAATCAGAAAAAAGTGTTGGTATGTGCACCATATCCACACAAGCGTGCTCGCGATCGTGCCTAAATTAATAAACACTTTTCTTCTAACCTCTCCTAGCCCCTCCTAGCCCCCTAGCAATCATTTCTTTCACCGGTATATCAATCAAAGTTGATATATATTCGAACAGCACATATCTCCACACAACGTTGGCTTTAGCATATTATAATAGTCTGGAGTCTAGAGTGTGTTTCTCACCCGTCTCAAGTAGGTAGTCGAATTCTGAAACGAAGAAATAATAAACCAAAAAAACCGCATCGTAACCATAAACAGAAGCAAGAGTGCTGCTATATGTAGTTGAAAATTACGTACACAGTGAGACATACTTATTCGCTTCTCCCTTTCGCGCGACAATGAAAAACAGTTTCGTGATTGAGGAACACGAGTGTCATTCAACGCAAAGATGATTAAACGTGCATGAAAGAAAGAAAGAAGAAAAAAAAAATACAGTTGCAATAGAGGTGTTTATTATTATTGAATGTTAAGATTCTTCAGGCTCTCTGTGTGTCTGACTGAATAACGAACTTATAAAGTAAAATTTTTTCATTTTTTTTTCATATATACCTACTTTATGTGCACCTTTAATATCTCCTTCATTAACGTTTTATTGATGTTGAAAATTAAACGACGTTTATGCCCTCACCTGCTCATCCCTTCACCCTACGTCTTTTTTTTCCGTTTGTTTTTCTTGCATGATTTTCTAAAGATTTATTCATTCCCCTTTCCTTCTTTTCTCCTCTCTCCATTAGTTAAAACCAAGCATGGAACTTTAATGAATCATATTTTTTATTTAGGATTCGTAATTTAATCGATTTTAATCGATCAATATTGTTTTATGTTGACATTTGTTGGTTCGCAGTAAGTAATCGATGTCAGTTTTTCTCTCATCCTTTTGAAATATGGGTGTCCTGTCGTCGATCTTGAAGTGATCGTGTATACGGTGAGGGTAAAGTATGACTACCCTTCGCAATACAAAACACTAAAGGCCAACTCGACTTACGGAATGGTAACTTGTCAGTTTTTGTGGTCGACTTTCCTATTTTTTCCTTTTTTTCTTCTCATGACCGAAATTGTTTTGAAGTATTATTCAGATTCCTCATTTCAGACTAAGTTATTGAAATAAAACTAATTGATGCATTAGTGGTTGTTTCCTTCAGTTTTCCAGCCATGGTTCCTGCAGAAATCCTTGCCTCTTAAACTTTTTAATTTATAAAAATTCTAATCTATTTACCTAATCTCTGCAATTTATCTTTGAAAGTTATTTAGGAAAAAAACCCATTACAAAACGTAAGTACGCGTTATTTCTTCCTTCATTTTTCTTTCTGGGTAATTTAAATTTAAGGTTTTTCTGTGGCTTTCACTCCAAGTTTTCTTCGAGTCTAACCTTGCCTTTCACCAGCCAGCCAGCAAATTTTTCAAATACTGGCCAGCCTTATTTCGCATCTGATGAATTAATACACGATTTGGAAAAGTAACTGTACGCCAAATCAGTAGCCTAACACCCTCATACTTTAATTTATTGTCAATTATTTCAGTAACATTGTTTGACGTGAGATATCTGAAAAATACATTGAAAAGCCTCTAGAACGAGAAGAAAAAAAATAAGAAAAAACTCTATCCCAACGAGTCACGCTAGAAAATATAGGTTTTCTAATAAAAAAAATCTAAATAAATAAATACAATAAAAAAAATGAAAATATTAATAGTATTTATCGAAATTCTAGGTAAAAATTACGTTTAATGAAGTGTCAAGGAAATTCATAATGAATTTTATTGTATTGCGAGGTTATAAAATACGGACGTACAAATTATTACTTTTAGAAAGTAAAATAACAGCAATGCCTGCTTTCCACACTGCTTTTTTGTTTCATCTGGAATTGTCTACTCCTCTTAGCAGCAGTAGAAGATTTTTTCAAATCTCTTCTTAGCATGAACCATCTGGCCGATTGAAACAAAATTTTTCAGAATAATGAAATATAATATATTCAATGTTTGTACCAAATTTTGTAATTATAGCTTGAAAATTACGCATTTTAGAACCATTTAAGTTCCAAATATGCGACGAAATAGGATGTACCGGACGCACCATCCGGCCGATCACCACAAACCGTAGGGTTCATCCTTGTCGAGATCTGGATAAGTGTACCAAATTTTATGACTATCGGATGAAAATTGCGAACTATGTCGAATTATATCGAAATGTGCGTGTATATGTATAAATTTCAGTTAACATAATGTAAAAAGTTTTCTGGAGTCATGAGATAAGAAATAAACCTATCCCCGACCCTGGATCTCTATACCAGATTGATTTTAATATGTGGATTTTCTTTGAAAACCTACACTAATAAAAAGGTCAACCATAAAAACTGACACGTTACCATTCTGCGTATTCAGCTGGCCATAGTGTGAAGTGTTTTGTTTTGCGAAGGGTGGTTAGACTTTACCGTCTCTTTTACAGGATCACACATCTTTAAGATCGTCGATGGTGCATACCTAATTTAAAATTATAGAAGTGGTATAGCCTACGTGCAATAAAAATAAATCAGTACCGTCTACTATATTTTTGCGCAACTATCTTGGGGGTTGTGGTATAGAGTGGTAAAGAAGGGTATTTTTTCCTCTCAAAAACATAATGCGTAGTCAAGGGGGGAAAAGAGGGCGATTGCCCCTATGACCTAATTTTTATTCAATTTTTTGCTTGTCATATTTAAAATGTAGAAAAAATTTTCGTAAGAAATATGCGTCAGCGGGTTCGATAGATGCTAAATTTCTCAAATTTTCTAAATTTCAAATGACAATAAAAAAAAATTATCAAATAATTTATTTGATTCCCCCTTGAAGAAATCCTGGCTCTTAGTGTGTGTTATTTTCGTATTATTTTAATGCGAAAATAAACATAGATACTTTTAGATGGCCAAAGAAATTAGCATAAGTTCTGAAAATTCCCATCAATATGTTGTCTAGATACATTTTATTTCATGACTTTACGTATACGTGGTGTCCCCAAAAATAGAAATGAATCGTCAGAAAAATAATGTAAAACACAGTTCCATATTTCTATATTAGTTTATATTCATCAATTTATCTACAGTCCTCGCATAATTCAGACGAAAAATATGTTCCCTACACCCTACGCGTATACTCGTAATACACTACAAAAATAATTGCCATAAAAAGTACTCGGTATGTCTGAGTTCCGTTAATTGGATCCCGCTGATCTAGTTAACCGACTATCTGATTTGAATTTTGACATATAAATCGCGCTTCTTTGTCATTGCTTTTTCTTCTATATTCGACTCCCGAAAATGGTGCAGGTATTTGGGTAACTTATGAAATCCCACCTCGAGACCAATCGGTGCTGAATGAATTCCATCAGTGAGCTCTCATTTTTCAAGCAGGTTTCGACAAAAAACAAATAGCCTAATCGCGGATAGAGTATTTTCGATGTTTCGAATCATTCACATAGGCCCGGATACAAGAACCATACTCGAATATCCACAGTGACTTAAGAATTACTTACCTTAACATAGGTTTATATATATACAAGTTTATGTGTAGATACAATTTGATTACCTATGGAAAAAATGTAAGAATTACTTAAGTATCGTTCTTGTGTTCGGCCCGCAGTGTTTCGATAAAATGGATACATTTTAATCGGAAGGAAGGAAAACGTTAAGAAATTGGTCCGCTTTTCGAGAGCGATTAATAATTCAGTGGAGTACTTCGACAATATGATGAAACGCTTAATTCGGAAATACGAATCCAAAATTACGCTTCGAAAGAGTGATGGTTCTCGGTATGAAGCCACCCCGTGGTTCTCATTAAAGGCTATTCGTATTCATTTCTTGTTTGTTTATGAAGCTGGTTTTCGGTTGTTGGTTTTTTTCGTCTTGTAAAAGAAAGGAACCATTATTTTAATCGAGTACGATTGAATTATTGTAGGCAAGCCAATCTTTTCCACAAGCTTCAGCGCCGAGGCCAAGTGAGTTCGGTTCACTTAGAATGTTACGAATTTTGGTTTCAGCTCATCTTCCAAACTCTAATGGAAAAAATCGATTACAATGTAATTTGAGATTAGGTACCTCATATTGTTCAGGAATAATAATTTTGTTATTTTACAATATCATGCGTCAGCTGTGCAGCTTCATTTAGTGCGAACTGAAGCTGATTTTTTGGTTACCTATTTAAATTAGCAGATCATTCGACGCTGCAAGTAGCAGTCGTAATAAAATTATTGAAGGTGCGTCTCTCTCGGACAAGTGTTGAAAAATTTATGCGAAACTTTTGGGATTCTAACCACTTTTTGTCTGCGGTGAAAAATGAAAAAAAAAAATCAGCGATTTCAAATTATGCTGTTGTTCAAACACAAAAACTTTTTCCAAATCTCAGTAGCTATCACATAAACAAACTGAGATTGAGAATAAATATTTTTTAATTAAATTCAAAATTATGCATATTATAACGATTCATGATTCGAATCTTAATTTTTGGTCACAGTATTCGTCGATGTTATAAACGCATCTAAGTGTAGATGCCATTGATTATTGGGGAGAAGGCTTATTTTGATCGGAAAAAAATTACATCGTTTAAATAATATATTGAAAGATGATTAACATCACTTAAATAATATTATTGTAGTATCACCACCCCCTGCTTCTCTCACAAAATGTTTTTTGTACTCTCTTGTGATCCGTACTGATGTACTACAACTCTACTCTCGCCAGCACCAAATAACTCGCCCATATAATTTTTCAGCTCCAGAATTATTGTTTAAACAACTGAAAGTTTAGCAACGAATTTTTGTGTGTGTAAGAATGTCGTCAAGCGTTTTTTTTTTCCATTAACATTCCATCGATTAGAAGAAAAAAAAGTTTCTAGTCGATGAGCCAGATAAAACAAAATTTCTACTTTATTCGATTAAGTGAACCTCACGTCTTATTCTTATAAGACATTTATAAGTTACCATCGTTATTAGTTTTTTTGTTGTTATTATGAACGTCCACTCTAGACTTGTAAAGTGGGTTGCTCCTAAGGGCGTCGAAACAAAAACTGAAAACCTAGTGGACTTTCTAACATTTATTTTAATTACTTACATTTTTGTTCGGTTCATTATTTTTTCAAACAAATCAAGAATTAATCTCTATTGATACCGATTTATTTTGTTGATCCGTGCTCGCGTAGCTCGGAATTTCGTCTTGTGTTTTAATTCGGAGTTTAAAAATGAAAATCAATTCAGAAATAGACGTTGAGATTGCATTGCCGAAATTACAGGGTGTCTCCATTTCCACGGTTGACTCCAACGTGTTCGATATGTAGGCTACCAATTTTAAATTTGATCGAGAACTGAGTAGTACCTATAACCTGAGTAGCTGGTTAAAATTTGAGTCTTTTGGTTAAGTAAACGATTGAGTTTCATTAGGCCAGTAGGTACACGTTTCGCCAAAATTGTATCTGAAATGAAAATGTAATATATCGATGCACCTTTCTTTGTTTCAAAATCATTGAACTGAAGTGAAAAGCCATCTCAGTTTTGTAGGTAAGGTATTAGTATACCAAAAGTGAAGAGTTTCAGAATAAAATTTTTCAGTCCAAATTTTACCAAGCACATATGATAATTATAATTTTATTATTTTAGGTCGGTCCAAATTTCACAAAAAACCTGAGCAAAAATGTAATAGACTGAGAATGAATATTCTTGTAAAAGAAATACAGTGCTGATAGGAACTGCATTAGATTCCTGGTGTAAATATAAAAATCGAATGCAAGCATCAGATCTTCATTTATTCATTTATTCATTCCCAGACAGGAAACTACGAAGTAGCGCTGAGCAGCACCCAATCTGTGCTAAGTGTAACTGCTAACCAGCCTGAAGAAGTTAAAAGAAGGTATCCCTCTAGGCAGCATGCTACCTTCATGCTGCCGTGTATATACTATATACAATCATTTATACTCAGTATTAAGCAGTATTTACTACTGTGTGCCAAGTGGTATGTTCTAGTGGTGTGCTAAGCAAGTTAGTACTTACTCCCTTCACCCTGTTGCGATTGACCGAAGCTTTGAATTTGTGTTGTTTGGTTTCAAGACGATGACCTTGATGTTTTGCTGACGCTTGTTCTTAACTCCGTAGTTCATCTGTTCAAAATAGTAATTCGTTGTCGTTTTATTTCTCTTTTAACGAGGATCGTGCGACGATTAAGTGTGTAGGTAGTATGAAAATAGAATTTTATATTTTCACAATGAATCACAACCTCCTCCCAATACTCTCAGTCGAAAGTGCAGCGGAAATGGGTACGTGAAGCAGCGAGTTTCTGTGCAGTTAGAGTTAATTTCGTAAAAGATTTGCCAGGATGTATTCGTTGACGTTCAATCGCTATTTTATTATTTTGGAAGACGTCAGAAAATTTGTTTGCAAATATAACGCTTCAATTAGCCACAACATAACGTAGGTGCAAAAATAAACACTTTTCGTTTTGATGTTAAATGATTCATTCGCTCGAACCTTCAGTGGCCATATATGAATGCGCGTTTATAACTCGACAGTCTGCCAGTCGAATGTGCTTAAACCTTAAAACGGATTAGAGATTTGTGTAAATTTAACTTTCAGAACTAATACAGTAGCTACTTACTACTATTGCTGCCGTTTTTTTTCTTTTTTTTACTTTTTCTCCGTTTCTTTTACTCTTTTTTCGGCAGATGCACTCGAATATCACCTTTTACCTTCGAGATTTATGCGCTAAGAGAGTTAGTCTCGCCGTTAATGGCTTCATGATGGAGGATTTGAGGGGCATTTGAAAGAGGCGAACGCACGCACTCTATAAATATCATTCGTTATGCTCAGTATATGCTCGCATACATGTATACAGTGTACACAGCATTTGGATACTAATTGAGAACGAATGAGTTTGTGTAAAAACAAAAATATACACGTGGGGCTTTGAAAGAGCAAGAAGTAGACAAACAGATGAAAAAAAAAACAAAGAAAATTGATGGTAGCAATTTTGATATGCCTATTGGTTTATTATTCTCCGTGAAAACTAGAAAACAAAAAAGTTGCGGAAAATCAGTTTTTAACAGTAAAACATCGGTAGATCGAAATTTTTGTTAAAAATATGGATAACTATCTATACCAATATCGATTTTTTCACTATTTTTTCAAGTTTTCGGAATTTAAAAAAAAAATTATTGATGAAAATTGTCAAACTGGGTTTTCGGTCGAAGTATTGCTGTTAGATTTTTTTTTCTAATAATTCTTATCAGCTATGGTTGATCTGTTAAAATCTTAATTTTCCTTCGCCCTAGTACTAGTATCGGAAATATGTTTACGTATGTAGATCTTAGATCTATTATATAAATGGGAGTTTTTTTTTATTACCTCATCGCGATCTTCGTCTCTCATAATATTTTGTATATAGACTTGTATTAATGCAGGTTGAAATAATAGCAAAAATTTTTTTTTTAAGTTCCATCGTTTGATTGTGAGTGAACTTTGAACTTTCCATGACATTAGTAGTGTTTTGATATCATACAACAGTTGATGAACCTTAGTGGTGGAGTAACTATTTGGCCATAAGAGGGACTTCTACCTTCAAATCCCATCTAATATTTCATTTTTGAAACTGATTTTTTTTTCTTTTTCGAGCTAAAAAGGTATATACAGGTTTATGCCTTTATGTCAGGTTGGAGAAGCGAGTTTTTTTTGGACCTGTTTTGATGAAAGTTATTTTCCCATAAAAATAATCTGAACAAAACACTGATATGCGGTTTTTTCAATACCACAAAAAAACTATTAAAGGAATAAAGCCGAAATTTTAGTGAAGGTAATTTATAAAAAGGATCAAGTTTGGTAAAAATTTTATAATTTCTTTAGTAGTTCTAAAAAAACTTGTAAAAAACCACTAAACTTCAACATAAAGTATCGATTGATGTTTGTCATAGATATCGATAACTATCTATCATTTTCAACAATTTTCAGATTATTTTTAATTCAGATGATAAAACATTAATAGATCGGTTTTTCAAAGATATCGATAACTATTGATCGTTTTTGGCAGTTTTTAAACTGTATAGTATTTCAAATTCAGATAATATAACTATCAATTTTTTTTTCTCAAAATTTTTGTGTTATGAATTCAGATTTGTTGGATACCAGGTAAAATGGCAAAATGAGTTTTCTAGGAATGTTTTGCTGCACTTGAATTTTTTCTTGAAGTTTGATCCTTTGGCTGTGATTGAGGTTTAAATTTTCAATGATATCAGTAGGTGTTTTGAACATTAGATGATGTCATGCAACTTGATGGGCATTTATTTAACACTTGTGGTTGTCTAGGTGTTGTTATTGTTGCTATTATCAGTAGACTATCTCTTTTTCTAACAGTGTAGGTATCAGTTTTTTCATGTTAGAAATTTATTTGATTAAAAATCTTCATTACACATTAGTGGATATTGTTGCAAAATTAATTGATTAATCAATTATGAAGTTTAAAGTTTATGTTTCTATACTGCTTTATATACCCTACATAATCATTCTAACAGTGTTTAGCTTCAATCAAAATCAAATTGATATTATCATTAAATAGGTATGTTTAAATGGTGATCTCTTAATTATTAAAAATTAACTTTTAAAGTGCCTGGCCTATAAAACCTGATTATGGAATGTCCATAACTTATTATTAAATATTGCTGTCATTCAATAAAAAAACATAACATCAGATCGGTGTCATTGAAATATTCATTCCACATAACAAGTGTCTACCTGCGGATGAAAGGAATAATTTGAAAGTGTATATTTCATTTCAGATATGAGTATTACAAATACTGACAATTAACTAATTGTTCAAATAAAAATTATGGTAAATGGTTTTGTCTTTCAAGTGTTTAACGATATTAACAAAGCGAGATTATAGTTTGCTGGGAATATTGCTGTGATAAATTTTACAAATTGCTGGAAGGGAATAGATGTTACAAAATTTCTAATGGCATTGTTATGAAAAACTCATTCAAAGGTAAATCAACAAAAAAAATTATACTTAAGAAGCATAGTTCTATCATTCCAGAAGAAAATATTGATAACTCTATATCAAAAAATTATAATACCCTTATTAAGATTCAAACAGCATTTATGTAGGCAGCAGATGTAATGGGTGTGATAATTGAGAAAAGTGAACATGTTTAATTTATAGTTATATTTGATTTTTGTTTCTTTTTTTAGATTGAAAAGTTAAGTTACCGGCATTACATTTGTTACATAGGGAGCCATAGGGTCAAAATAAATGTTACCAATGAAGGTTAAATCTTATTATTCAATAAAACTGGAATGTGAAAGATGAATAGTTCATTTTGAACATAATGAAAACGTATAGATTTCGATAGAAACTGGTCAAGTGGTTCAGCCAGGGGAGAGGTCTGAAGAAAATTTAACTTGAATAACTTAGAATTATAAACGTGATGTTTTAATTGCTACAAGTGGCAGGGATCCAATGCAATAATAAAAGAAATCAAATTCAATATTTAATATTATTCTATTGAAAGAAAAGATGAACATAAGAGAAAATGATTTCATCGCCTTCAAATCATGTGTCAGAATAATTTTTTTTTTATTTGAGACATAATCGAATAATTTATGATTAAAATTTTTATTGAAACTTTTTATATTGCTTATTCGGTTTGTAGGGCGAGTAGATATATTACCCGAGTACCACTGAAAATTTGGAGAGAAAATTTTATTTGTGCTTTGTCATAGCTTGAAAGATGTTTCCTTGTGATTGGAGTTTTTTTACCATCTGCGTACGGAGGAGGTTATATGTTTGGTATGTCTATCTGCAGAACTAACGGAATTTCATTCACTCGAAACAAGTGTCTTACTTTATAGATTTTAATGAAAGTAGGCTTAAAATGTTCCTCACATACGGAGAATGTCTTTTTTTTTTTTTTTTTAATGTAATAAAATTTATATAATTTTTTCTTTCATTGTTTATTAGTCAAAGGATTCCTATTACTTGATGTCTCAAAAAGTAGATATCCGATTACTTGTGTTCGGTTTTACTTGCCAAATTATTCTCTTATGAATGGTTTTTGAAAAGTGGGGTCATAAATTTACCGTGTAAGCAACGTTATCACCGTATTGTAAAGAGGGAGTGTATTTTATTTTGTTATTTTTACTTTACCGTGACATCGACGATTATCTGTTCTGACTATATTGTATTTATTTTGCACCCATTCCGTTTGATTTTGCGCACAAGCTCGGTACGATGTTAAAAGATTTTTACCCTTCGTGTTTCGTGAAAGCAGACAAACATATTGTTGTTTGATAATAATTCACTTCGTTTGAATATTTTTTATTTTATTTTTGGAAGATGGTGACTGGAAATTTCATCAAGGTTATTTGAGTTGTCTACCAAGTAGACTGTGAAGCCAAGGTTTGTTCATTTTGCTGAATTTTATTTTTTTTTGTATTTAAGAAAGAAGTGGAGTGGATCTTTGTTTCTGAGAGTAATTCATTAATATAGCTTTGTGGTTGCAAAAAAAAAAATTTGAAAGCGTTGTTTTATGATACTAATTTATGGTTATAAAAAAATATTGAAGGACCAGAGAAACTCCACAGAATTCATTCACATAGACCTACAGCACTTCCCTCTATATGATATTTTCTGTGTACCTGCCCTCTGGTTTTATTTGAACCTTAGTTTCTTCTAAAAGACTGCTCGGTACATTGTTACAATAAGCTCTTCATGATTGAGTAAAGATTCTGGTAAATAAATCCCATCTTGCTCTAGTATTTAACCTTGATTTTTATTGATCGTCTCAAAGAAAGTCAAATATACTGGAAATTTTCTTCTTTTGAACCAAATTCCATTTTGTGTTACTAACAGCGGTTTGTCCAATAAACACTCAGTATGTGTAAATTTTGGGTCCATATCGTGGTCAAATTTGAATATGGAACAAATGCGTCTACTAGTTTCCGAATTTAATAACAGCTATGACAAATGCAACCCGCAATACACATAATTTAAATTCCGTCAGTTCTAGGTGGAATTTATCTTTTAGACTGGCATGCTATCGGCCTTTTTTTAATTTTTTTAAAATAAGATCAGAAGAGTTAGATCTTTTCCATTGGGAGAGATGATTTCATTCTGGGGGATTTAGTTCTTCAAGCCCCCGTAGACATCCCTTATGCCACTAAAACATGAAAAAAACATCATTGGAATAAAATATGTGATTCCTGGACACATTCTCTTATCCGTTTTCCCTAAGTACAATTTTCCCTAACAGACATTTTCCTTAATTTATTTTTTCCTGTTTTTTCCCTAAATCTATTATGTCTAATCCATTTTCCCTAAAACCAATATTCCTAATGGACATTGTAATTTATTTTAATTTTAGAAGAGTGGAAAATACGTCATACAGACGATGTTTTTGCGTTAGAAAACAGTACATTGCAGGCCAGCAATATGTAAGAAACAACAGGGGTAGAAAACGACTGTTTTCCGCACCTATGTGGTAAACAAATTTTCCCTACAATTAAATAATTAGGTACTTCTGAATGTGAAGCCAACAATTATTGAAGTCTAAAATTAAAATAGTATACACAACAGGATTAGATAGTATGCGTTACCTTGGCCAATTACTAAGTCCAAATATTTTCATGCTAGTAGTAACCATTTTGGAACTACCTAAGAGAAATGTTTGTGATGGTGAGGGGGTAGCTGTGCCGTGTGTATATGCTGTATTGTCTGGAAAAATGCAAGACCAATACTCAGCAGTTTTACAAGCTGTCAAAGATGCTGTTGTCAAGTACAGAGTAGCCTCTTGTGTTTCTGCTACAGTTATAACAGATTTTGAGAAAGGCATAATTAATGCCTGCCAGACTGTGTTTCCTTAAGTTCCAGTGAAATACTGCTTTTTTCATCTTAGACAATCGTTTTATCAGCAAATTCAAGCCGAGGGACTGCAGGAGGCGTATAATAATATAGACAACAGGAGCATCAAAATATACACGCATATGTTGTTAGCACTTGAGCATGTCTCTGTGACAGAAGTCCATCGCACACTGGTCTTGATATGAGAAGAATGCCCAGATGACTTATTACCCATTTTTAACTACGTAGACCAGTATTATGTCTCCGGGGTTTGAGGAAGAGGATGAAGAAGAGCAGTGCCACCCTGATATTTCCCCTCACTTTGGAACCAATACAAAGCAGCAATATTCAATAGACATAAGACAGATAACATGACTGAGGAGTGGCATAATTGGTTCAGATTAGCAGTTGCAAAGCATCACTCAGACCTATACTCTTGCCTCAAGGAGTTCCAGAAGAATCAGGCTGACACAGAGGCAACAGTGGCAGAGTTCAGTATGGGTTGAAGAGTCCGAGCTGTACCCAAACCAAAAGGGTTAGAACTTAAACAAAGAATACATGATGTATGCTTAACGAATGACAAACATAAAAATGATGTAATTATATAATTGAAAAAACCAATTCCAGAATAGAATTTTGTTAGAGACCTATGTCAAAAACCAGTTAAAAATTAAAAAATTTGAAAATTCTCAGAATATAAATAAATACAATTTTAATGTGAAACTGACACTTTTAAAATTCAATTCCCATTTTTTCCAGTTGTGAGAATCGATTTTTTAGTACTACTTCTCCAAACGAATGTTTTGGAAGTATTAGAATTGATCGTAGGGTAAAAACTGTTATTCATTCAAATCTAAAGTCGTATACTTAGCGAAAAACACCTTCAGGATTTGTCAGTCACCCACAGAAATGACGTTTTTTCTCTTCCGAATTACCATTTATGCAATCCTAATCGTAGGTGTAGATTATACCGTGCCCATCAAGCGCAAGCGTTCCAGTTTGTTTACCTGGAGCGTACGTAGGTATGATACGCATAGTTATAGGTACTATATTCTGTATACGGCGTGCATATATACATAATGCAAATGTACTGCCCAATCCTCTTGTACGTAGTATATATAAGCAGCTCGTTTTTTCAACGTCTGTTCAAACCGGGTTATTAAAATAAGTATTTATGCAGACAATACAAGATTTGATTAGGTAATTTTCACAAAGGTATAATTAGCTAGCGCCAGAATTTTGACTTGAAAAGTAGTGATATGGAGAAGTTTACCGTTCCATATACTACCTTGAACTTTGCATTTTCATCGTTTTTATGGTTCATTCGCAAAAATTGACAATACGTTGGCTGTAAAGGTTATTGTTTGTCGAGGAGCGAAGAAAATCAATGACTTGGCCAGTAAAGTGAAAGAAAGGGGTCTAAAAAAATTATTTTACTTTAATTTTTCGCCTTATAGGTATTCTTTCTGTTTCACTGTTTTGTCTTTTCCCTCGCTTTCTCCCTTTTTCTTTAATTAAAAGGTTAGCGTAGACGTGCCCTAAATAAATGGAAGTTGGTACGATCTATCGTTTATGGTTGTGGCGTTTCTAAAGATTGAGGAACTCTGAAGGAAATGATGACCACACCCTGTAATTGGAAATATTCGAAGGAAAATTAACGATTTCCGTAAACTTGGTACGTAAATGGTTTTTCAAACGTAATTTCCTCCAAAAGAAGTAAAATAAAATAAAAAAACAAATGAATTTAACTTTTATTTCCTTTTTTGCCCCTATCCAATTTTACACACGCTAAGTGTTGTGCATGAATCTTATCCCGAATCAAATGTTGAAAACGTATTAACGGAATTATTGTTTGTTACGGACTATCTATAATCATAATAACTTATTTAATGGTTTTTAATGTTTTTTCCTCTTCTTTTTATCTGTTGCAGGTAAGTGTGTCCAAATGTCCATTTATGATAAATGAATTTGACAATAAAAACATACCACACTCAGCGGGTAATAAGTGGAATAATTTTAATCGAATCATCTATCAACATGTCACTTATGGGTAATTATAATCTATATAATTTTATGAGCGTCGATCCGAGTGAATTGCGTTAGTTTAAGCACCAATTTATCGTCTATTATTCTACCCGCATTTGAATAATCTAGGATACCTTGTCCGAAAATTCATGCTGGCATCTTCGATGCAGATTGTAAAGAGTAAAAATTTATTTTTAATTCGTGCATAGCGTTGTAAGGTCTAATGCGGTTAGAAGAGAAGTTCCTTTAGTGTAGTTTTTTTTTTTTTTTTTTATCTATCTAACAGCAGTGTCGGAAGAAGGAAAAAATTTCGAATAAGTTTTTTTTTAAATTTTGAAAAAAAAATGTTTTTTTCCAGTTAAATCTGTAGATTGTTTATGACGAACGAAAACCTGTGTATTTTTGCTTTGTCAGTGTGACAAAACTAAAATTTAGCAAAAAAAAGTTGCAGTCACGCCTTTGTTTTGCATCTAATTTTGGACAGAAAATTATAGCTCATCATTTATTTTCTCATTCAATTTTTTCTTCTTTGAATCAGTCAGTATAAATAGTTCTTCGATTAATTTTTACATTCACTTGTCTGAAACATCGTAAAAAATTAAACATTTAATTGTATGAAATTAAGCTCAAATTGAAGAAAAAAATTATTAATTAAATCAAAATTCCTTACTTTTCCTATTGAAATTGAATGATTGAGTAATATTTTGGACGAATTCTAAATCGAATTTAATGAACAGTTGAAGATTATTCGTTTGTTTTACTTGTTAAGCTGTGAAATAATAATTGCAACCTCGCAAAAAACCGGCTCCTCCACAAATATTTTTGAAAACGTGGCGGTTTTTAACTGACTTGAAAAAGGAAGAGGTTCTATGTTCATCGGGTATTATGGGGATGTTATCGTAATTTCTCCTTTTTTTGGGGTTAAGCCCTACATCTACAGATGGATCATTGACCTGGTCTATGGCCCAGCTAATTAGTGGATTGTACTTAAAACACATATTCATCATCTATGTGCACTAATACAGACAATATGCGGCTATACCTATGTACAGACCTATTATAGAAGGCAAGTACGTATGTATTTATGTACTCTCTAATGAAGTGTGTGTTGTGGTGCGTACAGTGCATTTGCTGAGTCTCGTTTAGTTACCTCAATACATTTCAATGTGACATAGGCATTAAACTGGTTGGTTACCAATACGATACTAGTGATGGGAATTTGAGGTCTTTCTTTAAAGTGTAGTAATTCATTCAGTCTCGATCACAAAAATATCTAGTTTTATGAACTAATTCATCATGACCTAAATGATAAGAATGATAACGAATGAAAAACTTTGAGCAGTGAACAGAGATATATGTTGTCCTCTAGTTCAGTTACATATGAATTTAAAAATTTAAATCGGTCATGAAATAGTTCTTTGAGAGTTTAGGCCTCAGTCATTTAGCTCATTGAATTGTTTAGTTCAAATGAACTAATTAATGAATTAAAGACTTATAACTATATGATACAGAGAAATGATTCGCTTGTAGAACACGTAGAGAAAATTATGTAGAATCTGGTGTAGGTAGGGTTACCTACCTATATATATATATATATATATGTACTATATATATATACTATATATATATATTTTTTTTTATGTATGCACACTGATTGCTCAACATTGGCTGAATTGATTTTGATTATTCAGAATTCATTTGAAAGATGATAGTGGAGAGGTAGACCCATTGAAATTTATTTTAGATCCGATCAATACCGCCGGCGCATCCATATCACACCCAAAAACTATAAACCTCAAACCTAACGTTCCACTAACTTCTATGAAAACTGTTATCTTGGAGTTTTTGTAGTTGTTGATTTATGATCTCCTGTCAGATTTTCATAATTTAAAATTGCATATCCAATATAGTGAATTAAACCAATCGGAGTGAAGGAATGGCAAATTTTATTTTGGACTAATTTTTTTTTTATATTTAGAAAATTGAAACTAGAAACTGAAAAATAATAAAATTCTTTTTCAAAGAAATGAAATCTACTGAAAAAAATGGGTGTGTGAGGATAGTATCCTCGCATATCTAATGTGTAAATATTCTCCATATAAAAAAAACGAATTAGAAATGAAAAACGAATTCCACATTCGTTATCTGTAAAGCGGAACGTCAGGTGCGCGCGCACTATGTACGAATTTTTGTACGGAGCCGTACTATAGAGTAGCAATTCCACAATATTTCGCAAATTTATTTTTTACATTCCACAGTGAGCAAGAATGTTTAAACATTAAAAAGATAATCCTACATGAAGAAAATGATTAAAAAAAAGCACTAAAAAGTAAAAAGTAATTTCTCTTTTTGATCGATGATATTATTACACTATCATCTTCTTGTTTGAATAAAACTTTTTAAGTCGGTGCCAAATTTTAACCAATTAAATAGACGAATTGAGTTTGTCATAAGATCCTTGATCAAAAAAAAATAGTGTTGTAACATCCTAAAAAATTATTTTTTTCTTTTCAACACATTTCTTAATTCACCTTAGGCTTATCTTTGTTAAATTAAGTCGATTTTATTTTTTTTTTTTAATTTTAATTAGGCTGATTTTAAAATTCCTTGTTCCCAAAAATATTTCATCATAAATTTGCTATCAGTTCGTCTTTTTTTCTCAAGCTTTGATTGAATATCCTATGTTGCTAGCTCTACTATTTTATCTCTAATTCGTGGCTTGATAAGCAAAGTTGGCTGTGCAATGGAAAAAACCATTGACAATTTTGTATTGCCATCTGGACAATTCACCCTGTGAAATCATCATATAAATTTAAAAATTAGTGATATTCAAGTTCGTGTAATGTGAAAGTAGACTTAAAAAAAAATATATAATTTTATCATTGTTCCGTCCCGTTTTTGCAGATGATTCAGTTTGTCTACAAAAACGTGTTGAACACATTATAGACAACTATTATTCCTAATTCTCGGAATAATAGCTGTCTATATTTTACCTAGCTTCCCACAGACAAACACCACCAGATATGCTGACAATATAGTGTCATCATATTTGGCGGATGTTCCTTGTCACGCCACCTTTTTGGTCGGCCATCTTTTTGATTGAAACAAAGAAAACAAAAGTGATATCATATCTTCATTTTGAAGACATGGTCATTCCTGATCTAGAAGTCGAGTAGAAATGTTAAGGTCCATACTCGATGTTATGGATATCAGGCATCACTAGTCTTAAGAAATAGTAATAAGTATAATTCTAAAGTGTTTGTAATAATTGAAGTGAAATATTAATAAAAGATAATATTCAGAAATTATCTTATTTGTTGAGGTAATTTAAAAGATATTAAATTACTCTCGCAACAATCATTTTTATTATTATTATTATTATTATTATTATTATTAATTATTATTATTATTAATTATTATTATTATTATTATTATTAATTATTATTATTATTATTAATTATTATTATTATTATTATTATTAATTATTATTATTATTATTATTAATTATTATTATTAATTATTATTATTATTATTATTATTATTATTATATTATTATTAGTCCACCCACTCTTATGATTAGTCAGTTCGACTAGACAGTGCGTTTTTTGATAAGTATATCTTTAAATCTTCTGATTTGTTTTAATTTTCATCTCTAAATACTTATTTGACTGAAACCCTTGTTCATAACAATTTAAAAATTTCTCCAATAAATGTCTCGGTGTCCTCATTACATCAAGTTCTTGTATCTAAATGTGACGCTGCGATTATGTCTGTGTGCCAACCTATTATTTTGCTTTAATTTTTTTCTCCTACTTCGAATGATTTTTCCTCTGAGAGGCGAAGTTTCAATAAGAATTTCGGCTGTGGTATCCTCATTGTGAAATGTTGTTTATGACGTCTTCGTATAACTCGTAAAACTGTTAGTTTTAATGAAAAACCTGTGTGTACCCATAAAAACAATTTAAAAATAAATAAATTATAAGTAGTTTGTTGTTTCATAAATTGCAAGTTGCTGTGTTGGTTGTCATAAACGTGTAAAGTGCACTGCATGGGTGTCCTTCAAGTAAATTTCTTGATTCAGGAAATATTTTTCTGCTATTTTTTAAGCTACCAACTATGGGAAAGCGTTGAGATGTTATTTTCTCTTATCGTGATATCAAGATTTTCGCAAAAGTTATCTTTAGATTTCTAATTTAGGAAGGTTTGATGTAAAAAATTCTGTTGTTTCTTTACTAAATGAATTAAAAATTTGTGAAAATAGGCGGACACTGAACTCTTTTTATTTCACAGATTCAATAAATTGTCTGGTTCCATGCTTTCTATCGACAGTTGTATTTTAAATATCAGATAAAAACTGAAATAAGCTTTCTCATTGACGTTAAAAGCAAATTAATCTATCATATCTGATGTCTTTTTGAAAATGAGTTTTAGTAGGTAAGTGTCCTAGTTTGAGGACGGATCTGTTAATCATTTTAGAAAGGAAAGTTTTGGTTATTTGCTATAACAAAGCAAAAAAAATGTTTTTTGACTATAGTAACATATAGAGCTCAGCCGCATGCACTGATGAATGGCCTAGGGAGTTTTAAGTTCTTTAGAAAGAAAACATTTGTATTGTCCTTGTGGTTCATCCCGGCCAAATGAAAATGATTAACTGCAAAAACTTTTTTTTTTTTTTTTTAAATTGTTAGAAATACTTTTGTATTGACTTTTAGTCTTTTTTTCTCTTCCCTTTTTTCATTTCCTTTTGAATCGATCATTTTATTTGTTTTTATTTAGTTTGGAGTCTTCAAATCGAACCCTGTCTTTGTTCTTGTTTTCTCTTCATTTATAAAACAATTTTGTAGTCTACTTGAGAAGCCTATGCCTTTTTTTTGTTCTATCTTACTCTTTCTCGTATCTTCCTTATTTATTTGTCATCTCACCTCCTTCACTTCACTCACCCCTAATTATAATTTCTTTTAATTTATATTTTATCTTTTGACTCACATATTATTTACACACGATTTTCCTTTGCGCCTGTTTAATTTGATTTACCATTTCTTTTTTGCTTACATAATTTTATTATTTTGCTCATTGCTTGTTTTTGCCTTTTTATCATTGCTTTGCTCTGCTTGTGTTTTGTATTTGTTCCGCCATTCATAGCCTAACTTAATTCTGTTAATCCACCTTATAAATGCAGCTTGCTCATCTGCTTTTTCTCGCCACGTAGCCTATTACTATTTGCTATTTACTTCCTTACAAAATTGCAGCAACCAAACTTAATTTGATTTATTTCAGACTACTCACTGTATTACGCGGTGTGATGTAAAAATCGATGTAATTTGTGGAGATGAAATGTGATAACAAAATCCATACCGTTATTGCAAGATAACTTTGTTGGCTAGTTAGGTATTGTTTAGTTCCTCGATCGACGATACCTACATAGCAGTATATACTCTGAATTCATCTCATTGTAAATCTAATAATTTTACTCAGAATCTTATTCGTCTGCAACATAAATTGTTTGCAACGTCTAACGAAATTGAAATTTACAATAAATTGTGTGTGTGAAAAATATTTTTGCTTTCAAAGTTTCAAGAAGTTAGGTCTTCATCTGTTACAAATTTTAGCCACCATATTACACTCATCTTGTTTTGTGAAAGACTTAAGCATCCAATTTATAAGTCCTATAAGTGCCAGTCTTTAAATTGTGATAATATCGATCTGATTACATCGATCAGTGGAGTGTTTTTATAAGCTTTTATTCTACTCACTACTGCCATTTATGAAATATACCAATACGGCTGCCTACCTTTCTTAATGAAATAATGTTTATTTCGCATAAAACTAAAGCCAAAAATAAATAAATAAAATCTTACTTTTTGAAAACTTGTTTTTAATTAACCTAAACTTATTTATAAAATGAACTTGAAATTGAGTTTTCTATAGCCTTTCAAATCACGTTTTTCGATTGATATAACATTCTTTACCAAGCAGAGCAAGTTGGAGCAATTGCTTAGAATTGTGGTGAGTTATTCATCTTTTGGGAATTGAGTCTGATCTACAGTGGTTCAGCGGAGCTTCTTGAGGCGGATCATCTGGAGATTGGTGTTGCTCTTCATCCACCAAAGATCGCATCATTTCAAGGTCACTGCTACCCTTATGGATGAATTCTGATTAATACAAATTCTTTTTTTACATGTATTTTGTTTTATGTTTTGTATTCAACTGGGAATCTAAAACTACAGTGTTAGCCTAATTTTATAGGCATGTGGTGGGAGGGTTTGGTTGGTTTTGTTGGTTGTGATGTTTTTGCCCTTTCTAACTTTTTATTTTTCCTTCTCTTGTTGTTTTTTCTTCTTGTGTTGTGTGACTTTTTCAGACGTCACATACTTAAAGGAGCGTTGAATATAAGTTAACTTCTTTCAACAGCTTTATAAATTGGAAAATCCAAAATTTTGTCTATAGTTTCCATACCGCTTTTTCATAGAAATTGTCTAATTAACATAATCAAGATTTGTCTGAAAGCATGAATGGTGGGAAGTTGAATTGAAAAAGGTTAGAACCGAAAATGTATAAAATCATCTCATCATGGACCATGGTTTGCGTTTGCGATTTTCTCAACCAATGGGAGTATGAAAGTTCCAAATCGAAATTTCCATTTCTTTCATCCATTGCTCAACATTAAACTCATTTCATCTAACTGTCCTTGCATTTGTCCCACCCAGTGAGACAAAATATGTTATTCATAAATTTGATTTACGACCCTCGAATAGTAATTGGTTGGCTTGTGTGCAATCTTGACGCTGTGCAGTGTAGTGTAACCGCGTAGTTCGTACGGACTAGGTAAAACAAAAAAAAATAATTAATTTTCTTTGTCGCTTTCAAACACTCAGTTTATGGTCACATTTATGACACCTATTAAACGAGCTCACTTAACGCCACCGTTCGATGTTTAACAATCTTTTAAAAACATTCGCCGAAATTGCAATTAACGACCTTCGAGGACATTAACGACATAATTTCCGCAGCAATAGCATATTTACCGAACCGGTTGCATATAGCGAGTCACTTTCGTATAAAAATGCACGTGCGTCTACCTTTTAAATCCACATTGCACATCCCATAAAATTATGGCAGTCACTTGCATCTTCCCATGCGTCGCGAATTACCTACCAATTCATTTCAATAAACGTATCATTAATGTGCCTATAATCGGTTATTCCAAGTGCATCTTCTCGATGTATAGGAGAATTTGCATTGATAATTTATGAAAATCTGATTCGATCGTTGAATAGCAGCGACCAGTCAATATTGACGACTAGAAGACGCGCACTATAATAGCGTACCCATCTTCTCATTTGTTGGAATGAGAAAACCAGTAAGTGAATAAGTTCACATTTTATCGGTTGGTAAAATTTTTCTTTGGAATTATTTATTGGATGGTATTTAGATTTGTTTAAACTTCATTTTTTTATCATTGACCAGAGTAATCCTTTATGAACAGCATGATTTTTTTTGCTAACTCGAAAACATTGACTTATATGAAATTGAAAAGAGTGAGTCTTGTGAAATAATTAAAAAATTTATTTTTAATTTCTTTAATCGTATACTAATTATGGCTTTCTGCACCAGTTGATGTACGGGTACGGTTGTCATTGGAAAATAAATCAAAAATAAAATTGATAGGAACAAAATATAAATTTTATTTTGATTTTTCTGGCACTTTTTCATGAAGCACTGCAACCATTTTGTGATTTTTATTGCAAACATAATGTATTGCTCTCTTTTTATGTAAATTTTCTGTGAAAATCTAGGTGTGGAATACCTTGTCGTGAGAGATATTCTCACCAGAAGGAAATTCTACAGAATTTAAGCGTGTTCAGCCACTTCATACGAAAGTATGGGCAAGCCAAAACCAAACCGAACACTGGCGATTTTAGAGCCGGTTCTGAGAGTTTTTATACCGGTTTTGGCTGGTGCACACAAACACACGTACGTAATAAAATACGTACGTTGTTTAAGTACGGCCAGGTCGCATCATCCCCTACTATCGTAGGTGGCGGCTGGCCGGTTCGTGTACGAATCGTGACATTGATTGATGGATGACGTCACGATTCGTACTCGTATATTATCTGCACGTATTCGCAGGTAATTACGATCGAACGTAATTTTGTGTGTTGGTTTAACGTCGCAAGGACGATAAGTTGCCTGCCCTATGGGGTGGCGACTGTCGTCGGGGGTCCGAGCCCCTACACCTCATACCGATGAGTCCCCACAGCTACTCCCCCCCAGTTTTTGCGCCACAAAAACGACCAAAATTGCGCAAGGCCTGGGGGACGTGCGGGTTTACTTACGTTTTTGATCGGCCTCCCATTTGGCCAGAGCGCTGCCCACTGCGGCCCCGACGCACTCGTAGGATTCCCTACGGGCGTTTGCTCGGGCCAGGTAGTTGCTCCGGCTAGTTTCACCCCTGTGCCTCGACTTCGCATGTTTTGCGTGGGCGTAGGGATGATGGCGGGAGTGAGGGGGCAGCGGACGTTTGAACTCTGGCTTTCGGTGCATCGGGGAGTTGGTGTTCCCCGATGTCCATGCAGCCATCCTTGCTCTTTCGTTCGCGGCCCTCTCTGCCGTGAACAGGAAGCCCATCGCTTCCTTCTTCTCTTCGGGTTTCGGCTCCGGCTTCGGGGGTTCCGGAGTCGGAGTCGTCTCCTCCGGAGATCGGGGAGGAGAGATGACTGGCGGCAGTGGAGTGGTCATCTCCGCCAGTACATCAGCAACTGGAGGAGCTGTGTCCATCAACAGCTCCTCCTCTATCCTATCCAGCTCCGTTTTCGTTTTCGTCATCTGCTGAGTTTTTGACTTCTCAGCGGATGTCTTAGCGAAGTGGAAGCTGGCGGACATCGGGATAGGTATACGTGACATTAGAACAGAATGGGTTGTAGTTAGGAAAAGGCACCAAAAATAAAGCTCAAGAGACGACCAAGTAAATCAGAAGTTCGAGAACTGCTGTTTTTACCTCATTTTTCGATTTACCTTTACAGTTATTTTTCTTTATTTTCGGATCTTCTTATCTACACGTAGAGGGGATAGCGCTTAAAATTCTCGGCCGTATATAAGTTTTCCGGTTTAGATCTGATCGGTTTAAGCAGAGTTATGCCTGAAATAAACTCAGTGAATATTATTTTTCGAATTCTAAGTACAAAGGAATCTCCGTTTGTGACGTCACGTCGTAGAGATTATCTTTGCGGTTAACGGTACTCGCACGTTGCAATGTTTTGTTTCCGTATTGCACGTGGATTTGTTTATTCCTGTCTTCTTCTTTTTGTTGGCATTCCTCGTTTGCTTATCTCCGAAGTTTCTTTGTCTCACGGAGTTCCGATATTCCCCGTATGTTTTTAGCGGGTTTCGATTTTTAGTACGGATATTACTTTTCGGGAGTAAATTTTTATTTTCGTCGCATTAACCTCTCGGACGTGCGGGAAGGATGTGAATTTTTGCGTTTTTTAGTACCTGGAGGTCTACCTCTTTTACGTGGGTGTAAGGGGGCCTCAGGATCAAATGTTTTGATGATCACATCGTCCGAAAATTTCACTGTTTTCTTGAGTTTTTCTTGATGTGAGGTGTTTTTCTCACTTTTTCTGACGAATTCTTCCGTTTTTGTTTCGGAATTCGTCTGTGTATTTTCGGGGTTCTCCTTTTGTACCCTCTTTATTCTTTTATCGTCACTTACCAAGTACGCAGGCTTCAATCTGTCGATTGAAATTGTTCTTGGTTCGCCTGCGATGAGTATCACAAAGTTTTTCTCATCTCGTGATACTACTTTGTAAGGACCGGCGTATGGTTTCTCCAGCGCAGATCTCATTTTTTCGTCTCTAACAAATACGTGTGACGTATTGGCCAAGTGTTTCGAGACGTAAATCTTGGACTGGCCATGACGAGCTGCCTGATTTAGGAAGTTGTTGGCATCATTTCTTATATTTTGTACCATTATCTCGGGGCTAACTTCTTTCGATTTTGTGAAGAAGTCCCCTGGAAGGCGTAGCTCTTCGCCGAGCGCTAATTGCGCTGCAGAGTGACCTGTATCAGTTTGTAGGGCGGATCGAAGGCCTAAGAGGATGGTAGGGAGTACTTCTACCCATCTCTTTGTATCGTGTGACATGATGGAGGCTTTGAGAGCTCTATGCCATCTCTCTATTTTGCCATTGGCTTGAGGATGGTAAGCTGTGGTATGACTGTGTTGAACACCAAGCTTATTTGCCAGCTCTTTAAAGAGCGAGCTCTCGAATTGGCGACCTTGGTCTGTGACTATGACTTCCGGTACGCCATACCTCGCAATCCAGGTATCGTACAACTTTGCAGCTACTGTTGGAGCTGACATCTCATGAAGAGGGATTGCTTCCGGCCATCGTGTTGCCCTGTCTATTATCGTCAACAGGTATCTGTGTCCTTGGGATGGTGGCAATGGGCCTACCAGATCCATATGAACCGTTTTAAACCGCTGTGTTTGCTTGAATGATTTGAGGGGCGAGCGAGTGTGTCTTCCTACTTTGGATTCTTGACAGTTCAGGCAACTGCGAGCCCATTTGTTGCAGTCAGACTTCATTCGTGGCCATACAAATCTTTCTGAAATTAGTTTAGCACTACATTTTGGCCCAGCATGTGACAGGTTATGTACACTGTTGAAAGCCAACCTGCGATATTTTACCGGTAGAAATGGCCTATTCTTACCTGTACTGATGTCACATGTTAATAAAACATCAGTACCGGGAATTTTTCGCTGTCTCAATTTGAGGGTAGTATCATCGTTCGATAACAGCCCCTGCAATTCTGCATCCTTAAGCTGTGCTTTAGCTATTTCAGCATAAGGCAATTGGACAGGAACCGAGATAGCTTCGATTCTACTCAAGGCATCAGCTGGAGTGTTAAGTTCTCCACTTATATACTGAATGTCTGTAGTCAGTTGGCCAATATAGTCCAACTGTCGTGCTCTTCTCGGAGATGCCGGTTCTGCTTTTTGTGTGAAGGCATATGTTAGGGGTTTATGGTCAGTATACACAGAAAAACATCTACCCTCTAACTGGTGCCTGAAATGCTTCAACGCAGCAAAAATTCCGAGCAATTCCCTATCGTATGTGCTGTAATTCTTTTCTGTTTTTGAGAGCTTCCTCGAGAAGAAAGCTAGCGGTAATTTGATGTTGTTCGAGTCCAGTTGGTACAATGTTGCACCAATAGCAAAATCCGATGCATCGGTACTTACGCATAACGGCAGACTTTCGTCTGGATGAGCCAACAGAGTTGCATTTGCCAGTGTTTCTTTGATTTTTTCAAAGGCCTGTTCGGCTTCTTCATTCCATTCGAGTGGAGTTTTATCTTTCTTTTTACTTGTCTTTATTAGTGCAAACAGCTTACTTTGTTCGGCTGCTGCATTCTTCATGCAACGTCTGTAGAAATTCACCATCCCCAAGAAACGCCTAAGTTCTGCGACATTTGAGGGCTTCGGGAAGTTCAATATTGGCTCTACCTTGGTCTTCAAGGGGGAAATGCCTTCGGTCGAGACTTTGTAGCCGAGGAAGTCAATTTCGGTCTGTGCATATAAGCTTTTGCCTACGTTGATAGTGAGTCCGGCTGCGTGTATACGCTGTACCACGGCTCTCACATTCTCCTCGTGCTGATGCTCACCGCCTTCTGAGCAAATGCAGATATCATCCAGGTATGCATATGCAAACGGCAATTCCCTAAACAGTCCATTGATAAATCGTTGGAAAGTTTGTGCTGAGTTGCGTAGTCCAAACGGCATTCGAAGGTATTCGAATAGTCCAAAGGGGGTTATGACCGCTGTCTTTGGAACGTCCTGGTCGGCCATAGGAATTTGGTGGAATGCCCAGTTGATGTCTATTTTTGTGAACATCGTTTTACCCTTCATATTCGCATTGAAGTCCATTATGTTGGGGACTGGGTAGCGATCAGGAACTGTTATGGCGTTTAAGGCCCTGTAGTCGCCGACAATTCGCCACTCTCCACTTGCTTTCTTTGTCATGTGGATAGGAGAGCTCCATGAGCTTTTTGAGGGGCGACATACGCCCTCCTCAACGATGCGATTGAAGTACTCTCGTGCCGCTTTGAGTTTGTCGGGTAATAACCGTCGTGCTCTAGCATGGCAAGGCTGTCCTTTGGTTTCTATGTAGTGAACCGTGTCGTGTTTGTACGTAGGATGCCTGCGAATTGAGGGTTGTGTGACTCCAGGATAGTCTGACAGGATCCGTAAGAGTTGTCCGTCGACTTTAGTACAGCTGGATATGTTTGTGTCCAGTCTGTATGCTAGCGTTTTGCCTTCCACACTTTTATTTTCACTATTGATCAGTTTACCGTGTTTGAGGTCGATGATCAGGCCATAGTGTGCAAGAAAATCTGCACCCAGGATCGGGTTTGGAACATCTGCAACCGTGAAGGACCACGTCATATTTTTGCTGAGTCCGATGTCTACTTTGCTTGTCTCAAGTCCGTATGCTGGAAGGTTTTGACCATTCACAGTACGGAGATAGTATTTCGGAGGAAGTACTTTTTGGGTTCTATTTACTGGCAATATGCTCAGGTCTGCTCCCGAGTCTATTAAGTAACGTCTCCTGTTTGTCCTGTCCTTGATGAACAGGCGGCGTGAGTATTTTTCCGAGGGGTCTTCGGCCGCACAGATGGCCCCTCGTTCTAGTTTGACGCTTCCTTGTTAAAGGTTTTACCCCACCATCTGCACCTGTTGTTACATTTGGTGGCCTCAGCGCCAAACCTATTATGGAAAAAGCAACTCTTATCATCCCAATTTCGAGACTGGGTTTTGGGAGATGATGTTCTAGGGGGAGTTGAACTCTGACCCCTGTTTCCGGAACTAGATCTTCGGTCTCTTGACCGGGACTGACGTCCTCTGCTGCTATTATTATTGTTGTTGCCTCTACTTTTCGATCTTTGTCGCCAGCTACTATTGGGCTTCGTCGAGCTTTGGCTTTTGTTCCTCTTTACTTCCTCGGTCAACTGAGCTATTTGAGCTCTAAGTTGAGCGAGTTCCCCAGTCTCTGCAGATACTGCGCTGACCACCGGCTTTGACCTTGTGTATTCAAGCGCATTGTCTGCCGATTTCGCAAGGAAGTCCAGATCCGCGGATGTATTGATTACCGTGGAACCAACGGCGGCTAGGCACTGCACAACACTTTGTGGTAGTTGCTTACAGAACTGATTGCCTATGACAGAAGGGGCTACGATATTGTCCGCCTTCTGTCGTAACTTCGCCATGAAGATTGAGGGTTTGTCGTCCCCCATCTTCATACCACCCATCACATCGTCTATTATTTCATTTTTCGTTTTCCCAAATACTTTTTTAATTTTCTTGACGAACCAGGCATACTTGTCCTCTTCTGTCGAAGGGCATTCCATAACGTCCGGAATGTGGCGGATTATCTGTGGGGGCATGCCTCCACAGATATGTGTATACCGCTGGTTCAGAGTTATGTTCTCTGTTCTGAACCTGCCTTCTAATAGAGTCAACCATAATTCTACCTCATTCGGTAGAAATTCCGGGATGTCTATCCTTCGTCTATAGAGATTAGGGTTCTGTCCTGGTTGCATTTGTAAAAGTTGCAAGATTTGGGCCAGGACTTCGGGTGTCAGCTGCGGCTGACTACTGCCTCCCTGTGATGGTTGCGGGTTTTCAGTTGGTGGTGGAACCATTGCTGTGTCTTTTTGTTGACAAGCGTATTCCACAGTACTTCTGCCTTCCTTACTGGTCGAAAACACTGGCTCCTGTGTTTGTAGGACAGGTGTTTTCGGGTCGGAGCTTTGGCTTAAAGTCCGACCACTTCTCAACGTTTTAACTGCAAGATCTTCTTTATGTATTGCAGTTCCCAGTCGTGCTAATTCTGGGTGTTGAGGGCCTTCTTCTATGTTTGCTAAATTCAAGGAGTGTCGAGTCGAAGTCGGGGGAGTTGGGGGATGAGTCCAACCTTCTTCCTCCAGGTCTACTGTCTTGTTTCTCTTTATTTATTTATTTTAAAGAGAGGGGTATAAATTCCCACTTCAGCAGACTCTTACTTCGACGACCAAAAGGTGTCTTAGTCTGGGTAAAAAAATATTTTTTAATTTGCCGAGCAAGCGAGAATCTCGCCAGCGCTACTGCGCCAAGTTGAATTAGCGCCGAAGCGCCTAAGACTCCTCACGACGTGGCCGAAATCACGTCGGGGTCACCACTGTGGAATACCTTGTCGTGAGAGATATTCTCACCAGAAGGAAATTCTACAGAATTTAAGCGTGTTCAGCCACTTCATACGAAAGTATGGGCAAGCCAAAACCAAACCGAACACTGGCGATTTTAGAGCCGGTTCTGAGAGTTTTTATACCGGTTTTGGCTGGTGCACACAAACACACGTACGTAATAAAATACGTACGTTGTTTAAGTACGGCCAGGTCGCATCATCCCCTACTATCGTAGGTGGCGGCTGGCCGGTTCGTGTACGAATCGTGACATTGATTGATGGATGACGTCACGATTCGTACTCGTATATTATCTGCACGTATTCGCAGGTAATTACGATCGAACGTAATTTTGTGTGTTGGTTTAACGTCGCAAGGACGATAAGTTGCCTGCCCTATGGGGTGGCGACTGTCGTCGGGGGTCCGAGCCCCTACACCTCATACCGATGAGTCCCCACACTAGGTATTAATTTCGATTTAATGAAATGACCTAAAGGTGTTGCTACGTTTTTCGTTTCATAACAAAGTGTGTATAACCAAATTTGGAAGCATGTTGGAATAGTTTTAAATCAATGTTTATTTCAAATTTTGTGACTATTGCTCGAAAATTACTAATTTTAGAGTCATTAAACTGCTAAAAAGTGCAACATAGCACGTTCCGAACGTACCATGAGGCCGATCCGCACCAAACTTAGAGGATCTCTTCCTTGTCCCAAGTTAAATATTTGTTTCTAATTTCGTGACTATCGGACCAAAATTGTGACCTGTAAAATTATAGTTTGGTGATTTACGTATTTTACATGAAACATTGGATTATGTGACTTTTAACGCAAAAGTGACTTGACTGAGAAATTCTAATGAGCTCGCATGATAAAACATGACGATATGACTGTAGGAAACCATTATTAAATTTTTGCAAAAAATTGAAAATCTCGTAATATTACAGTATTCTGTCCCCAAAATTTTTTACAATGTTTCGACTGAAATTAATTTTTCAATAGCATTTAGTGAGATGAAAAGTTGGTTAGTGTTGAGCAGTTACATGGTCATGTAGATTACAATTCTCTTCCCCAGAAGCCGTATCCTAACCAGAGTAAAGGAGCATTTTTCGAGTCAAAAGTTATACATTTCGTTACTTTTGGCTGTTTTTAGGCTTCAGAGGGAGTTAAGTCCAAAGCGGCGTCTTGACTTCGACCTTGCCTCTGTCTGTGAGAAATTCTAAGCTTCCCTCTATAGATGAGCGTCAGTATTAAAAAGCAGCCGATGGCTGGAACTCGGCGAAGTAACAATCGGTATTGTTTTAATTAAATAGCTTGAATTTTCTCGGATTCGAACACTTAAGAATAATAAAAGTTTTTTCCTCTGCTAAAGTTCTGTTTATTTAAACCATGTTAATTGAAACTGTGATACATTTTCGAAATATGAGAATTGAGAACGCACATGGGTCGACGAAACAATCATAGGAAGTGTCTTCGTCACGGATCTCATTATAATTGCTACACAAGTTTTATTCTCAGTATTTTACGAACAGTTAATTTCGAAAAACAGAAAGCACACACTATGTAAAGAAGACTGGTTTTTAAAACGAGCTTACCCTTTTCCCTCTGCTCTCTGCATCACTCCAATACATCTTCCTATCATTTTTCCCCCAAGATGTTGCTGTCAATTTTGTCTTCTCCAAACCCTTTTATATCATAAATATATTTTTCTTAACTACCCTTATTTTTATTGCTGTCAGTTGATAACATTTTTTTTCTTCTAGTAAAAATTGCCTGCGTTAGATTGTATCTTCCTGTCCCCTTTTTTTCACGCTCTCCCTCTGTCTCTTTCCTTCGCTCGTAAATATAGGAGTTGCGTCTGTATGAATTAAAGGATAGGTAGTGAGTATACAAATTACGAAAAATCATTCATCCATCAAAACGTTAATACCAGCAAGTAACGTTGGTACGGTTGACTGGATTTTGTTTTTAGACAATTTTTTTTTTTTCCCAGATTACTTACTATCAGACGTATGTCTGCGGTATTGGGTGCTCGTGTTTTACAACCTTGTTTGACATGATGAGAATTTTCCGCTCGAGATGCCAGTCAACCACTCATTTGAAAGTAGAAAATTTGGCGTGAAAATGCATTAAAATGATGGCAATGTGACGAACTGACGAGCAATAAGTACGTGTGTTCGACTGATTTTTCTGAATGTGATTTGACCATTTGCTGTTATTTGTACCGTCACCGTTCAGGCGTTTACTACAGAAATGCAGAAAATTCGAACTACACCTGCTTATATTTACCATAAATCGTTTGATTATTGCATTCAACAATTATTGTATTTGTAGTTACGGTTGGGTTCCTCGAATTGAAGTATTTTTCGAGCGTTAGCGATAATTAGTGTTTTTAGAAATAACGGGGATGGGTTATTTGTGTCAGAAAATCAGTTATAGTTCTTATGGCGCTCCTATAGGATCTGAGTCTGACGAAATATATCACGTTTTTGGTGCGCATTATTGAAAAAACATGGAATAAAATTTTCCCTCCAGTATTGTTGATTCTACATTTCTTCGTCTTCATTTCGCAATGAAAGAAAAGAGACAGATTTTACATAAATTCATATGAATAATATTCCGACGTTCAGTCGTTTTTCGTAAATTCGATCAAAAATTGGAGGTAACAGGAGCCCGAAAATGTACACTTTTTGTAATTTTACTTATACTTGAACAATTTTATTACATTATGTCATTATTCTTCTCTGAAATCTAAACGTTGTAAGATTATATGAGTAGAGGTATAATCTATTAACCTTTTTTTTTCACTTATTGAAGTTCTCCAAAATTTTAGTGTATCGCCATTAATTAATTCTGGTATTGTAACAAGTTTTTCGCATTCCTTGTCTTACTCAGCTTGCCTTTTTTCCTGATTTTCACTCAATTTCTATTCGCCTCCTAATCTACGTATATTTTTAAATTACATATTTACTCTGAGGTATTATATTCAGTTCTATAATTCTTCTATTGAAACCAATATTTTGCAGTTGATTACTTTTTGTGCTTTTTCAAGAAAAACAATTATCAATGAGTTGTATCCATAAAACAGTTTTTTTTTTTCCATAAAAAATGAGGAATCAGCTACAATCAATGTTTGTTCGTAACCATTTTTTTTCTTTTTCTATAAGTGCCCAAAAAAAAGCGTTAATGTTATTCTCCGCTGTTCCATAAATTGCGGAGATCAATGTTTATTCTTCCCTTTTGTAATGATGAACTGATATTAAAACTTCTTATTCAAATGGGTTTTATCCTTTTTATATTTTCATTATGAAACGAGTTGAAAGTTCAGTTGAGATCGAATTAAATCTGAGTACTGTAATAAAACTTATTTATTTTTTCATTTTCTGATGGTGAACCAACCGATTAAATGGTCTCATTAGCAAGATCTTACCACCA
The DNA here is from genome assembly GCA_011428145.1 of Ericerus pela. Taxonomy (NCBI): domain Eukaryota; kingdom Metazoa; phylum Arthropoda; class Insecta; order Hemiptera; family Coccidae; genus Ericerus; species Ericerus pela. The sequence continues at coordinate 1,312,102 of WOFM01000011.1, read as the reverse complement.
ATTTCTACAGTTGGTGTACAGCTGAATTCTCAGAAAAGCTTAGTGATGTGTATTTTGGAAGAGAAAACGTTGCAGACCACAACATTAGAATCTTTAAAATAATAATGTATTCTTTAGCTGAAGCCTTCTTATGCTTTGTAACAATCTACTAATTTCAACATTTCTTACTCACTTTGGTTTCCCCCAATTTGTGGAAAAATTTAATTCCCACCGCTCTTCCAATCATAGAACTATATTTATGGAGTATTAATTCATGGTTCCTCCCGCACCGAATAATGTGGAAGTACAGAACAAGTAAAGACGATAAATTTAGGCCTTTATCACGTCCTGAACATTTTTTAAAAACAACGCTATTTATATATTAAGTGAGGATCTCAAGGTTTGTTCCCTGGAATTAGGTTCGAATTGGATCCTTCTTTACTTGATCCACAAAACAATAGATTAAGGGTAAAGTTGATTTTCTCTTCAAATTCTTTCAACTAAATCACAATTGATTTTAAACTTTTTTTGTGTGTTTCAAAGTACATTGAAACCTCGAAGTTCAAATCTACTTTACTTAACAAAATCTTTTGTTTGGGTCTCTATTCGTTAACATGCACGTAAAAATTTATTTAATTCGGTGCACCTTCTGCAGAGGTTAGAACTGAAGGAATTTTCACGTTCTTCGTCCCATATTTTTCTTCTTATGTTTTGGTTTAAATTCATTTTCTTCTGTTTTTGGTTGTTAGCCAAAATTTCTGATAAGCGGGATGATATCAGCCTATTCGTTCATTTCATGAATGAAAGTCGTATTTAATTCTCAATGAATGAAAACTTGATCTTGTATTCCTTGTTTATACGTATACTCTTCGGATGAGTTTCACTGCGTGGTCGTCTCATTAAAATATTAATTATGTACCGGTATATCTACCTTCAATAATTTATATACGTAGGTATGAGTATTTACCAGACACTTAATCGCTACTTTTTGTGTTTAGTACGATAGTATGAAAAGAGAAGCGAGCGAGAGAGTGAGAGTGAACAAAAAGGTGAACTAATTTACGAAGGTTATCAATGAGCGAAGTTACTGCCGCACAGATCTGGTAATTTATAAAAACTCTCGCGCAGCAAGCTCCGCGAGAAAAAGTAGATTTTGTTTGTTTTTAAAATCACCTATATCACCAAAGTTCTTCTGATAAAATAATATATAAAATATATATTTTTTTTTGGCGAAAAATTACCAATATCATTCAAATACGATGCATACAATAAAATGTACTGATTAGTACCTCTATCATGTTTTCAAAATATTTTGTAAATTAGTAAAAAATCATTATTCTTTTGTGAAATGAAAAATTATTCCAAGTTCTAACAAGCATAATTTTAGAAAATAATTCGATGGTTTTCTTTCCTGCTGTGACGAGAATTGTGGATTATATATATATATGTATGTATGAGAAAAAAATCCCACATTGCAAAACGAAGTATAATACAGTTGTCTACGTGCTGATCACGGAAATATTCGCGGAGGTGTTCAAGTTTAGTGCACGACAGCAAGTGATGGGTGGTGGGTGGGGCGAAAATTGACCTTTTTCTGAGATCGGGTTATTTTTAGGTTGAATCTAGTGTTTTTCTCGATAAAGGCTTGAAAATGAATTTTTCAGGACCATTATCAGAAAGGTAAAAGAGGGAAAATCACCCTGAATAGCTAATAAGTTGGGAACAAATTGACCAATCAAAACCAAAATTGGTAGGTCTGGTCTTTGCATAGGACAACTGTTTGTAACAAATTTCGTGACTATTTGAAAGAGAATTGCAACCTTTTTTGAGATAACATGAAAAATTATCATCTCCAACAGCTTTCGGGAATGAACCTTAATACCAATAGAAACGAAATTTGGAATCATGTTAGATATATTTTAAATCAGTTGCTGCACCAAATTTTGTGACTATAGCTTGAAAATTACTCCTTTTAGAGCCATTAATCTGCCAAAACTGTAACTAAATCGCCCTTATGATAGGTACTGTCTTCGACAAAAACACAAACGTATACCAAATTTCAGGCCTATCGATTGAAAATTACGACCTGTTTACTGTTCAATAAAAAATGCATATAAACAGACCTACCGGACGTACTATGCTCTCGATCCGGACAAAACACAATAGGGTTCTTCCTTTTATGGATCCCAATATGTGTTTTAAATTTCGAAACCATCCGATCAAAATTACGCCTTGAAATGGACTCATCAAAGAAGGGGGTATATATTAATAAATAAAAAAATAAAAAAAATAATTTTCAAAAATGGTGCCAAAATGTTCAGAAAATCTTGAAACGAAATACGTACCTACTCCCAACTTTGGGTCCGAATATTCAGGCAATTTTAGTAAGTAGATTTTTTTTTTTTTAATTTACGTGAAAAATAAACGTTATTATTACCAATTTTTCCAATATCTTACAATAATGTGATTGTAGCTTAGAATGTTAGTGAATTTTTCTGCAAATTTCTGACTGTATGTATACATTAACCCAGGAGTGTTCCTATCGCGTCCTTCGAATTCTTTATTGTTAATCAAAAGTCAAAAGTTAATCATAGGTGCGATCTTGAATTTTTTTTTTGTGGCCGGCAGTCCCAAAAAACTTTAGGGGTCAAGGTACAGAAGTACTAATGTATACGGTTTTTTGTATTTAATATGAAAATTCGATGTGTAGATTGACAGTGATCCAAGATATATTTTTCTTTTTTTTCGGCTTGCCCTTTCCGCTATAATTCTATCAAGTTTTTGCCACTGAAGTAAATTGTAAGAGAAAGGTGAATCACTGATTCCAAAATACGATCAGTTTATTTAGTCTAAAGATTTTTTACATAATATTGATTAGGTAAGTACTACAAATTTTTCGTATTGTGACTCATCTCGAAAAGGGAAATAGTTAATTCACCAATAGGCAGTGAGTAAAAAATTCAGAATGGGAAGTGGAGTTTGACACATGTTTGCAGTGTATTCGGAAAGGAAAATAATGTCTAATTTCTTCTTTTTTCTAAATATTATTAGCCAATTTTGAATTGGTTGTGGATGGAAAGAGATGGTTTGCTTAATTGATTTTCGAGAAAGCGAATGATTCTTATAGCTCCTTTCTTCAGTTTGCATGCTTTTGCCCTAGCTAATGTAACATTTTTGTCTTCGCTAAGAAAAAAAATTCGAACTTGAGTTTTCTTTTATTCAGACTAGATGAGTGATCAGAAAACTGCTGGAAAGAAAGAAATTTGAAAAAATGCTTGTGTTTCTTAAAAATTTAAAAAAATTAAACAAAATTGTATTTTTTTTTTGGAAAAATATCGCTGTTTTATAAAAATTTTATTATTACAGTGATGAATTGGTTCAGTTGTATGAAGTTAAAAAAAAGATATTCATGGTTGTTGAGCCTGGTAAAATTTACCTTCTTCCTTTATTTAACCACGAACTTTTTTTTTCTTCATGAACCACCTTTGCTAGATTCCAAACTAAGTGTATATGGTTCCATATTTTCGCATCTGTCAAGTCCATCTGTTTGTAGTTGCATGCACTTGAAGAATGGATAAGTTTTTATGATTTTTGTACATCAAAATAGTTACGGTACGTAGAAACTTCGTGAATATTATGAATGTGAATCATACTGTTAGCTGTTAGGTACTCATTGCATAACTTATCTCTCGGTGCAAACATGAATCTCAATAGAAAAATGATAAACGCCGATGAAAATAGTATAACAGCACGTTTGAGATAATGATTTAATCCAATGTATTTGAAAAATTTTTTCCTCGAATTAATTTTTTATATTTTTCTTTTTCGAGAAAACAATATCGTGTACTTATTTATTGCGTCGAGATTGGTTGGAAATTTATATACGTTGCAGCGAATGATGAATATGTTTCTTTATTTAAGCACATTAATCTTGTTGAAGAAAAGGAAGTCACAGTAGCAGTAATAAGGTGTAGAAGTTAAAGTAAACGGTGATCTTTCGATTTGAAAATACAATGGAATAATGAATGGTTCGAGAACATTTTTAAAAAACACGATTATCATTTTAAAATATATTTATGTACGTATGAAAAATGAAACCGAAAGAAAAAAGGTCACTATCAATTTTTTATGATCCGAATCTGGGAAGGTTTCAATGAAATTGTAATCGACAATTTATTCGCGTTGAAATTCGATAAAGTGGGTATGCCTTAAGAAAATAACCTACTTATAATTTATGTGAAAAATGAAAGTTAATTCATTATATGTAAGTCGAAAATGTTTGAATTTTCAAGGGTCAAGCCACTTCTTTGTGAACAGGAAATGACTTAATTAACGATCGAATTAAAATTTGTGATTGAACTATCGGCTCTTTATAAAACATTCGGTACGTAATTTTAATTTTTTTGTAGGCCTGCTAAATTAGTCTTCATGAAGAAACGTACAGTGGCATAATGATTTGCATTTTAAACTCTAAATCTTTTTTTAGTGTTCGTAGTAGCCTGATCACTTTACATGTTTATACCTATTGACTTTAACAATGGGTAGATAGTACGACTTCAATCAACATGTATTCTTTTCTCGATGTTCAAGTAGCCCGGTATACTAAAAGCAGGCTATTAATAAATTTACTTCAAAATTGTTATTTATTGATGTTTACTCTTAGTAACTTCTCACAAAGAGGAACCAGTAAGGCAGTCTTCGTTTTTGTCCTTTTCCAAACAACTTTACCTCCAATTTAAAGGAGTTAGGCCAATATTTTAGATTTTTAGTTAGGTAGAACTTCTAGAATCTCTAGAACTTTTGCTGTACCTGATGAAATAAAAGTTAAAAGGACTATTTTTGTTCGTCACGGTGAGTTCTATTGGTCTACAATAGGTAGTCACATAATAATTTTAAAGTAAATTTCTCGACGTATATTTATTTGATATTTTTTATTTGTTTTAAAGTAGATATAGCCTACCACAAAGTATTGAAAGGACACATTCTTGAGATAACAGCTCCAATAAAATAGAACGTAGAAGACCAAAATACGACCTGAGGTAAATTAAAATACAGTACAAAATCTATTGTCCTCCGAGGACTTTATGTTCGATTCGCATCAAATTTTACAAGATCCATCTTCACTATGTAGAGTGTCCGGAAGTTGAACGACATAATTTCCATGATCGATTTTTGGGGCCGAAAAAATAGAAAAGTTATTTTTATAAGCTTTTATTCGACTCACTACTGCAATTTTAAAATATACCAATACTGCTGCCAACCTTTTTTATTTCGCATGAAGCTAAAGCCAAAAAAAAAGTAAAAGCTTATCTTTCAAAAATTCATTTTTAACCTAAACTTATTTAAAGTTCCTCAGAGTGGGAAAATAAATATTCTGATGTAACTTCTCCAACAATTGATAAAAGTGAACTAAGTTTGGTGCTGGAGAGTAATAGTCTTTATTATGTTATTTATATTCACTCATATTTAAAAATTTTATATCTATTTTGAGGGGAAAAAGAAGGGGTTGCCTTTTTCTAAAATAGGTATTTCCTTTTAACCCTTCGATACTGAATCATTTTATCAGGAGGAGAAAATGCCAAAAAAATATACTGAACCTTTCTGTGAAAACTCGATAGTTTTTGACAAAAACATGTTTGAAGGTTAAAATTCAGTTAAAATTGATTCTAAAAGGTTTTGTCTGGTACCGAATAACGGTCGGATGGGAGGTCAAGTACTCGAAAAGACGAAATTTTACAATTAAGGTTAAAAACAAGTTTAACTTAATTGTAATCTTCAACGCTACTGTTCTTTAGAACTATCGAGTTTTCGCAGATAGGTAAAGTATACCTTTTTTTCGTATTTTCTTCTCCCGAATAAAATGGTGGGAATTATTTTTCGGTATTACCATTTGTTCTCCAGTTCGAAGGTTATAATTAAAGAGAAAGCATTTCTCAGCATTTTGTCAGAGAAAATTTTTTAGATTTTTCGATCTCAAAACTCGATCTTGGAAATTATAGTCTTTAACCCCTGGACACTGTGGAATATATCTTCACATAAAATCTTAACTTTTTTGGACAAAAATTACCGCTGTTACTGTATTAATTTTCCATGAGTCATATATGATCCCCAGGCCTTTAACGTTCTGTTTTGTTTTCTTTTCAATTTTTATTCTGGGATGAGCCCTCGTGACCTTGACAGAGTTGCGTAACTTCGGTTTTGAACCCGCTCTTCAGTCTGAGCACGTGACATTAATTTTAAATAAATAAGCCTGCGGTAACCCCATTAATGTGTTATGAATGCGTTTCCAGTCCTAAATCTTTTTATTGTTCGTAGTAATCTCTTGATAATATGTATTTTAATAAATAAAATTCTATTATTTGTCTCGTACTCGAAGAACATGCGTAATACAATCTTTGTACATAATTAGAAAATAAATTATTTATAGACACCGTTAAAACTATATTCGTACCTTTTGCTTGGGTGCCGATTGAATAAGTTGATGCTGATTGTGCCGGCCTATAATGCTCGTTTACAATTTCACTGATAACGCGTATCATCTGCCTGTAATTCATGTGTGAATGGGAAGGTGATGAAAAAATCGAAGACGATTATTAACAAAAACGAAATAGATACATACCTGAATCAGAAGAAGAAATTTGTTCTGAGATAATTCACCAAACGCGGGTCAGCAAGTTGAATTTTTTAATGCTTTTTTATACCTATATATGTGAATTTATTTTTTTTTTACTTTAAGTAGTTACACCCGAATATAGCAGCTGGCCGTCGTCGTGACGTCACAAGGACAAGCGTCACTGCGCCTCCAAATATGGCGAACACACAACGATCGCCACAACGTTTACATAACCACGCGACTTTACTCGCACATTTCTCGTCCAGAAACGCACCCACACAACACACATCGACGCTAGTTTTTTTTTTTTTTTTTTTTTTTTTTTAACTTTTTTCTGGCTACCCAGTAGATTCGACTACGATAAACACACTTTTATACTCACGTATACATGTATTTTGTGCTTTTTCTTCTTCTGCTTTTTTGGTGTATTTGGAAAGAAAACAAAAAACCCATAACCACAACAACAACATCAACAACAACAACAACATTAACAACAATCCGCGACTAAAAAGTTCACGAAAAAATAAAATGACACACCAACGGAAATTCGTAGGTGTCTTGAAGGTTGCGTGCTCGCCCGTGTGAATGAAAACTTTTTTTTACCCTTGTTATTAATTTAAAATCACAAAAACAATGAAGGGAAAAAAATTTGATTAACTCTTTTATTGCAGGTACTTACTTTTAAATTGAAAAATTTCCGACTATTTTGGCGAAAACTCGAATAAATTTTTCAGAGTTTGTACGGATAGCAAACACGAACTTCATCATCACATAGCTGCTTGAGAGATTCAGTTTTCTTATTTCGTCCCTCTGTGGCGACAGTGACGAGCAAAAGTAAGAAAGTCAAGATCAAGATCATGGTCGACTAGGTTTTGGTCTTGATCAATTAAATCTTGGTGTCAGTCTCGGTCTTGCTTTCGAGATACCGATTATTGTTATTGGTAACTGAATTTAGGCTGCTGCGAGAGGGGGAAAGGGGATTTCTCCCACTTCCGGGTTTTTTGGGGGCTCGAAATTTTTCAAAATTTCCCAAAATTTTCGTCATAAAGGGTATTTAAATTCAAAATTTTGGAGTTTTATTAAATTTTTCAACCTGGTCCGAATTTCTTCTCTGCAGCCGTGACTAAACTAAACTTATCGTTTATATCCTTTCAAAATGTATAGGAATCTTGATCTGCCACAAATACCCTTTCATGATCAAATAAAGAGAGTAAAAAACATGACTTTAAACTGTAAAAAGATGGAGAATGTGAATTTTAAAATTTTTCATATGAAATATGATAGACAGGTGCCTAATAATCAAAAATTAGCCAATGATACACTATTTCCACTTTGTTAAAGAAGATTTAAGAAAGAAGCTCCTGAAACTGAGCAATTTGGTTTTCATTTGATCGCCCCATATTTCTTTTTTATGTCACTGGTTAATAAATTGAAGAAAACAAAGAAAAACTGTGGAAGAATACTATATTACACACCAAGGTTCAAAAGTGAACTTTTACAATTGAAGGAGTTTGTAAAACGAACACTGCGAGTGAGCAATTCCAGAGTCATGTAAACTCACTTTTGAACCTTGTTGAAAAATATATTTTATATAATTAATGATCAGAAAGCTATAAAACATTAAAATTCTATCAGATGATGAGTCTTAAGCTGGGATTCCACCAAACAAGCATTCGCTGTTTGTTTGATATTTTCCCAGGTTCACAAGGTTACAGATTGTTTGTTGCAATTTGCTTTGGTATCAAATTTCATTTGTTTTATCAGTTTATGTGACGACTGTTTACACCAAACAAGCAAAAAAAAATATTTGTTTTTTGCTTGTTTGTTAGGTGTAAATGTAGCTTTACACAAAAATTAAAAAAAATGGAACAAAATATCAACCTTCTCATGGTGGTACATTTAACATTTCATTCAGAAAATGTAACTTCTACTTCAATGTAAAGTGGACGTGTCTCCTTGTGAAAAGATGCTTCAAGTGTTTCCTTTGCATTGAGGTTACATTCATCAATGAAAAGAGCTACTTTTTACAAGCATCTGAGATCAGACAAAGAGGATGTTTTCAGCTGCATCTGTGAACAGACGAAAGACAAAAAGTACTTGAGAGAATAAAATATAAGACTTCTGCCAGTGTAAACATTTCCTTTTTCTTGAGTATAATAACCAATCTGACTATACCAGTCTGAAAAATATAATGTGAACATAAAACAAAAAAATGATAATAATGAAAAAGTAAAATTACAAAATAAATTTTCAGTTCTATAAAGATTTGAACACAGGTTCAGGGGTGACAGTCTAGGTCATTAGCAAGGAGCCACGGAGAAGCTTGCAAAATCGTTGATTTAAACATAACTACATATAACACCTCCCTAAAAAATACCTATTATAACCTTTGATAATACAAATAAAAATATCCTCTTTGACTGAATATAGATGGTTCTCTTTTCACTCGCAGAATACCAGCGTAGACATTGCCTTTCTGGTCATGTTTCATTTAAACATTTTTTCTAAAATTTGCATATACTATTATATTATTAGGTACCTACTATACACGAGTAATGATTGGCAGTAAATCAGTAACGCTCATTTTTTTTGAGTGACCATTAATAATTTATTTCTATGAGTGAGGATTAATAATAATTATTCGTAGACTGAGTTGTAAGTATATTTAAAAAATTATTATTACTTACTCTTGAATATTTCCTCTCGATTAACACCGGAATAATGGTTAACTCTGCATGACAGACGAATTCGTTTGATACGAATCATATAAATATATAATGAGAGATACCGAAGCCTAATAACCTAATTTCATTATTATTAATTTATCCTACACCTCGCTTCCTACCTCGAAAGGTGGGATCCCAACTGAAAAATCTTACAGTCAATCGAAATTCAGTTCAGTGTATGATTGCTAATCGTGTATTCATTCATAAATGTTTTCAAACCAGATTTCTTCGGTATAACTAAACACTTAGCCTCCTCCATGAAGGAATACAAATATATGCTTGACAAACTAATCGTATAATTCTGCTAAGTATGCTATTATTAATTTGCATATGAAAATTATAGGTAGGTATCATTTTTATGCCAAGTTACATTACTATTTATCAAGTACGGAGGTCTGAGTTTGTAAATTTCTCACTCTGCGCTGACGAAAATGTATTATTTGTATTATTTTATTATCTAACTTCGTCAGTCACTATACACCTAATTTTTCAAAATTCGTAGATTTTTTTGATTTTTTTTTGTTTGTATGTTTCTTTTTTGTTTGTATGTTTTTCGCGGGGAGGAATGGGGAAGGTTTTCAAGATATTTCTGATTTTTTATTTTTTTATCATTGTTGGTTGGGTCTTTTCCCTACCTAATTTTATTTGTCATCTTTTTTCTTTTTCTTTTTTTGTGGGTATAGGTAAGGTACCTGTTTTTTTTTATTGGCGATTTCGTGCGACGAATATTTTATTCACGATTATTGTCTCGGACAACCGCATCCGCACGGGCCACCGCATCCCTTTCTCCTCCCACAACCCTCGGAAAAGTGTCAAAGATCGTATGCGAGTTGTATTTTAATTTTATCGTTTATCTTATTATCTTACTGTGGAAAAAACATAATTCGTATCCCTAAAAAAAAAAGGTGTACGCTGGCGTCTGATATTTTAATCGGGTTGTGTGTGTTCTTTTTCATTTCATCTCATTGTTCGGTTTTTTGCCTTTTTGTGTTGTTGTTTTTGTTGTTGTTGTTGTTGTTGTTGTTGTTATTGTTGTCGTTGTTTTTTCGCTGCATCTCGTATTACAGGGTCTCGTTTCGATACTCTCGGTGCAGCAGTGCAGGTTGTCGTGCAGTGCAATGTTCACCCGACCATGTACCGTAAACCGCAATGGATTGCAGTGCACCTTGCATATCGTAAATTTTAAAAGGTGTCGTCGGTTTTGCATGTCTTTCGTGGTTCGTGCACTGCCTTTTACTGACTAAAAATGGTACGAGTTGACCCGTTGTTTTTCAATAAGACGTTGGAGCCAGAGGGGAGTCTACCTGTGGTGGAATCGGTTTCGGATAACGCACGAGCAATTACGTCTCAATTCCAAAATTATGGGAATCGTTTCCGGCGCATAGTATATGCGCAACGTGCGTTTAAAGTCATTCATGTTCACTTTCTCTCTCGCTGTCTTATTCTTTTTCTCTTTCTCTATTTTTTTTTTCAACCTTTGGATCTTATTTTCCAAAATAGGAAAGAGCATTCGAAACTGTTCGACGATCGCCTAGAATCAATAAAAAAAAAATTGATTTACTCACGCGCTAGGTAAAAAGTGTTTTTCTTTTTTTTCCTCTCACTATCTCTCTCTCTTTTTTCTCTTTCTCTTCGCTTCCTCTGTGACCTATCGGCTTAATAATAAACTGATATTTATAGTGGGTGTTAATGGATCCGTTGGTATTAAATAGGACAGGTTTTTTCTTCGAAATCGATGATTTCCGTGGTAAAGTATTCGTAGAGAGCTTTTTCTTAACTAGACTGCCGTTTGCTCGCATACTTATACCCCGCTACATTGTGTAATTGTGATGTTAAACCCGTTACAATTATGGACCCACTGTTTTCTCTGCGTAAATAATGGGGTTTACGTACCGGAATACTGTACTTTTTGATAATTGGATAAAAAATCTTGTTTTGTTTTTTAAGATGAAACCCTACTGCTGCAGCTAAGTGTTCTACATGATGGTATTTCGTGTGGCAGTCAAAGAAAAAACGATTCCATGAAAAGAGCTCATAGAAATTCTTTTTTTTTTTTTTACTCTCCATTTCTAATAATCAAAATATTTCAAATAATAAATGGATACGTGAGACCAGCATTCAGCATCTGGGGTTGTTGGGTGTTTATGATGAGTGAGATGAAGAAATTCTGTTTTTCGTTCAGGTCAAATTTCCTACCAGAGTATTAAATGTGGTACCTAGCAGATTTTTGAAGCATATAAAAATGCAAAATTTATTTTAGTACTGATAGGTATGTAAACACCCAATTATTTTATTTAGACAGTAGGCTTCATTTCTCTGGTTGATTGACGCTGAGGAGTTGATCTCAAAAAAAATTTAGATAACCTCCGTCACAGAAAGCATCTTTGAAGGGAGGATGAAACTGCTGGTGAAATATGAACTTGTTTCGATAGCAAGATTTATTTATTATTTAAATTTAACGAACAGACATTTAGAATAATCTTACTTTGAGTGTGAACACACTTTCAAAAATTCTATTAATTTTTTCAAATTTGTTTCTCATTTATTGCATTTAGTTGGGATGAATAGCCTGTGGAGTTCAAAAATGAAATCCAACATCCCGAGTGATGAGGATAAGAAATAAAATGTTGAAGGAGTCTAGACAATGTAATTGGAATTGCAAATTAAAGACTAGTGAGTCGAGAAGGAAACAAGTCAGCAGAAGCAATACGCCCTACTAACCTACCAGAACAAGCCAGATAGCCTTCAGCAAAATAGGCTAATGTTTTTATGAATGAGAGAGGAGAAATTAGGCCGACTCATTATCACAGGAATGATAGTATACAAAAAAAAAAAAGTAACTTAAAATTGTCGAGTTTGAAAAGAAATAATACCAAGTCGTACATGTTGAATCATTTATTACATAATCTTCTTCATCGAGTCATACATACGAATGGTGAACCAATAAATCCAATTATCGACGCGTCGTTGAGAATATTGCTAGCCTTCCAATCATAAAATAGAACAAGATGGTTTCTACTATTGGGTGTCTATATTTGATTTTATAATGATGAACTTAGTTCCCAAAATCGGAAACACAATGACTTACAATGTCGAACTAAATTGTATTACCCGTGAACACCTCAATGTTCGCAGGAAACGGATACTTGTATATTGAGAAGGAAAAAATAAGACTGAATATTCACCGAAGTAACAAAAAATCGTGAATAATCCAAAAAGAAGAAAAAAATAAGGGGTAACTGGGAATATTGTTGGTTCACCATTGGCATATCGAAACCTAGAAGTCACCATTATGTATATAATTCAAAATCGTTGAATTGAGTATTACTATCTTACATAGAACGGGTATTGTTGACAGAACGTTGATGATTGAATTTTTTTTGGTAGGTTTTAGAATTAAGTTGATTCCTTGATTCCTACTACTTATAAGTATATAATATTTTAAGTTGATTAAAGGTATGGTGACATGGTAAGACTATGGGTTTTCGGATGCCTCAAGCCTATGTTTCTCAATATTTCTACCAACATAAATTCAGCGAAATAATTTGAATTCGTGATTTCAGTCACCATCATTGTAGTACTCTCAGTTTTCATTCTTTGATTTTTCTACTACCCAGTCGCCAGTACGAGCAGATCAGTGTCAAATGTAGAGGGGCATGCGGGATGAACTTCCTCCCTTCGAGATTCTGGAAGATAAAATAAAAAAAACAAATAAACAAAACAAAAAATAGAGAACAAAAATGTTTAGAAAAAAATAGAATATACCCAGCCCCCAAAAACTTTTCTGCGTTCGCTACTGGGGTCTACCGTAGACATTTTATGTCAAATCCTGTATCATATTTATTTTTACTTCCTATATTTGATTAATTTATTCATGAATTTATGAATTGGATAAAATGGAGACTTTCGACTTTATTTCATTCAATTTACGCCTTGCTTACACCAGTGTAAAGTAAGTATATTGCAAAAAACATGTCATCGTTTGTGTCACTCGATTAAACCAATCCACATATAAATACATTCAGTTAATTCGGGAGCTGAAGCGGCTTCAACTCGTAACCCACTATTGTACTGTGTGACGCTTTTCAGGAGTAATTTCATGCTTGTCAAATCACAGCCGCTGTATACCTATACTCAAGTCTAATGCAAGAAAAAATAGTATTCTAAATAGGTAGGTATACTTATACACGAATAATACAGTAATTTGATGAAAATCTTGACATCAAAAGGAACAAAGTGTCGTTTTCTTTTTTCGAAATATGAATCCTGTTGAGGAGAGCGTGAAATAATTAATATCCTTGGTGTAAATTCAAATAGAATATTGAGAAATTGGTGTCGACTAATCGCCGTCGCACCCATGAATGCGAATTTATGTTTATTCAGCCTACGTCTACGGTCCGAAAAAGAGAGATGTAATTGTTGGAAGGTGTTAATTAATTAATTTTTTTTCCTTCGAAGTTGAATATATACATGGGCATCGTTGTTTTTCGTGACTTATCGCGCGTACCTTTTCGGTGTGAACTATTTAATGGATGAGACGACTTCAAGTGTGGTCAAATTTTCAATTCGTGGTCTCTAAACGTTTTGTTTACCCAGTTTGATTGCAAATGGGTATTAAAATTGTGGTTTTTTTTTTTTTGTTTTAACATCGTCATCTTCTTTTCGAAAGGATAACGAACTCTCGATGCTTAATCCAAACTGAACTGTACATTAATCTGGGTCGAAAAAACTTACATTTTGAATTTCAAAAACTGTAATTTCAATTGTTGACCTTTCCTTAATTTTTTATTTTTTCAAAAATCAAATGGCTACGATGATATGATATCTACATGTGATGCATTAGCATTTTTTGATACATTTTTTCAGTTGTGTAGAGAAGATATTGAATAGACGCCTATAGATGTGGAAGACTAACCTGCGATGTTAATGTTGACTTAGATGGCATTTCAGTTTTTTCCGATGTGGTGCTCAGATTATTTTTGAATGAAGTTAAAATTTTTGTTTTGGAAAGCAGGAGCAAATTTTTTCAAATTTGTTATTGGAAAGGGAAGAATATTTTTTAAGTTATTTATTTAAATTAATTCTGATTTATTTTCCTGAAATATTGCGTGTAGTTCACAAGATTTTATACTTAACATTTTTATGTCACGATGGAATAAACAGAGATTAAAAATAAACTTTTGTGTTTAATTGTTTTATCGATAGATTGCATCTTACCTGGAGAGAGATTAAAATAGGAAGTCTAGAAAAAGTTAGTAGTCTGAGTAATTTATAATGTTTTGGTATAAAAATTACTTCTTCCCTTTTTTACTTGCTCAATTTTGAAAAAAATGACTAATTTTTAGAATTTTCCTCCTAAAGGTTGCCTTTTTAGTTGCTATTTGGCTAAATTTTGATGTGCACCTTTTCTTGAAAATTACTTATTTTCATCATGGTTATGTCAAAAATTAAATCGGTTTTTAAAAATAAAGAACCCAAGTAAAATGAATGAAGAAAACCCCAAATGAATTATATTGAAACTGAGCAAGTGAGAAGGAGGGAGAAGAAGTCATTTTTTTTCTCATTGACCTACACCCTTGAAATGAATTATTTTAGATTTTTTCACGTTGTGCTCAATTTGTCTTATGTGGTGCTCAGTTGTTCCCATGTGGTTCTCGAGCACATGAGCACCATATGAAATGCCACCCATGTATGTTGATATTCAAAGACCTGAATGTAAGAACAATTCTTAAGTAATATCTATACTTGAGAATTTCTTAGCCATGTACAATAATATTGGTCATTGTCTGAACCAGTTGTTCAAAATTTCTGAGGTAATGAATATCGTTCTAGCATTTAGCTATAAATCCTGTTTAAAAATATTTGTTCACAGGGATTTAAAACTATTTCTATAAAACTGTTATATCTGTCGAGATAAAAAAAAAGCACAGATTGTTAGCTCCTTACCAATCACTGAAGTAGGCAAATGCATGGTTTCATTCATTTATTTTGGGACCATGTAATTCACGGATGATGTTAATATATTTTTCATTACTTTTTATTTTGTATTAAATTGTCCATTCACATGGTTGAATGTAAAGACTGTAGATATTATCAAGTATGGACAACTTCTTGTTCCAAAAATGATTATTTGTTTGTAGGCCCATTTTAACGAAGATTTAAAAGATTTTTTGTTTTTATCTGTCTCACTCACACAGATGTACACACACGCACGCACGCATGCACACGAGGGTTATTCATGTTGTCACGCACCACAGGAAATTAACATTGTGGTGCGTGATAAAATGAATATGTAAGGTAAATGTAATACGATTCATCATTTATGTTGCACCAAAATTCAGAAGCAAAATATGTGAATAAAATAACAAAATGCACATTAAGAAATGAAGATGCCTAATGTAATTAATAAATAAAATGAAGATTTTCAAATAAATTGTTCAGAATAACATCTTGTTACCATGACACAATATCCTAGGCACCTATGGTATGGCCACCAAGGTCCCCTGATCTCAATTTGTTGCATTATTTCTTTTAAGATCACATGTCATCTGTTATTTACCAATAATGAACCATATTCTCCACTGCAGAGGAACGAGCAATCTTACTAATTACATTATCTTAATTCCTTTATTTTATTGTGTATTTTATTTTATTTGTGTAGAAGCTGTTTTCCGTAGTTTCACTCACCTAGTATTTAATAATACTGTTTTAACTTCTTTTTTGTGGACCCAAATGAAACCCAATGGAAAAAAATGTGGCAGAGTGAGACAGAGAAAATCATACCCACCTCACCGACCAGTAGTCGTCCGACGATCGAAAAAAGAGAGGGGGGAATTTGTTTTTCAGTTCTCTTTTCTACTTTTTCCGTTTTCGGTTTTCACAGATGGTAAAAATTGTTAACTTTTTTCCCTGGGGTCTATGGATTTCCTTTCCGTGATAGTATAAACTTTCCTAGGAATAACACAATTTTTTCTGTCAAATCTCATACTAATCCGTTCAGTGGTTCTGGTGTGATAGTGTTTCCCACCGTTTTTAGTCCATAGTATTTTATAATATGTAGAGATAGAGAGAGATTTTACTTTTGAATTTTGATACTATGTTGATGACGATTTGTATTACGTTTACCTTACTTATTCATTTTATTACGCACCACAATGTTAATTTCCTATAGTGCGTGATAACGTGAATGACCTGTTTAATTAAATGATTCCTTGGCTCATGTAGAAAACCTATTAATCATCATTTTCCGGAAAATCTGCTGTTCACAAAAATATGCTGTTAGGGTGAATTGTCAAGAAAATCAAAGAAAAAATAAGTGGCAGAAAGCTTCCAAAAATTCAAACACTCGACCTTGACTTTAAAGATGTATTTTATAAATTTTTGTTAGAATTGCTGTTGGCTGATATTTTCAATTTATGATCGAGTTATATCATTGTTCTTTTATCTTACTTATTCTATCACAATAATCCTTCACTTCTTCATGTTATTTATGATGACTATACACATTAATTGTGCGATTTAACTAAATATAGTCATCTTATCTTGTGGTTTAATTATTTGTTTTATTAAATATTAAATACTTGGATGTAATATTCAAAAAATCTAGTATAATATTTAAGGTGTCCAACAATTTTATATTTTTATTGGCTTTGGCCGATCTATAAAAATGTCTATTTAGGGGATCATGAAAACGAAAACGTCTCTTTCCCAATCCCCGATAATAAAGAAAAAATAATTAAAATATTTTAGTCTAATATTCTCTATAAAATAACCCAAGTTATAGATGAGTTTCATAACTGTATTTTAAGCTGGCTAAAACCTATTTTTCAGAAGAAATCAAGGGAAAAATTGTGGGCAGACTGAAGACTATCAAATTTAGCAAGGCCAATTTACATCAGGTACATTAAAATGTATAAAGGGAAATTATTACAAAATCCGATTTTCAAAAAAATATAATTCCAAAATTTATACCAAACAAAAAATAATTTCCAAAATAGATAGGCTAATTTATTTTCCTCAAAATATTTTCAAAAACCGATTACACTTTCACTATATGACCTGGATTTTTCGGATAGGTACTTCAGAACATCATTATTTGAAATGTATTCTAGATATTTTTGCACAAAGCTGTATAGATATTTGTATCATATGCAGAATGATTCACATTTCAACACACCGTGGAAAATAACATTCTGTGTGTTAAAATTTAAATCACTCATTTACTTGTTGAGAACGATTCGCAAATTGTTGCACCACCATAATAATTTTTATCAAACAAATTAAGGCCTAGTGTAATAGAAATAATTTAAGTCGGTACCTACAAAATGAAATCGTTGCATCACATTGATATTGATACAAAGAAATAAAATACGACTCATTCAGAGTAAAATACTTACCTATGGGAATATGTAGAGGTTTCAACTGGAATTGGTATTAGGATACCGTCTTTATCAATTTAGTTTTTTGTTTTTTTCCGTTTTTCAAAAGTTTTTTATATTGTGCTACACTTTTTTTTTTTTTTTTTCAATCAATTTGTTGATTACTTTTTGTTTATTTTTCGTAACTTTTGTTTTTC
The DNA here is from genome assembly GCA_011428145.1 of Ericerus pela. NCBI lineage: Eukaryota > Metazoa > Arthropoda > Insecta > Hemiptera > Coccidae > Ericerus > Ericerus pela. The sequence goes on along the minus strand of WOFM01000011.1, from coordinate 1,294,209 downwards.
ATTTTGTAATTGAAGAATCTTCATTAGAATCGAAACTATTAAAATGGTGCAAATGAGGGTTCAAATTCTGAGGGAACAAATGTTACTCCTGTAGTACGTCGAAATGTGAATCACAGTGAATGTTGGGAAATAGGTACCAAGATTGATCAGTAGGTATAACTTTAGGTATAGTGGTAGGTTCGGTGAGGTAGCTTCATATTTTTTTAAGAAGGAATTTATCAATGAAATTTGAAGTATTTTATTTTAATAAACTTGGTAAAATGAGAGTTTGAAATAAGTTTGAATTTTGGAGATAAAATTTGAAATTTTGAATTTTTAGGGAAAAAAATTCTTGGTTCCTACTTACGAATAATTTTGAGGAAATCTGATTTTGAAAAAAATATATCTCAATCGTATAAAACTTTAGATTCTTGCGTTTAGAGACAAGAGTCAACTATGCACAATGCGGTAGGAGTGTCAGTATTCAGGAAGAAACATTTTCTGACTCCACCGGTCCACCCTACTACGAATATATTATTTTATTCTTTGGCTGTCGTCGGTCTGCGATTCGACCTCCTATTACAAACAGCACCTTACACGTCGAACCTAATTATGGCGAAAATGTGTGTTTCAGGGTGATCATCGGTGCACCGGAGGCGTACGACCTGACACAAAAATATGGGCCCGACTATCGAGGTGGCGCCGTCTTCTACTGCGACTCCGATCGAAACGATTCTTGTACGCCAATATCCTTTACCGGTGAGTACGCTACGCCACTATACACCCATATGTATACATATATACCGTGTATTAGAATGTCTCGTTTCGCATTTCCGGCCTCAAAATTATCTTGCGGACCTACTCGTCAGTGTTAATATGTGATGTGAATTATACAGTGTGCCTGCCCATATGCAGATGTTAGAACAATCCGTTGTCCGCACCCTTTTTCACGTTGAAGGAGGGGAGAGAAAAAATGAGCGGATAAAATAGAAATCGTCGCCACCTACGATCTGATGTTTCAACTTTCGTGCACCACTCATACTCGCGGACAAACGAATAATATATAAGTTGTATTTTTATTTTTTGTTTATTTTTGCAACCGGTGCTTCACTCTTCTTAACCTGTTTCGAATTGTTGTTGGCGTTCACGACCCCGTCCAAATGTGCGGCGCTAGTAACTGCAAATAACAAAAATTTGGTGGAAATTTACGACGCTGCGTAGGAATGACCGTGTTTCCGTTTAGAAATTTTTCATTTTCAACGATCAGCGTTGCTACTTGAGCTGGATGCTATCTCACCACCTAAAATACCACAATATGCGATGGCAGAAATTTTCGAATTTGTCTTCAAGATTAAAAAAGTCGACATCCTCAGAATTTTTAGTGTTCGTTGAAATAAGATAGGACTAGCTTATATTTCAAGGGTGCCTACTATACCTACTCTAAATTTTGTCATCTCGGCATACCTAGAAACATCTGCATGCAAAAATTCCTTTGTAAACATAAATAGAGTAAGAATGATAGTAAGGATATAAATATTGAAAAAAAATAACGAAAAATTAAGTACCTAAATTAAATGGTGATATAGGTGGGTGGGTGGGTACCTTATGGATAAATTTTTATCGAATTCCAAATTTCTTATGATTATGTTAAATAGAATAAAATAATCACGCGATCAAAATCGGAAACAAATAATCTAAATCTGAATCAAACTAATTCGTAATTGCTAAATTAATAAATAAACTAGATATTAGCAAACGTCTGTTGAACCCAATAAAACTTTAAAAATAAATAAATTTTATTAAAAAAAACAAAAAAACAACTGCGTTAATCTGAATGAGTAGCTCTTAACTGGTGGATATGCCCAAATTTATGACAATAATTTTTTCGATCTTTAATTTCTCATTTTCTTCACTTATACCCTTCTTTTTTTTTTAATTTTCTGTTTCAAGTAGCATAGGACATTCTCCGGATGGTCAGCAACATTTGGAGCCTACTTTTATTAAAATATATGAAGTAGAACACTTATTCTGAGCGAAAGAAATTCCGTTAGTTCCGGAGATAGACATATCAAACGTATAACCTCCACCGTACGTAGTCGGTAATAAAAAAAATGATAAATTGTGGTCCTTTCAAAATGAAAATCACATTTCCTCAAGTTCTACTCGACGGATCGTTTAGGCTCGACGGATCGTTTAGGACTAATGTCAAGGAAATGTTGGAAGTGCTTATTTTCACACAAGGTACTGAAGGCAGACGAAAAAAAGTTTCTGTTGTTCTCACACCAACTTTGGGCCATGAGACAGACAGCTGGACACGGTAGTTTGATTATAGTATTCGTCAGAATTTTGTCGGGAGATGGATATGATCATGGAGCTGAATCATCTCAAACATGTGTTGAAATGTATCATCGAGTGTGAATGAGTTGGTAATGGATAAATCGAATGTAAAGAGGCGTCGAAAGTACGCGATTTCTTGGATGACTTGTTGCCTACATTAGCTTTGAAGGCGCCATCCGGTTAGGTTTTTATAAGAAAGTTGGCAATTCGCTTTGTTGAGAAAATGGAACGCTTATTGATCGGATGTTGGGTGTACTAATTTTCGTTGGCTGAGTTTTTTAAGTTGCACTTACTGGGAGAACTGAGCCATATCGACTATAAAAATCTACGAATATTTGCCCAGTATTTGAAGTCCCTACAAAGATGCATGAAAAACTAATATAATTCTTTAAAACATGCTTTAATTTCCATTTTATATTTCCATGTACATATTGTCGGGAATGCGGAGTTTAGATTGTCCTTGCCTTATTTTTCTCACTCATTAATGATTCGAAATGACTTTCAACTTGAAAGGTTTTTCATTTATCTATTTGTGCCGAGCCGATAATAAGTGGTTCTAAATAGCTGAATTTAAATTTTATTGATCAATCATTTGATCGTAGTGTTCAGATGCACGCACATTGATTTTCTACATCGCAACAAAAGAAATAAAAATTTCTTTAATTTCACATTTATATTCATAAATTGTCTTTGAACGTTTACGGCTTTGAGTTGAAATTTTGTTTTCGTTTTTTCCTTCTTGGAATTCTTTATCGCCAATTACAGAGTTTGGCTACATCCCACGGTCCACCATTTTCTATAATTCTTCCATAGATAATAGGTTAGAACATTTTTTTAGTTCGAAGAGAAAATGATGTGTGAAATTCTGTCAGAACTAGGACCTTATTTTTTGAAGTATACTCAAAATTCACAAAAGCTAACAATGTTTCAAGGTAAAATTTTACTATGTAGTGTAGTAATACTGGGATGTCTCTCTACAAGTCTAACGGAAGATTCCCGTGTGCCTCTTAAGGCCTTGTAGCTGTCGAAGTAATCGGAATGGAAGCATTTGTGTATGCTGTTAACATATTACTTCTCTTTTGAACTAGCCTATCAGTTGTATGGGAAATGCTATTCGCTATTCTATTACCACATTTTCAATATGAATTCGCCATGCGGTCATCGTAAGTAATTAATCTCTTGTTCCAACGATTTTTATAAACTGGTTGCGAATCAAGTCAGAATGTAAGACAACGTAAATGATGAAACATACTTTTTTTTTTTTTTGAAACAGTAGCACCAGTACATTATAAGATATTTCATCAATACGTTTTCTTGTAGTACAACACGTTGTGTACTTAGAATTATGCTAATTTACGACGAAAAAAAAAACAACATACATCTACAGGTCTATGCTTATTTGAACACCGCATAGATTGCATTTTTGGTCGTTGTAATTTATTTTTTGGCTCGTTAACAATGAGGGAGAAAAAAAAATAGATACCAATTTAACCGATTAAATTTATTTTCCATAAATAGATGTAACGATTATTTACATTCGAAATCAATGAGATTGAAGATTTATGCTTGCATATTCGTTCTCGCTGATTTTTCAACTTTGAAAAAGGCAGCACCGTTGCGTTCGCGCTTTATTTTCATTATCGTTTCTTCGAACATGTTAATTTCTTCCTGTAGGTATCGAACTTCTCTCATCTCTATTCACTTTTGACTGTTAGGCATGAATCTCTTTCGCACCTGACATGAGACCTCGCGTATTTTGATGGTAAAATAATAGATTTACCGACTTAGTGACCTTAAGAATCTATTGTCTTTCGATTAATTACTCAAATATTTACTCGATTATATCTTAGGTACCTGTCACGTGCACTTTATTCGAGAACAAGGCCTTCGTTATAAAGATCTTCAGAATACATTTTTTGATGGTACAGTCGATTATGCGAGGGGGGTTGGTACCAAGGACGTAGCCAGCATAGGGCAGGGAGGCGATTGCCCCCTGTATTTTAAAAAAAATAAAAAAGCAAGGTAAAAAATTAAAAAAATTTGGATGTTTTTATTTATTTCTTGTATCGGTGATATGTTATAGAAATGAAGAAATAATGAGAAAAAGTTAGGCTACCGAGCATGATTTTTAAGTGGGTTTTCAAAGAAAATCTATTTTGGTTAGTCAAGCTAAAATTTTTACCAAACAGAAGCTAACTATATAGGTAATATTTTTTTTCTTGAAATTATTATAAATTTCTTTGTGTTAATTTTGTTAGAAAATTTGCAATTACTGCTTTTTGCACAGCCAGTAAAATCAATTGTGACCGCACTTTCGAGTTCGCTTGTTACCAGCGGCATAACTAGTGGGACAAGGGGTACTCATATCCAGGTAGTTTAGTTTTGTGAGTGGAAAAATTACAAATGGAAATTAATTTCCGAACTATTAATACAATTATTACACTGTGGGCCAAGGCCTCATGTATCCAGTGAGGTCATTGGAAACTCCCTCACCTACCCAATGAACAAATACAACCCTCTATACATAAATGTTCCAGAACCCAGAAAATACCAAAAAAAATTTTCAATTGCTCCACATTGCAAACAATTATTTTGTCACTGTATAAAATCCCCTATAGAGGTAAATCCTGAGTACAGCTCTGTTGCAGTTGAGAGCAGCATATTGACTAGTCCCCATGTGGAAAATTTCCAGTTACATTACGGTTTATTAACCCCCTGCTGGTCTCTACTTTGATAAACCTTGCTATAAAGGTATAATTGTTACAAAAAGATACACGGTCGTATACTATTTTTTATATGATGTATATTTTATATTTACATGAAAGTATTTTAATGTAGTGAATTGTACAAGAGAAGAATTGATAATTAGTCAGGCTTAGAACTAAGGGTATGGATTTGAGTGAATTATACAGTGGTGTTGTGGGAGATATACAGTGTGATTGGTTAATAGAATCCACATGGTTTAGAGTAAGCCAATAAAGAAACGTAATTATGACATAAGTGGGTATAGTTGTAATTTTAAGAGGAATTGGAAATAGTGCAAAGTTGTGTATAAGATTAATGGAATGAATGACATCAAGGTATGTATTATGAAAATATTGTATTAGTGAGAATAGGTGACGTCATGAGACAAGTCTTGATAAGTTTCAATGACATGATCAAGACAAGATATTGGAATAGAAGTTATATACAAAATGGTTTGGTTGAGATAATATTTATAGAATATAAGAGTAATTTGGAAAGGATATTAAGTTAGGAAATGATATGGAATTATCATTACACTTACTTTGTCCCCTTGGAAAATTTTCTAGCTATGCCCTTGGTTGGTACTCAGTTGTACAAATAATGTTTATTGATCTAACATATAAGACTTTACCAAAAATTCTTACGAAGATGAAAACTTTCAGCTGGATCATTTAGTACTTTTTACGTTAGTCCCTATTTAATCAAAAAGTTCGTGTTGTAAGAACACTAGCAATCTAAAATTGCAGTCAAAAATTTGTCTTTCCGTTTATAGGCAGTTGTAAAAGGGAGTTGGGAGCTCACACTCTCTTTGAAATCCAAAAAGAAGAAAAAAGGGAAGAAAGATATCATATCGATATTTTTAATCTTCCTCCGCCAAAATTTTTTCAATAATATGTGTAAATTAACTTTCATTTTCTCGGCAATACAACTTCGATGTTAGTAAAAAATAAAATCTATGAAGTACATACTTAATTTAATTTCTCATTTCTTTTCTGAAAACATGTTTTTTTAAAGCTCAAAATATTTAAAATTTACTAATTGTCCCTAGGTCGCTTCCGTATAGCAATTTGATTTGTGATTTATAATCCTCCTAAGAGAAGACCCCATTAAGAAAGAGATATACGGCTGGTTTTTTTATCATTTTCTTTTTTTCTCTATTTGTTTTTCGGTTTACAAACGATAAAGACGTGAGGAATATACTTCGAGGAAAACCTAAAAATTTACGAGGGAGGCTACAGACTTCGACTAAGTCTTGAAATCTTCCTTGAGACGACCCTCTTGCCGAGAGTAACAAATTACTTTATGAGAAAATTGCCCTAATTATGGTCCCAGAGCACTCAGATAATGCCAGGGAAATAAAATATTTTTATTCCTAAACGGATTTTTGGCGCTAAGTCGACACGCTTAAAATTATTTTAGCGCAGAGTGAATCTTTTTGAATGGATAATATTTTGACTTGACTTCTGATTAAATTCTCTGCATCAGATACCTACTCTCGAATGTCTCCCTTTTAAGGTTTGTTCAGAATGCGCAACCAATCTCTCACACACTATATTCACTATCTTCGAATTTCATCTCAAATTACAATACAATCGAGAACAAATATATTTTCTTGCGGCGTTTGAACGACAAATTAGGAATGTAGTAAGTTTTTTTTTCCTATATATTTTTTTTTTTTTTGGTATCTAAGAAATGCTCAGATAATTCTTCATTTCGCAGACAATTTGCCATTTAAAGAAAACGAAACAAAATACTTGTTCTGTTGGATTGAGTTTTTTTTTTATTGTTTTTTGTTTTGCTTTCCTAGTAAATGCGCCATTTAACGTCGGTACGTGGTTCAAAGATAAAGTAATGGATACTCATTCGACTGTCGCGATAGAAATTCCAGTTAAAACAATTTATGCACATGTATTAGGATATGGAATGATTTTTTTCTCCTTTTTTTTTTTCTCCCATTGAGGCATAAAGTAGACAAACTCTGCGATAATGGTACCGCCACAACTATAAAAAGTATTTGAGGCGAGAATGAAGCAGTAGTCGAAACAGGTGTTGGTTGGGATATTAATAAATTTACAATGATACACTTATACACCAAATCATCACGACGACCACTGTGTTCGATATGTGTGAGTCATGGAACATGATAGTCTAGAAATATTTTACAATTCAAATATGTCAGTTTTGTTTATAGTTCTGATTCAGTGGAGTTGCGGAGCCGCCAAACTTTAAAAACTCTGAACGGTGGAAACCGTACTTTAGTTTTTATTAGAAATTAGGAGGCAACAATGAAAACAAACATTGATTTTAGTCTTAAAACAATAAAGTAAGCTTGTAAATTATTTTCTTTTGAACACTGTCTGTATTATTCGCCCATTCCTTAATTCATCAATCATGAAATTTGTTAGGCCTACATGAACTATGTTATTAACTATGGAAAGACGTCGAAATCCAAATCAGAGTCAAATAATTCGAGTTTATCTCTATAAAATTTAAAGTTTTCGAGGAGGAAATTGCATTGAATAAGTGCAATGAAGTAATGAAACATTCTCAATTTATGTGAAGAACGAATTTATGAATTCGTTATTCGGCAGTTTTGTCATTTTTTATATCTCACACCCTAGGCTATACTTCAACTAAAGCTTTCAATTCCTGCGAAGGGAATCGGACCTTAAGCTGTAGGGCGCAAGGGTGCATCTTGCCCCCCAATAATGTCAAATTGGCTGAGAAGGTAGAAAATTATTATTTTGTTATGATTTTGACGAGAAAATAAAATTGAATATAAAATGGAAATGAGCTACGGAAGAACTAATAATAATATGTTGTACACCATATGATTTTTTTACGATTGATTGTGAGTTGTAAATTTTGGGAGTCAGCTGAAAAATTTTGAAATTTAGCCCCTCAAAAAATTTTGGTCTCGCTACCGCCCTTTAGGAGTGTAGGTAAGTCATATATCCACTGTAACATCCTGGCTTTGTGTATGTTTTTGATCGTCTTTTTTATTTATTGATTCGTATGCAATAATATGATTAAGATAGGTATTAGATAGTGGACTGGTGGTCAGCTGGTCACGTTGAAATTTTTTTGGTTTTATCAATCCCCAAAACTTTTTTTCTTTATCTTCTCTTTCGATTTAATGACGAGTTTCCTCAAGTATTTCTCAAATTTCGTTCATTATTGTGATGAACTGGAATATAAAACGCATCATGTTGCACTCATGAAGGTTTGAGTGGTGTACTGAAAATCAAAAGAAAAAAGGCCAAGTCCAGAGCCCAATGAGGTAAGGTAGCTTGTATGAAATTACACCCACTGAGGCGTGTCCTTTTAAATTCAGGAGATCTTTTGTGGCGAATGTTAGGGTTATATATTTGTGACAGTTTTCAACAAATTATCAAACATAAAACGTGTTCCTCGATAAGAACTTGTTCTATTTATAGAATTTTTTGAAAACTATTCTAAACTCATTATGTATGGAGATTTTTCTGAACATTACACCGAAGAGCTGTGAACATTTGGAAATTATTGAGTTGGCCCCGGGGGCGTGGCCGAGATTTCTTCAATGGAGGGCCAAAACAATTTAATGAGCCTTTTTGTTTTGCTCGTCACTTGTGAAAATTTAGCAATTACGAAACCCACTGTCGCATATTTATTACTAAAAATTTTTCCAATTTTGAAATGTGACAAGCAAAAAGAAAAGAAAAAAGAATGTCGTGGCGGGGCAGTCGACCCCTGTGACCTCCCTTGGCTACGTTCTTGAGTTGGCCATTCAATTTTTCTTTTTAGAATACAGCCCATATTGAAGGGATGCAGCTACGGGTAATGCGAAGCAAGAAAATAATAAATATACTTAACAGTTGTACCAGTGTATAACGTGTGAGGAAAATCATTCATTATATAAGGGTGTCAGTTCTTAGAAGTACACGTCAGTTCTTCGAATTTTTATAATTATTTTTAAATGTAGGTCAGTTTGATTGATTCGTTTCGTTCCACTTTTTTAAAACTACCTCATCTGGGAAGGGTTGAACAAACAAGTGTTTAGTCTGAGTCTCTTCGATAGCTACACCATCCCTTTCGACTCCGTGTTCTCGTTTTGTGTACCATTATTAGTACGATTTTGTGTGCTCCACTTACTCGTGGAGGTAACCAGCTGCGATTGGTTGCTTGCGTACAACCGCACCTTATTTATACGTCCAGTGCGACTGCGTAACTCTGTACCATTCCAGTTCCGAACAAGTCAATTATTGATTCCTAGTCAGTAGCCGTTTTTTTTCTTTTTCTTTTTTTGTGTACGTTGCATAGACGTATGTACCTATGTCTGAAAAAAAGAGAAACGCTTTTAATCCAGTGCATTTTTTTTCTCCGCTGCCTCCGTTTCTGTTTGTTTCTGTCTTTCTTACATTTATGTATTTTTATGTTGTTTTTTTTTCAACTTTATTTTCTGTGAACTTTTTTATTCCATTCGTACGTATGCCAGGTTTTACGATGTGCAATACTTTATACATAAACGGTGCGCATAGATGAGGAGCTTAGAATTGTAGCTGTATTGTTAGCTGTGGTCGTCGTCGTCGTCATCGTCGTCGTGATATCGAACTTAATTTCGAAGTCGAATGAGGTAACTGCATTCCTTTTGAGCAGCGAACCAGCATTGCAAGAGTAACGTATTGGTACACATTCAGGACGCACAACCGTATTCGTTTGTAATGCAATATTACATGCAAGTCGCGTATGAGATGTATCGCGGTTGCAGTTTTTCCTACTTTTTCTTTTCTTCTTTCTGCTTTTTTTTATTTTTATTTTTATATTTTTTTGCAATATTTTTATTCATTTCTTTCGATCCGCTGTAAGCGTGTATTGTACGAAACATTTTTTTTTTCAGTTTTTGTATTCTTTCCAATGCCCCCTCATCTTGTTATCAAGGATGCAGGGCATTGTCGCATCTACGATGATGTCTTTAGTGCAGAAAGAGAGAAAGGAGAGGAAGAAAAAGCGTACAGATAGTCGAGATGAATGTGTTTATAAATCGTGTATTGTGTGTGTGTGTGTGTAGGTGTGTATGTGTTTATGTGAGGGTACGATAAGCTCTTTGGTGAAGGTAGTGATAGGACAGATAAAGCTTGGAAGGGGGTTGCGAGTAAGCAGTAAAGTTGATTAATGCAATTGCCCTTTTATAGTGGATCGCTTTTTACTGCGACTGCTGCTGCGTCATCATCATCTTCCTGCGGCTATGTAGCTGCGTACATTGTTTGTAATGCAACGCGAAAACGTAAGAATAATAATAAAAAAAAATAATAATAATAAATTAATCTGTACGTCGTGAACGAAGTCGTTGTTGCGTTTCTTTGGGCCAGAAAATTGATATTACCTGGTGCTGAGAAACGTTGTTTGTGGTGGGAGTACCTATAATGCGTATGTGTGTGATGTCATTTCCTTAAAAAGCATTCGACATGTTTTCAACGCACTGTTTTCGTGTGGCCTAGATACCAGATTCGAAGGGAAGAAAATGGTAAGCCTACTCTGGAGTGATGAGCAGAATTGGTCTTTACGATGCACTTTCTGCAAGACCGAAGACTCGCCTAACGATTGTGCAAACTGATCGAACAAAAAATTTCAGAAAAACTATGAACAAACTGCAAAATTTTGGTAGTAGTCATGCTACATAGATCATTTTCAATGGTTAATTTTTAATTTTTTTTTCTCTTTCCCAGTTCAACAATTTACTGGTGTTCGTGGTACCTAAGTTAAGTTATTTATATATTTTGCAAGGACACGAATGGTCGGTAAATCGTAAAAATCTTGTAAACAAGACTTATATCATGACTTCGCACCTTGGCAGTGTCAACTTACATCAAGATCAAGACAATGGCTACCTTATTCCCGCTTTTGCTCATCAGTCATTATTTGTATCGTCGCATGCGAAGAAAAGCTTATTACGAAAGTGCGTTATTCGGTCTCTGGGAATAGTTTCCAAACAAGTGCGTGAAAGTAGGATGCTCTGAAGAGAGTATTCGTTGAACGTTTTTTTTGCATCAGACTTTGGTATGGATGTATGGAGTTGATAAAAAAGTGATTTGTATCGACTTGATGAATTACTTCAAAATATAACACGAATCTTGATTCATGGATTATTATATTGTATGAAAGTGCTCGCAATACAACATCTAAAAGGCTTTTTCCCCCTCATTCTTTCTTTGAAACTTGGATTTCGGCTCTCTCAAAATCGCATAATTTAGATGGTGATAGAAGGGGTGAAGGTCGTGGTAGTGTAAGTCGAGGCTTTCATCTGCACATATTCTTTTAGCACATTTGACTGTATTGTTTGATCTGCGTGTTAAAGTCGAAAAAAGTGATTTAGATTGTTGTGACTTTGACCCTTTCAGGTATAAGTTCAAAATCTGAGACTCACTTTGCTCGGTTTATGCATGACACCATGTCACGTGCATAATAGCATTAGATCATTCAAAATCGTTAAATGTCTGCTACGAGACATCCTTTTGGTACAAAATCAAGTTTATTTTTTTGTATTAACACTTTACGTGAACAGGTTCTTTTAAAAAATTGTTTTTAGCTCAGTGATAGGAAATTTTCATCCCTCGAATGCATTTTTTCAAATCCTTACTCGTACCTTAACAAATGGTTACTGTATAAAAGATTTTAAAAATATTTTTGGCAACTTATGGGGTACAAAAAATGTTTTTTTGAAAAAAACAACAACAAAAATCTCAAAATAAACCCAAAACATAGGAGTCGATAAATACCTAATACAAAGATTATGTGAATCATTTTGTCACAATTGGATAGGTAAAAAGTGATCATTATTTCAAAATTCAAACTCTGTCCTTCTCCTTCTCCCGCCAAAAAACCAAACTACCTCATAATAAATTGAAATTGCATCTTGTTCCTCTTTTGGACCGTAAAAAATATCGCAGAAAAGGGTCTTTACGGAAGTATAATACGTTTTGGCATTTTGTTTGAATGGCACCAGAATTATCTAAGTCAGTGTTATGTAATTTACAATAAATCCGGTGCACAAGAAAGCATCTAACTTAGTACACTTGGTATACCTAGACATATTAATATGGTCATATGGATTCTAAGATGGAGGACAATTTGCTCTGTTGGCCGAACGTTAGATTTAGATTTAGCGGCTATTTTCAGTCAATTTGAGGTACTTAATGAATTTTTTCCAGATATCTGAAAAAAAGGAAAAGAAAAAAAGAGATGATTGTTGTCTCCCTTTTGATGTCTTATCATGTCAATTTTTCCGTACTTTAAATCAGTGGGGCAATTATTTTTGGCAGATTGAATAATTTCCGTGGTTGGATTACATTTATCTAACTATAAACCATAAGTAACTACAAATGTATCTTTATTCCTGTTGATTTTGAGTACAGTTTTGGCATTAAGTAGGTGCCATCACCAGATCAATTACCTTCCATTTGTATTGGAAAAATTTTTAAGGAAATTGGGAAACAAAAATGTGCGAATTTAGCGGACGCCACCTGTCATATAGTAAGCTCTTTCAACGGGAAAATAGAAATGTAGAAATATAATATTAAACGGTCTTTGAAAACCTACTAAAAATGTAAGAAAAAACACAGGTGGTATTTTCACGTTCGAATAATTGAATCGTTTGCAAATGGACGCGTCTATTGTGCCTCCAAGTTCATTAAACGAACCGATTCGAATCATTATCAAGAACAAATCAGGTATGGGTAACCGATTACGACAGTATCTCGAATCTTCAATCTATGATTGAAGATTTGTTCGACAATAATTGAATATTGGTGTGCGAAGACATCGAGGACGATGGATTTGTAAAGACCACTTTTAAAAACGCATGCAACGACGAATTAGTTTTCGATGCGTTACGAATTCTGTTTTAAACAGATTATTTAAACGTATTTTACAAGTTGCCTTGGTAGATACTGTATTATTAACCATATGTGTGTGTGTACAATTATGCTGGTGTTGGTATCGATGCAACCGATTTGAGGAGGTGAAGAAAAAGGAGTCGAAAATAGTTGTGGGTGTAATTTAGCGATACAATCGATCTCTTAGTATAGGTACACTTTTCGATTTCGTCATTTCGGTTTCGTCCTAATTGTTTGCGTCAATATTAAATTGAAAAGCGAATGTACTTTATACTAAGATACTAGAAAAACCAGTCATAATCCCACGACAATTGGGCACACATAACTTCAGAATGAATGGTCGATACATTTAGAATGTGATCAACATCGTCGTGTTAACTATTCCCATATTCGTAATAACGACCAGCTGTAGGAAGGAGAATTATATAGAAAAAAAATTATTTATAAACTACCTACTGAATGGAAAGAATGTTCTAAATTAGCAGTAGATGTTCGAAAGTTCTGATTTAAAAAGAAACCACAAATGTGTGAACTACTTAGAGTTAGAAGTGAACGGAGAGGGGTAAGGAGTTCTCCTCAGTAGTATTGTCATTCATTTTCCCTATTTAATAACGTTAGTTTTTATTCAGACTTATTCTTTTAGTCGAATTTTTGCTTTGAAATATTATTAATAGGTAATAGATTAGATGTAGGCTTAGCAGCGTAGCGGCTCGCTATCTATTACTGAAGTGGGTTGAACCCATAGTCGATTGAACTACTTTTTTACCACATGGAAATATGACTTCTTTATTTTTCAATAAACTGTTAAAGTTGACAGCTTCTATGTATGAGTCTATTTGACATCAACTTCTTGCAAATTTACCTGTGAAACAGCAATCTCAAACTGTTTTTTCATTATTTTATTCGAGTTCATACCTATAAATTTTTATTTCAAAGCGTACCGTATAAAACGGTTTACATTTTTCATCAAGATCAGTGAGTTGAGGCAAATCTTTTATATCAACATTTTTGGGCTCTAATGTCATCCGAACTCTAACGGCTAGTAGTACACCTTTTCAGGGGCATATCCAGGATTTCTTCAAGGAGAGAAAAAAAAATTTGATGACTTTTTTTGTTTTTTTGATCATCACTTTCGAAAATTTAGAAAATTAAAGAAATTTAGCATCTATGGAACGCGCTCCTGCATATTTATTTCTAAACTTTTTTCCAAATTTTAAAATTGACGAGCAAAAAGTAAATAAAAATAAAGTCACTAGGGAAATCGTCCCTTTTAATCTCCTTGACTACGCCTTTGCACATTTTGGCAAATTCAGTAAATGCGCGTCACGTTCTCAGTGTTTAAGGGGCTGTGTATACTAAAAGCAAGACATTGGGAAACTCTCTTTTGAAATTGTTTCAGTATTCGCCAAGAGTAACAAAGAATATTCTCTTCACTTTTCCCCTATTTTGTAAAAGAAAGAGCCTATGAGTTCTCAAACTTGCACTAAAAAATTCCAAGGTAAGTAGCCTACGTATTAGCCGAATTATTCAAATTGGTGCGACGTTAATCAAGACAGGACGAAAGTGAAAAGGATTTATTTTTCGTTACTCGTGGTGGGTATTATAAGTTCACAATTTTAAAGTGAGTTTGTTCACGTCATACTTTTAGCATAGGCTTAGCTCCGTAACCGTTTAGAGCCAGACACTTGTTTATTAAACTCTTTTATTATTTTGTCTTGAGAAAGTTCGGATGGTTTCTCAGGAAACACCCAGATTGTTGCATAATTTATTTTATTAAGGTAGGATATTAGGCATGGAGGACGGCGACTGGCAAGCTTAATGAGTGGTTTGGAAGATTTAAATTTTCTAAAATTTCAGAATTGTTGTTCTATGTCGCTTCATCAACTTCATGTCAAGAGATCAGAAGCAGAAGCTGGCAAGTCAGAAAATAACCTTTTTACTGGAAACGAGTTTAAAGATTTTTTACGCCGTTATCTTCAATGATTCGTTCATTGGATATTTCATTTCTGTCTGTATGGTGGGGATTATGAATATCTGCAGTTTTTAAAACATATTTCGTGCTGAGAAGTTGAAACTCGGGGATAACAATGCACTTGAGATAGTTTGGAATCAACTGATTTTTTTCACGGATGAAGTAATGCGAATTCGTCACATGTTGTAAAAAGCCTGCTTTATGTATTTCTCAAATTTCAGAAGTTGAATGAAATTGATTTCTGTCCATTTTTGAGATAGTTTTCATTTGGAAACCTGTAATTTATTTGTAGGTGCCTACTTACCCACTTTCTTTTTAATACATAAACTGACATTTTAACATCATGCAATTCGATTTTTCCTTTCAAATGCATTTGAATAATTCATTCATGAAATTTATGTTACGGTATTTGAAACCACTTGTAGCGGTATTCAAATTACTGGGGTATCTGATTGATGACCGGGATGACATGCCAACCTTTTAGCTTCTCTATTACTTGTAGTTGGAGAGTATTGGTATCAGTACAGCACGGAGCACCATGACAATGTTTATTTTAGCTGTTTTGAACATTTAACGAAACAGAAACAGGGCTTTATCAGCATTCGATAATCAGTTAGCTTCGTTTAATTAACAACATTGGATTATTTGCGGACCAAACCAGCAGACTCGTTCCTCTTCAAAATCGAAGCTATTGGAATAATTTCAAACGCTTTTTACTTTGTGAGTGAGTACTTTTCGCTGCAAAAAACCATTAACTTGACGTAATGACCACCAATGTTGAAACCAATTAGGTACTGTGCATATTATAATCGAAAGGAAAAAGGAGAAAAACTGCTTTTCGTATCATATGCAGAATAGTGATTTGCCACATTTGACTATCGTCGATTCATTCATTTTCCCATATGTAGGCATACGTTTATTTTCATATAGTTTACGAAAATCCACGCTTATTATTTTGTTTTAATGTTCTACGTGGATAGACTACTATGGTCGAATAAATTCGATAAAAAATTACATGGAGTAGCTAGTTTTTAAAGTGATAAGACAAGTACGTGTACCTGAATTGTTTGCAGAAATAATTCATTTGGGGGCAGTCGAGTCAATGTGCGTACCAAATTCGATGATCGAACGATGACGTTGATGTGACGAATTGGAAAAAGTCTTATAATTTGGACGATGATAGATTTAGATTTTCTAATTAAACATACATAGTAGTTTAGTTACGACCCTATTTCTGGTTTTGTCGTGGGTAGTCTTGCTTAGAGTGCAAGACTTAAGAAAAAATACGAGCTAATTGTAAAATGTTTGCCACTTGCTATTCGAATAATTTGTAATACTTTACGCTTAATTTTTTTCTTCTCCCCTGTATGATCATTAACTTGGATTAATGTTAAAATTTTTGTAGACTTTCTATATTTCTGAAGAATATGAATGACGAGTTTAATTTAACTATCAGTGGTAGTAAAAATATTATTAACAAAACGGAGGCCGCCTAAGACTTCAAGGTGCAAGATAAAAACCAAAACCTAATGTACAATATTAAGACTATCATGGTGCTGGTATTGCTCTTGATCATCACTAATTTCGTTACCACCGAAATGCCTTTTCATTTACTTCTTTTTGGTTCTCTTTTCCTCTTTGCAGAAAGACAGATGCGGTCCTTGAGGCGCTCTCAGCAACTTTTGTTCGTTCGGGTAATTTTTATCATCAATTGATGCGATATACTATACTTTCGCTCTCTTCTTATTGGCAGTTAAATTTTTTCCTACGCATATTATGAATCGCTGATTACTTTCATCAATTTCCGGTCTGTCTTGATCTGGCGCATTCGATGTTGGTCGTGCATCAGTACAGTTGGTATGGCCTTGGTCCTGCATAATCTTTTGTTCTGAGTCTTCTTCAGTCAAGGTCAGGCCAGAGTCCTATAATCTCGATTTTTCTTGAAAGATTTTCTCTGTTATTGATTGTTAAATTGTTGAACTTACCATTAATGCTAATAGTCCTTCCGTCCCAAAATTTGAAAGAAAAAGAATTAACGTGAATTATTGCAAATTAGTTAAGTAAGTTTTTGTGGGGATATTATCCTGAGTGAGGATTAAGGTAGGCGGACCACCGATGACCATTGCCGCCGGATGGTTGGCTAATATTGTGCACTGCACGTTAAAACATATACGTTTGCTCATTTGTAATTACTTGTCATACTTTGCAAGTACGTTACAATTACCAGACCATGACTAATCGTGATATCTCTTTCCAGGTGATATCACAAACTGGTTATCAGTACATATTTCATTCTTAATTGGTTGTCATGGCAACCATAAAGTACGACACAATTAATTAGCACACATACATATGTGTGCTTCTGTGTGTGTCCAGAGCTGGGTATAAAAAGTACCAAGAAACAACACACAGTATCTAATGTTTGCTGAGGTTCGCTCTCCTATGTTCTTGTATGAAGTTGGTAAACACGCAAATAACTGGAGACTACTTTCTGTTGTTGAATCTCTTCTTTGACATATGGTATTCCACTGTAGTCAAATTGCAAACATTTTATTTTACTTTTTTTTGTGTTTTTTAAAGTTTTTCATTGGTTTTGGTATTGTTCTTGCATAGATGGTTAGTACAAATCGAGTTATACCAAGACTAATTTCAATTGATCTCAAGTTTGTAGTAATATTAAAATTTTTCTATTTCATTTTGATAAAACATAACTATACCTACTCATCGCTGACAGGACTTAAGGTTGATCTATCATTTCTATATTTCATCATCATAATGTCAGTATCAATGAGTTTACCGTCAAATAAATCTAACATTATTCACTGTGGAGATGTGACGAATTATTTCACCAACATATATCTACCTACTATAGAATGTTACCTATTATTCTTTTCATCGATAATAAAATGGCAAATTTAGTTTCCAATGTCTAAAACCTTTTTATTTAGAAAATGAAACAATCGGTTTCTCTGTCTAAAAAGTTAGGAATGAAGTAGAAGAGAAAACATGTATCCTTAAATATACATGTTACTTATTGTAAATAAGTAGGAACTCCTAAAGGAAATGTAGACCGTGTTAACGTCCTCGAATCTAACAGTGGTTAAAAATAATAATTGAAGGAAAAAGAAAGAGAGATATAGAAAATACTAGTCTGTTGCTTTTCTTCTTTTAATGATGTCTGACCCCATCACCTTTGGAACTGCTGGTCACACATCGGTAGACATTAAGTAAAAATTAAACAGGAAGGTACCGTATTCGTCTAACTACACACTGTTGTGAATATCGCTGCATCGTTTTTGTTGCATCATGATTTCTCCGAAAAGGGGGAAACGAATAAGAAGTTACTTAGGTACTGTAATGTAAAGTATTATAGTTTATAGGAAAGTGAAACCAACCAGTCATGATGCTATTCATGTTATTAATTTATTATGGATGAATACGAAACGAATCAATCGGACGAACATTTTCAGCAAGGTCATAGGTAAATTGCGTTAGTGCCGAACCGACGGGGCAGCTCTGAATTGTGGTTGTATTTATTGCATCTTTATCAAAAAAGCAAAGAAATTCGATGAATAATATGCTATGTGACGTATGCGAGCAGTGTGTACAATAGAAATGCCTTTAAAAAACCGTTAAAGAGTGATAATCACTCTTATATTTATTGTTCGTAGAAAAAAAAAATATCCAAAAATCAGCAAGGTAAAACAAATCTTGTATTAAAAATGCCGTAACTAACTCTGTAATTTGAGAAAATACTCAGTTTGTCCCTACGTTTGTAGTAATGTCATGAAAATTATATTTGTTTGAAGTAAAATTTCTCATGTCAAAGACTGTATTAGGGAGTTAAATTGATGGATCATTTACTATTGCTCTGGCGGAATATTTATTTGACTAGTCTACTATGCCTGGTGACAGTTTTAGTGGAATGTTCTGCATCAACCAACCGTGGTACCTAAGGATGGGACATGGAATTTAGTTTTCACTTAGAAAAATGTTCGGAACAGAATACGATGAATACCAAAATGTATGCTCACTCTCAAACATGAAGTGAGTGCGTAATACTTCAGTCGAGCTTAGCGAATGAAATAAAGATTAGAATTAAGGTCCAGCGACCAGCGTTGCTCGTTAAAATAGTTGAAACAGCTCATGAAACTCTGTAGCCTTAGCACAGAGCGATATGGAGCTAAACCGAAGTTATAAATTACCTATTTACAATTAGAGTTAAACATAGCTGAATCTCAAAATTTACGTATTATTTAACTTTTTTCCCCTCCAGAAAACCATTTTCATGCATAAATTATTAAAATGAGTCAGACGATGCTAAAGTCAGTTTGAAAATAAATGCAATGCTTTTGCATATTGTTTGTTCAACGTTAAGATAAAAATCGTTGATACTTTTTTTTTTTTAGCATAGAGTCGTTATCGACTCTCAAACGTACTCGTGATTAATGAATTTGAAATTTGTTTTTGGAAATCAAATTCCGCAAGTAAAAATTATTCCTCAAATTGCAGAATCTTCGTGAAACTTATCTACCAAAATCACGAGACCGATACAGAATAGGCGAGAAGTTAGTAGAGTGTAAAAATGAAATAGCCTATAACTCCTATAAGTTATCTATTCCTATAGGGTGCGTTTCATGAAAACTTGGTTGACCGAATTATGAAAATGAGAAGCATTCATCAAAATGGTGAATGAAAATCGTTTCTCACCCGTCTATAGGCATCAATCTTAACGATATCACGAGCGTGTATGCCAACCAATTGACATATTCAATCAATTTCAATTTATTCGCCCGTAAAATGGCAGTCATCAGTGTAGCAGTAAATGACTTGTAATTCCATAAAATATGACGGAAGTTTGATGCTTCATTCCAAAAATATTTGCCTACATACGAGTAAAAAATTATTAACCTCCGACCTCTCGAGTCCCTGATCCCCAAATAGTTATCGACTCGCCGATTTGGAGCGTTCTCGTGGTAAACACATTTTTTCTCTCCTTTTTTCCTTTCTTTTCTTTGCTTTGTGTATACATCTTAGCCAATGAAAAGGTCACCTCATCTACGATACCTAACACCATAAAAAACAAACGAAACTACTCAGCACGTTCATGTTTTAAGACTGTAGGAATTAAGAAGAAAAATATCTATACTCAAATATTTTTTCTATTATTCTTTACACTCATTTAGTTAGGTAATATACGTAGGTACTTATACGCTCCTGGAACACCTTCGTTATTGCATTTTTCTCCATGAATACAACCGAACAGCAGGAAAATAATTTTTTTTTTTACTCGCAAGGTGAATGTTTTTTTGTTTTCTTGTATTTTCTTATGGTGTTTTTTTTTTCCCTAATACTATAACATAATTTGCTCTGTAGATGTGCGTTTTGGAATTTTATTGCATCGTTATTGAGCAAGGGCCTTTAAGTGTTGTGATTTGAAGAATAGAAAAGATAAAATAAATGTTCGCGCTTTTCATATCCATATACGTACAAACGTTTCATAGATAAAAAAACGTATTTTAACGATTAATAATTTCGTATCGAAATTACTGTCTGCCGTTGTAGTATGCAATAGGTTGTCTATGCACTCAACTCATTGTTGGAAATCATCAAAGAAAATTATGCATTTTGTTAACTTCATTGATTCGGGGAGAAGGAGGGGAGGATAAGATGGAAAGTACAGGATGGAGAGTTGTTCGTAGACGTATTCAAGCGTGGAAGTGGTTGTCTAAACTTTGACATTAAAATTACAATAGTCTACACATATACACTAGTAGTATACCGTTAAGCCGCCAACAAAGTGATTTCAGATGACTAAATGGTGTGGTCTGAATATTAATTTAGTAAAAAATTATTCTGAAATTTACGCGGAAGTGGGTTCCTATTGGCGGTTTTTGAATTGATCGGAATAGGTACCTAATTAAAAAATATCACGTAGTCTATGCGAGAAATGAAGACGTTAAATTAATAATTATGTGAGAAGTATTCTCATATGCATCGTTGGAATGTGTAGTTACCAATAGCTAAAACTGTATACCTATCAAGTTTTAAAAAGATTCAAAAAGATTCCCGAATCAATGTTTTCAAGAACAGATTATAATTTGAATCATATATTCGAAGAAGAACCCACTATGGGGCAGCAAGAACAACCCCTTGTTTCCTTTTCTCCAATTGAAAGGTTTTATATCTCATGCAAAAGAAAAATTTTTGTTCTAAAATTCCCCCTTCTCTAAATATGAGTCTCATTGTTACGATATTTTCGTATCGTTCATAATACTTCCTAAATTCGTATTCTTAATTATCATCATCATCATTATTTTCAATCTATTTTCTCTTATTATTCCATTCATAAATTCTCACGTCATTTCTATAAGTCAAGACTTGCTTGATGACATTATTTCCTATATAAACAGTTACTGTGTTTACTCAAAACCTATGAACTCCTTTTTTGTTTATATTATTTTTGCAATCTTGCATATATACCAATTTCTACTAAATTATTTGTGAACACCCACTTTATGTCATATTCTTACAAGACTATTATTCATATTTCATGTACATATATTTCTATTAACCAATAAGATTAAAACCCTTCTCCAACACTCTGTAAATTCGCTTGAACCTCCTCTTTAAACTAATAATCAAAATACTATATAATCTCATGTTTTGTACTTCTACATTATTATTATTCACTCTAGTTTACTCTTTGATTACTCTTTTACAATCTAATTAATTTTTTTAATTCTTGACATTATTACTGTTCATGTTTTATAAAGTTACTATTTAATACACTCTTTTACCAACTCGTGTATTTTGATTGTTCTGTTACGCTTTATAACAGTCACACTCATATTTACATATCAACTGCAGTAAGTGTGTATTTTCCAAAAGTGTCAAATTTTGTAATGGCTGCCATTCTAAAACCAATTGACCAATTTCACTCAAATTCAATATCAAACCAGTCCCTAATAATCTCCACCTGACACAAAGATTTCAAGCCAAAATCTTTTAATTTACGGAAGTTATGGTGATGATAACATGGTGGGTTTATAAAAATTTAAGAATTCCTCCCTCCGAAATTAGCGAATGAATTTCAAAAATTTTAACCCGAATATGTAGCCCATGAAAGCTTCTAACACTTCCCCCAGTTTCATTGCCATAGGTCAAATAGTCCCAGAAAGTTCCAAAACGAGCAAAAAGTGGAAATATATATATAGTGTACAGATGAATTTGTGTGACCTATATATCCGTGATCTACGACTCAGGATCGGCGCTTTTCCACAGGTCCCGATTTCCGTTGGGAAAATACACTAATGGGTCTACAAAATTCGAATTCTGACAAAAACTTATTTTATGATCTTGATGATACTCAGTTTTATTTGAAAGATCTTTTGATATTGAAAAACCTTTTGTGGTTCCAGTGTCTTCAACTTTGTTACGATTGATTTATTAAAAAAACAATTCATCTCCCTGCTTGACGCTATCACAGGTTTCAAAAAACTGTAGGGAGTAAGACTTCTGAACCAGATTAGGTAATGGAAAATTACATCGTGGTAAGTCCACCCGGGAAGAAGAAATGAAGTTAGAATCAGTACTTAGAATCGTTTAAAAACTTTTTGTAACTTTATGGTCAAAATAATATTACCAACTAACCTCCGGACGAATAACTAAAATCTTGAACACTTGCGTTCCAAATTTAATAAAACTCTTAAAAGGTTTTGTTGATATTTAACATTTGAACTGTCGATACTTAAAATCGATTGTGTATCTCCTTTCCTCGTTTTTCTTACTTTTATCTTTACTCATAAGATTACTTAGATACTTTTTGTTGAGTTTTGTTCGCGATGTAATTTGTTGTGTGTTGAAATAAAATGCGATTTCGTTTAATTAATTAAAAATTATTAATTTTCTTTTGAATGACTTAACAGGTTTGAATTTCGAGTGCCTAAAATGAATTGAAAAATGAACAAATTGAATCACAAAAAGTAGAGCTGTATTTAAGTGAAATTAACAACATAAATGATATGATGGAGTGTGGTTACAATAAGAAGTGAAAAAGTTCGTGCGAGAAATTCGAACATTCAAAAAAGAGTATAATGTCCAATATTAAGTAGTTGAGGTCGACTTACTGTAGCGCGTACAGTTTGCCAGAAGCATACATGACATTTTTTACCCTATTTTTCACCACATGCGAGGCCACACCATGAAGAGGGTGTGTCGTAGTGCTAAAATAATGATTTTAGCATAGATTTGAGGCTTCAAACTATCCACCTACATGCGAGTGTCCCAAGACCGGTTTTTAGGGGAGGTTTGAGGTATAATTCCCAAGTGCCAAAAAAAAAAGTCAATTCAAAATACAATTATTCGGTTTTTCAAATTTTACGTCTCTGAAATATGTTAAAAATTGTTAATTCCTTCCAGAAAAATTCATGAATATTATAAAATGTGTTTCAATCCCCCAATCCAGGAAGAAATCCTGAAACCGGACCTGGAGTGTCCACTACAGCACTTGAAGTTTACCAGAAACAATATCCGATAGAGACGCCATTTTTCACCAACTCTCTGAACATTCACACCCCTACTTGTCGAAAAAGTTGTAGCCCTGTATAACACAGTAGTCTGTACATCTATAAGTTTGTTCTTTATGGAGAAAAAATATGTCCTTCAGTTCTAGATTATCGACAAGTTCTGAATTCTCAATTTAACTATTTAGATTTTAATCCCCCGTGAGTGTTTAAAAATGGCAAAAACGTGGAAAATGTATGTCTACAATTCGAACAATTAAAAGTACTTTTTTTGATAGGCAAAGACGGTAATGATAAAGACACACAGGGTATGGGTATGTGATTCAAACACGATCACATCTTCAGATGAGAAGTTTTCCTGAGAATTTGTCCGCTGAATCCGATCAATGTGTTCCGCACTTTTTGGGAACTGAAGTTCTTTGCCATTTCGGTATCTACCTACTGACAAAAAAAACCAGCCCCTTCAGAGAATTGGTTTCCGAATTTTCTTAATATGACACTGGCTGTTTTCGAAAAGTGCTAGGCTAATTGTTCAGCGCTTGTTTCCACAAGGAACAGCGCTTATGATGTAAAGTATGAGCCAGTAGTTTTCAGCTTCCAATAAAAATTACATTTATAATTAAATTTTTTTTGTGTTTGTCTGTTTTCAGATTCCGGTAATTATGAACCACTGAAAATAGACAATCGTACTCGTCAGTGGCTCGGCGCAACCGTTCGAAGCTCTGGAGAAAATGGAATGATTCTGGTCAGTATAATCACTAATCATCAAATCTCGTACAAATACCTAATGGTTGCTTCCAGTTAATTACACTGAATGGGTAATCATCAGCGTCATCACTTTTAGCTGCCTCATGATTTGCCATTTTCATCCGTAAGTTCTGAACAAACCGTATAGTTTGTTGATTACACTTGCGAGTAGGTACATTGTTGAGACGTTTGGGCTTATAAATGTGCTCATCGTCGTACCTATCAAAACGAGGTAGTGAAGAAAAAATAAATCTTTTTTTCACCAATAGCGTCCCAGTTAATTCGTTAAATAGAATAAGATCTGGTATGAAGTCGTTACGTTATTATGTTATTAAATTAATGGAACATATATAGACGCGCTAATGCGAACTAATTCGTCTTTTTGAGAAAGGCAAGGTTTTATAGAATGAGTTATGGTCACCGAGTAAGTACAACCACCTCGAGCCTGTATCTAGTTTAACAATTCCGCCGGCTATTACGTATTTTTTTCTCCCTCTTGAAGTGAAGTCATTATGGGCTCTTTTTGTTTTGAACTTCATCGTTTTTGGTCCTGCATCAGGCCCGTAGCCTGAGTATCACTCTAGCGTCGGGAAAATAATTTCTAATGGGATGGATGACTGAATTTTATGACTTTTTACTTTCAAAATATGACCGTAAGTTCGAGTAGCATTCGCGTAAAGGAATGGTTTAATTTATTTTGTCCCACGCTTGAATAAGGAACGAAACGATTGTTTTTTAAGTAGGTTTTCTATGAAAATCTACTTATTAATCTTGATCTGATGAAACGATCTGGGTTTGGGATAGGTACGTTTTTCGTTTCATAACTCAAGGAAAATTTTGGCACCAAAAATTCAAATTCGTATGAAAGGGAAATCGTTTAATAGGGGACCCATTGGGCGGTATTCTTTTTATCCCCAATAAGCGGTGCCCTATTTAATCGATGCAAAGAGTTCATCTGTGGAAACGGAAAAAAAAAGTAGTAAAAGGCTGTAATTTTTGATGGTAAGTTTGAGCACACATCATTGAAAATGATCCAATCGTGGAATATTTTGTGCAAAACAGAAAAAGTTTACTGGGATTTCTCGGTGAAAGATGGCTATAGGCACTGATTCAGTGTGTTCTGGTGTACCTTCCTGGGGCTTGTCTGATTAACTTGCACGGCAAAACATAAAGACAGGTTGAATAATGACAAAGAATAACTTAAAACTATCCCTGACGTAGACATGTTTATTCTCTAATGTTTATTGACTGCCTTGTCCCAGTAAACCAATGAGCTGTCCCTAATTAGCGCTTGTTCCCTTAATCCGGTGTTCCTAATACGTGATTTCCAATGTATGTAATTGTATTATATATTTATGTATATATAATTTATAGATAAGAGCCATTCACTTTCTAACTCGCTACAAATCGCAACTGTAGTCCGGTAGTCACGAAATTTGAAACAAATGTTAGTATTAAATCAAGGACTATATTTATTGATTTTGATGCAGATCGGCCAGATGATACTTCCAGTACCATTATCTTTTTTTTTATTTTTGCTGTAAAATGCCTAATTTTAGGCTAACGCGACTGCGAAATTTTCATAAAAATATTTACTATAATTATTTCATTACAACATGCTGACAATTCGGGTGCGGATTGTCCAGATGGTACTTCTATAAACTCAATTTTTGTTTCGATTTTGAAAGAGGTACCGAATGGTTTTAAACTGTGTAATATAATAGGTCAACAGTCACAAAATTTCAAACAATCATCAGTTTAAGATCTCTCACTAATTTTTAGAAACTAATTTTCTCCTTTTTGAAACCAACTTTTTCTAACGGAGCTGCTGCTGCGTTAGAGTTTTTACGTTTTAAGAATCCTAACTGTAACTGCTTTTCAATCAATTCCAAAAGATACCAAAAAATCTATTTTGTAAATGAGAAGTTAAGTTTTCAAAATTTTGTTAGTCAAAAATATAATATTATTCACCAGATCTATCTATCGGACTTCTTGCTAACATTCAAAGATCTTTGAATGCTGCTTTCAAAGTGTCAATTTCTTGTCGAATTTTCTTGTTTGAAAATACAGCTTAGTGAAACAGCCAAAAAAATAATTTTCTATTGAGAAAAATGATAAGAAGTTAGACTTTTATAATGGTGTAAATAGAAAATTTCAGTATATTATTATTTTTGAGGCATAAGCCAAAGTTTATCGCTATATTTAGGTGTTAAATTCGATTTTGTTTTTATTTTTGAAACAGATTTATTTTTGGCTTCAATTTTTTGAGAAATTCTTTCATCGAACCATCCATTTTTAATAGTATAATATTTTACCGTTCACTCTAGGAGTCTTGAAATCGATGGTCCTTTTTTAATTTAAAAATGTTTCCCAAATATTGATATTCCGTCATTTCCATTTAACATTATTCTTACATTATACATCGATATTCGATTACTGCATCAATATTGATGTTGCATTAAAAAAAACATCAAATTTGGTAAATCCATTGAAAAATACATTATTTTCAAAAATTCTTTTACTTAATTATGAAAATGAGTAAATATCGATTGTTGCTGAGATGATAAGATTTTTATGTATTTGAAAATAAAAAACTGTTAAATTTAAGGATGCCATGAGCCCATGAATTTAGTATTTCAGTTCATTCATATTATTCAAATAATAAAATTATTGACTTGGTATCATTGTGTGTAATAATTTTCTTTCAAAATATGTGATATTATGTAGTTAGTTGAGATCATGACTCTAGAAAATGTAAGTTATTTTGATCATTCAACGAATTTACCCTAGTTGATCAAATTAGCACCCACGGTCATGCAGAATATAAAAATGTTATCACATTAAATGTTCCAGTCTTGAGCCTACTGAAACTGGGCCTTTTTTCTCCTTTGAGGGACTTTTGATGAGCATAATTTTGCTTCTTTGGATAGATTTTGAGTGTTTCATCATCCATAACAATGCTGAAAAGTTGTAAAGAAATCAATCAACTTCCTTTTGGAGTCAAAGCGTTTACTTCTTTCATTCATGATTAAATCATGGGAACAAGATATTATGTAGGGTACGATATCTTACAGACCATATCCGAGAAATTTTTCTTCTCTTTTATTTTACATTATTTTCAACCTTGTTTTTTCAACATTTGGTAGATGCTGTGTAAAAAATAGTACTAGTTTTCACTTTTTAGGTAAGATCGCACCGATTTAATTACATTTCAGATTAAAGTTTGGGTGCAAAATATTAAACGTTTTTTCTAAATTGAAATTTTGTCGTGGGCTTGTGTCTTTTTCTTGCTCAGTTTTGTTTATTGTTGCAAAATTCCAAATTTTTTGAAACCTTTAGCTTAGACTTAAGCTGCTTTAACCTGTATTCGCAGTTCGGCATAAGTGGCGTATTACTACCTATGTAGTCAGTTTTTTTGTTTTTTTTTTCTCCAAGTAAGACACTCTAAAGAATCATCTTTGAAAATCTGAAGGTGGATGTAGACAATACATGCAATTGTGTTTTGGAAGATTCGGCCCTTGCTGTAAAGCAAAAAATTTTTAAACATAATTTCTTTTAATTATACCAAATTTTTATTAGCCAAATATTAGTTGGTAGTCGGGGTGCAACTGGAAAATTATTTCTTGGGAGGAAATGAAAGACTGAGAGATTTTATGGGGATGCTATTTTGTATATGGGATTAAGAGGGTTATATAAAAGTGAAGGTTAACAATAACATGGGGTCAGATTTTGGAGACGATAGGGGTAAAATTGGGGTCACTTGGCCCACCTTGTTCACCCGTTGATTACGCCCCTATTTTGAAGAGCTCAAGGCCTTTCAAGCCTCATTCTTGTCATAGTTTTACGATCTATGTGGAGACATACTTGTACTTGAGAATATTTCCTTATGATGGAGGGTGAGAGACGACCGAAAAAACATAGACTCTTTGGTTGTAAGGGTTGAAATTTGTCTATGCCTCTCTTTCTGGAAGGAGGTCTGCTTCGAAGCTGTTGCTCGACACGATGATTGAACTACGAGTGAAGATAACGTTATGAGGTCACGTAGCCTAGAATATCTTGTCCCTCCTCATCGGCGATTTCTTTAACCCGAATATCGATGTGATTTTCGTGCAAAAATCCAACATGACTGCAGACGAGTTAAGAACTAGGTGAAAGGTAACAAGTATAAGGTATCCGCCTATCTTTGGCGGTGGCTTGAGCCTGCTCAAAGTGTGCATAAAGTGGTCTCCAGAGATGAGTAAATGCAAATTTTACAAAATCACTAGGTACGTCTGTAACCCTCCACCTTCTATTCTTCTAACATTATCCAAGTTCTCGTACAAAAATTATGCGAAAATTAAATCATCGACTGCGCATCCGTATTGTCTGTAGTCGAGCTGCGTTCGACGCAGCACGGTCGACTACCGCAGACGATTTATGATCGCAAAAGAACTGATTCTTGTAACTCGATTCGATGACAACACCATTTCCTATAGAGCTTGTGAAAGAAGCATCCGACCGATTTTCCTTATTGGCGGCAAATTCTTTGTCGCTCTCCCTTAAAATCGTCTGGTCGATTTTTATGGAGCGCATCATCCTGTCTGTTTTTTTTTTTTTTTTTTTTTTTACTCTTTTCTACTTTATTTTGTCTCCTACTCTATTCGATCTTCTCAACTCTGCTTAACGCAGTTTGCATGTATACATTTTCCTTTAAATAATATTTTCTTGGGCTGTGATAAACAACCAAGGTGGTTAATCATTTTACCCAGCGTCCCAACATCTGGAGAAAGTACGTGCATGAGAAAATGAGAAATTTGACTGAATCGGTGGAATTCTAGCGTGAAAAGGAGTTGGCGAATCTTCATGGAGTTGAAAGAGGATACTCTTGCTATGTGCTGTATAGAAAGGCATGTGGTTGCCTATTTCGCGCCGGCATTTCTAACCAGAAATCATTGTTCTTTACTGGTCCAGTACTATACGAGGTGTGTTCAAAAAGTACCCGGAATTTTCGTTTTTTCAAAAAAATATTTATTTATTCGTTTACATCAATGTGGTCCCCTTCAAAGTAATCCCCCCCAGATAAAATACACTTATGCCAGCGTTTTTTCCAATCTTCGAAGCACTCTTGATATTCACTTTTTGGTATGTCCTTGAGCACTCTCAGCGATTTGGCCTTTATTTCTTCAATCGAGGAAAAACGCCTTCCTTTCATGGGTCTCTTCATTTTTGGGAACAGGAAAAAGTCACACGGAGCCATATCTGGTGAATATGGGGATTGGGGCATGACTACGGTATTGTTTTTGGCCAAAAAATTACGAACAAGCAACGACGAGTGAGCAGGTGCGTTATCGTGGTGCAAAAGCCATGAATTGTTTTTCCATAAATCGGGGCGTTTTTTTCGGATTGCTTCGCAAACGTCGCATAACTTCAAGGTAATACTCCTTATTAACCGTACGACCTTGTGGTAAAAACTCTTGATGCACTATGCCATTATAATCAAAGAAAACAGTAAGCAAAACCTTGACATTTGATCGAACTTGACGTGCTTTTTTCGCTCTTGGTGACGTTGAATGCTTCCAAGTGGACGATTGTGCTTTGGTTTTGACATCATAATCGTACACCCATGTTTCATCTCCAGTTATGACCCTTTCAAGCAAACTTGGATCGTCGTTGACGTCGTTTAAAAGCTCCTGAGCGATGTTCATGCGATTGTTTTTTTGGTCAAAATTCTGCAGTTTTGGAATGAATTTTGCTGCCACTCGTTTCATGCCCAAAATATTTGAAAAAATGTTATGATATGAGCCAATTGATATGCCAACTTCATCAGCAACTTCTCTAATTGTGATTCGGCGATCATTAATAACCATTTTTTCCACTTTTTTCACATTTTCATTGATTATTGACATGCTGGGTCAACCGGAGTGTTCGTCATCTTCAACGTCTTTGCGGCCATCTTGGAAACGCTTATACCACTCGTAAACACTTGTTTTTTTCATAGCAGACTCACTATAGGCTTCTTGTAACATTTCACACACTTTGTTACACTTTATTTCATTTTTTACGCAAAATTTAATACAAATTCTTTGACTTTTCAATTCTTTCATTGTTTAAACAAACAAAAATTGCCGAGCTCATAAAAACACGTCAAACCTTAGTGACTACCACAGACCAAGTAAACAGTGAATATAGCTGAAAATTTTATCATACTTCAGGGGCATGTATACCAACACAATAAAAAAAAATTTTGACAATCGGACTCTCCAGACCCGCAAAATTTAAAAATTCCTGGTACTTTTTGAACACACCTCGTACAGTATAGTCAAAGGTCGAACCAACTCTTTGTGGTACTCTTGAAGGAGAGGGTAGATTTCGTATGAAGTGGGTGCGGGATTACTTCCAGTGTGGGTTTTTTTGTAGCTTCCTTCGAGGGGTGGGGCTTTTTCTTCGTATATGAGTTGGAAGCGGGTGAAATGTGATGTAGAAGTTTCACGAGTGAAATACGGCTAAGACGTTCCAAGGATTTAGAAAATTATACGAGATAGATGAAGGACTATTTTGGATAAGCTAAAGTTACATATTTTTCTGTGTCTGAAAAATTTAAAATATGTTGAATTTTTATTCATTTTTGTTATTTTTCTTTAGATCATTAATTTTTGTGATTCAAGTTGTAGTATTCCACAAAAAAAGTTCGAAATATTGAAGCGACAGATTTGAGAGTTATGTAGATACTTCATTTTATACCCAATTTTTTTCGAACGAAGTAGTGATAGATGGGAAATTGTTTTTCAAATACACTAAGAGTTTTAAATATAAGAGTAGCTTTTGAGAACTCCGGAGAAAATGGGCATTTTCCATCGAACTAGTATTATGTTTTCTTGTTGATCCTCTAAAAGCATTGAAATGACGATGAACTTTTCTTGCTTACGTAGTTGTAAAAAAAAAAGGAAGAAGATAATTTACGAAACACCCTTCGATGTATATCGTCCAAAATGTTTGCGTGCTCACAAAAATGTGATTTATCTTTTTCACTTTTTTCATTTTCATAAGTTTATTGGATTATTGATCGAACAACGATGGACGAATAAACGAAATAGTATCGAAGCAACTCTATCCTCCCCCTTTTCCTACTTATTCTTCTTCTTCTTCTTCTTCAAAAAAAAAAAAAACAGAAACATTATTAATCTAGCAATCTGCTAGTAATGGTTCAATTACTTTTTCTTGTTGCTGATAAGCTTGTAGATAAATGTGAGAAAGTTGGTCATGTTGCAAATCAGTTGGATTTCAGAAGTACTTAGCTGAAAGCTGAAAACATTGGTAGTAATATTTCAAAAAACTAATTTAAAACTATCGGGACTATTTTTTCGGCTTATTTTAATTTAAAATTATAGGTTGATCATGAGGGGAGCTAATTATCTGCGGGCTTCGGCTCCTTTTACGTGTAATTTTTTTCGAGTTTATGACGGCAGTTTTCGTGAATTTTTTATTCAAGATGGAAGAACATCCATTTTTTACCTTGAAATACAATAAAATATTTCCATCTTCCTAATTGAAAATTTTTTCTCAATTTATTTTCTACCCGTTCCTTTGGAATTATTTTTTAGTTTTGGTCGATTTGTGTACGTACAACTGTTTTGGTTGACGTAGTTATAGCAGAAGTTTAAAAAGTTTTCTTTCCGGTATCACCAGATGATTGAATCCACGTTTTTCACTATTGAAAATATGGCTGTCACTGTACTAAATCAACAATGCTGATATAAGCTTGTTTTCGATATTTTTTAGTATAAAAGCTTAATTACTTCATGGACAGAATTAGAAAAGATTGTTAGAAATTCTACAAAAAAAAAAAAATTAAATAAAAGATAAAGTATTCGCTTTCTCAGGGTAAGGGGCTTTTATCACTCCTGAAAAATCGACTAATTCTTAATGCGGGTAGGGAAGGAAGATTTTGATAAACTGGCGAAAAGTTGTACCTGCAAATTGTGATCTTTGACACTCTGGCAGAAGATTTTTCTCATGAAATACGAATTTCAACAAAATTTTATCGGCTACTGTTTTGAGACACTAAAAATGGATATTCTGTTCTGTGTATATCTCGATTTTTCCCGCCCTCTAAAATAAAACAGTATTCATATCGAGATTATTATCTTGGCAAGAAAATACCGATCGTGACCATCGGTGATGGTGAAATCGATGTTTGGCGGCAAAATAAAAAGTACAGTCAACTCCCCTGCCTGAAAAAGACAATACTAGAAGTGGGAAACGGTCGTCTTACTGGTCAGCGCTTAAAAACAGAGCATAACGTGCCCTTTGCCAGAGCACGTACAATTTCTCTCGCCATTATCATATTTTGCTGAATTGAAGCAGCAGATAAATTCGTTTGATATGGTGTGTAATGTTGAAATGTGCGGAAGACATTGGCACATAGGCATGAAAATTCTTATTCAGTCGTGTCACACGAAGTAGTTCAAAAAATTTTCTAAGCCAGCGACTGATCTGGAAGATTGGTTTATTCTGTAGGTACTGTTTTACGCAAAATCGTGATGGGAAATATTGGTTGCGTAGAGGTATTCGAAACATTTTGGTCGCCAAAGCTACCGAGATACACGGATGGAAAAAAAAAAAAAAACTGAAAAGGCTAATGCTCTCCCTCTCGAAGATGAATAAAATATTATTATTTCAATCATTTTCTCGCACTTAGGCTGCCAATAATGATCGAATATACATGGTGAATCACTTTTCGATGTACCATAGGAAAATGAAATTTTGGTGCGTCCAAAATTGACTCACTATGCTCTTTTCATGTAAATAATGCAGCAAATTACACTTTTGATCAAGTTTATTGAATGTTGGGGCTGAAGTCCTCGGTCAGAGTATCACTGGGCCTATTTTCATCGACGTATTTTAAAAGGAAAAAAGTATTTGGAACTTTTGCAAGAAGAAATTTCTGATGGAATACACAATATCTTGGAAGGGCGTAAAATTTGGTATCAACATGATAATGGTCCTGCAGATACTCACTAGCCTGCAATGGAGTACTTCAAAAACGAATTTCTCCAGTACTGGTACTAAATTTCACGCCCTTCTACGATCTGATGTATAATGTATTCCATCAGATATTTCTCCTTGCAAAAGTTCCAAATACTTTTCTCCTTGCAAAAGTATTTTGACGAAAATAGGCCTAATGATACTCCGACCAAGGATTTTAGCCCTAACATTCAACAAACCTGATCAGGAGTATAATTTGTTGCCTTATCAGATAGTGAATAAGTCCATACTTTATTACTGGTACTGTATTTTCCTGGTGTTGCTATATTTACACGGAAATAACATGGAGAGTCAATTTTGGACGCGCCAAAATTTTACTTTTCTATGATGACCCTGTACAGGTATGTAGGCCTATTGCTTGTTGCTTAGTCAGGAGGATTGCTGAGTGTAATGGTCCTTTTTTCAGAATAATTTTCTTTTTTTTTTTTTTAACGAATTGAGTACCGAATTACTGCTTGAATTTTATTGTATAGAAACCCAAGAAAGCTAATTTCTTAGCCTTATAAATTCTTAACGATTTCGTGTTTCTTTCTCTAGCTCCGGTACTTCTTTTTTGACCTCTTTTGTGTCATACTATCGAATGGGAGCGCCGTTGTTTATCTTAACAAAAATTTTTACGTCCGCTATGAATGGCAGAGCCAGAGATTCGTGTTAAATTTCATTCGAACATTTTATTTTCAAAATAAAATAAGTTTATGTTAAAAACGAATTTTTAAAACATAAGCTTTTGCCTTTTATTTTTTATTTTCTGGCTTTATAGTTTCATGCGAAATAAATATTATTTTGTTGCGGAAGGTTGGTTGCAGTATTGGTATATTTTGAAATCGCAATAGTGATTAGAATAAAAGCTTATAATAATAATGTAACGATGAAATTTTGAATTCATTTTGTGTCAAATAAATAAATATCCAGGATTTATGACATCTGAGTTTTCTCAGAGAATCACATCCGCGATGCTGCATATTTTCCTAAAATGATTTAGTTTCGTTTTTAAAAATCTAAAAATCTGAATAATATTTGTAAGCTGCTGAGGTTGCGTATGATTTTTGTTCTTGTCACACGGTATATATTCGTCGGCTTTAGATAAAATAAAATAATTTTACGTTCCTAACATACTTGATACACTGTCCACATTGAGTTCCATTATTAAGTACGCTGACGAGCTCTTGAAGTTTAAGATGGTTTGGTCCATGTAATGGAAAACAACCTAATTATATTTGAGGGTTTCTTTCCTTATTAAAAATAATATATTGGTATAGCTACTTGCACTCACGACTCATTTGTACTCGTGACTTTAATATTTCATTTATAGGAGCTGTATTTAGTACATTCTCCGGCTGCCTTTTTTGTTGTGAAATGTTTTTATTGACTTTTTTTTTCCTATTTCTAAATAAAATGATTTAATGTAGCATCATACAAAAAAGGATTTTCAAACTCTTCTATACCTACAATAGGAATATTGCTTTAGAAATTTTTCTTAGTGATGGGCAAAATCCTGCTCTTCATTGGAAATAAATACAGCTAACTTATCAAAATATCGCAGAATTTTATAAAGCAGGCAAATTAAAATATCAATATTTCCTTTTCTGCTGTAACTCGATTTCTTAATTAGGGTTTCCTGAATTATGGTGCTTAACATTTTCATAATAATGCGTCCAACTAAGATCAGCCGTCTTTTTTCGTTTCTCAGTCAGTCCACAACACTGATGATGATATTTGAAACCTGCAAAAAAAATGGAAATATTTTCACTTTTCTTATCTTTTGGTATTGCAAAACTGAACAACGTTATCAAAAAATTTTCAGTTCGTATAAAAGGTGTTTCTGGAGTGGACGACAACTCTTTAATTTCACTGTGTACCTACGCACTTACAAGTTGTAATGGTTCATGCTTGCAAACTGCATTCTGATCAGAGGTCGTGTTTTATGTGGGGGAAATTTGACATTCAATTTTTATTGCTTCTTTGTACTACAGAACGCGCAGGAGTTTTACATATTATTCTCTTCCAAATGAAAGGATAATAGAATATAAATGGAGATCAAGAGAGGTGAAGCCATGTAATGTTTAATAAATTTACAATGGTTAATTAGGCTTGGAGATTATATAGAGAAAAACAAAGTATCATTTGGCGATTTAAGGGGAAAACAGGAACTTTGAGCAGGTATGAAGTTGTGGGAGTTTGGGGGGATAGATCTCCCGAAAATGTGGTAGAGCCTTCTCTGAAAAGTTTAGAAAGTAGGTTCCTATTGTTGTTTTTGAAATATAACCAAGTAACTTAAATCATGGAAATATAGCGAGTTTTATTTATTTTAATTTGAGAAAATAAATCATAAGATCTTATGCTCGTCTCTCCGCACGTTAGAAGTTGTATCATCCTGTCTTAGCTTTTGAATTTGAGCCTCCTCGTCATTCAACGAAAATTTTTTCATGTAAAAGAACTTTTTTTTTTCCATTATCAAATTAGAGTTTTAAAAATATCGGAAATTTGATATTTCGTAAAAAAAAAGTTAATACTGCGGGGAAAGACGCAGTTTTTTTCTATCTCAAGTCGTCCCATTATACAATATATAGCTGTGAAAGACTCTGAGGTCATTCAAATCATCAAGTGATTTAAACAGAAAGAAAAAAAAATTAACGAAAACGCTGACAACGAATTCATTAGGCTAAGCATATTCACTTTCGTCAATTGTTCCTTTACCTTATTAGTAACAATACATCTTCATTATTGAGAAAATAACAAATCTCTCGATTACCATGTTGACTCGTTTTCGGTAGTATGCTTTTTGTAATGTGTATTTCATTTTTCACTGGTTCACGTACCTATGCCCGTGTAGCCTGATTCTCTAATTGGTTTCTCTATTTTGCGAATTTTCTCATTTTCGCGTAAATTAGGTCGACTGAAAAATCCTTATTTACCCTTAAAGGCCGTAGAAGTCTGTCATAAAGTCTTCCGCTTCGATGACATTTTACATAATATAATAAAATGAAAATAACGTTTCATTCTGTGCAAAGGTCAACGGTTATATTATTCTGTGTTTTCAATATGAAGTAAAATTTCAGTAGAATTGTGTTTAAACTTTTTTTTTCCCGTCTAATTTCAATTTTATTTTGTGTTTTCAGGCATGTGCTCCTCGATATTTTTGGTTCCGATCGACTGGTCATGATGGTATTGTCCGGGATCCAGTTGGTACATGTTACACGGCTAAAAATCTGTTCAGAAACTCAGAAGAGTACTCGCCGTGTCGAACAAGTAAGCGGCCTCTAAATTAGTTGATTAATTTTTATAAACTTTTTACCCAGTTTGTTTGCGAGTGGGGTATTAAGATTGATCTGATAAAAAAGGTTTGGGGTGGGGATGTTGAAAATTTTCCGTTTTACGACAAAAGAAAACTAATGACACCATGTGTTCCCTGAGACGATATATTTCTACTCCTTAACTTTCATATTCATATATCGTCGCATCATGTAATTTTCATTCACCCTTATGATTCTAAGACATGAAATGCAGTAAACAGAATCCAGATGCCTCATTGGAATGTTATTGCATCATTCAATGTAACTCTCTCACTTGCATATTCATGTTTGCACCTGTTGTAACCTTTACTTGACTGCTGAATACGTTGACACTTCACGATTAAAAGAGAGAAGGTGTGAATCAGCCAAAACAATACCTATACTTTCTGGAATCTTCTCGAATCATCTCAAAGATATATCTAGACCAAGCTGCATAATTAGTGGGAGGATAATCAATTATCTCATTGGTTAATCATGACATCATTCACCTCTCACCTTTATTTTGTATTCATTCACTTGGAAGTCCGTCGTTAATTGGTACCTATGTAATTATGTAGACGTTTAGAAAATGAGTATGATTGTAAACATATCAACTGAATTTACTAAATAGGAAGTAGGCAGCAACTGTGACCATAAGGTCGAGACTGCTGATATTTCCTACTTTATCTCATGTAGGTGTACCAGGGTCAAACCCCAGTGGCAGCAACATCTCTAGTAGATTTGATTGTTGTCTTTGTGGCTCCCAAATTTGTGATAACTTGTTGTTGTGTACCTATTTGTCCTTAAGGTACCCAGTTTTGGGTGTTATAACATTTTGGAATGGAAATTTGTTTTTTTCTGGTCTATCGTGTATGAGAGGGGAACATACAAATTTTTATATAGGTGTCACTCGTTCAGTGGATATATTATATGGGTTTTTATATATATTGTCGATTATTACGTTGATTAGTTGACAGCGTGAGTTGTTATACACTGTAGATACGAATTATAAAGAATGTATATGTGACAACAACTGTAAATACTAAGTATTCCTTATAGCATCCAAAAATGTGAAAACTGTCTTGGCATGTTGTCAGCTTGATAAACCTTTAAAAAAAATAACTGAAATTTTCACGAGTAGTTTCTACATAGAACCTGGTCTGATAGAAGTTTGAAGCCTGTTGATTTAGTAGTTTTTGGGAAAATTAGAGAACAAAAAATTGCTGGAAAATTAGTTTTTCCAGCTTCTTTTTTGTATTACATTAATTTAGGTTTTAGGTTTTTTTTCTCTTAATTGTAGATGAAAATCGGCAACTCAAGTTTTCTAGCCTACAAGTTTTTTATTGTTTACCAATTGCGTCAGAGATAGTCTATAACTGTGAATGTAGTACAGAAAATTCATTAAAAAATTCGAGATCAAAATATTGGCTTATTTTGAAACCCAAATGAACTATGTCAGTTACTATGTGTGATTGTTTGAGTTAAAGCTGAAATTGTTAGTGCTATTTATTGAAAAAATAAAAGTATTTCGTATGCCAGTTTTGGGCTCCTACTCAATTTTTTTTCTTTAATATTGCCTAAAATTATTCATGCAACTTAGTAAACTCTGCCCTCCCCTTCCCTTCCTTTTAACCTTACTCACACTATTAAATAAATATTTAAGCTACCATTTTTCAATTTTATAGCATTAATTTGAACAGGGTACTATTTTCTCAAAAGTATTAGAATTGATTGATTTAGGAATAAAACGAATTGGAGGAGGTTTGTTTTTTGAGAAAACCTACTGAAAATAATAAAAGAGGCCTACTTATCTACTATGCTTTTTTACTTGTAAA
Organism: Ericerus pela; assembly: GCA_011428145.1. Taxonomy (NCBI): domain Eukaryota; kingdom Metazoa; phylum Arthropoda; class Insecta; order Hemiptera; family Coccidae; genus Ericerus; species Ericerus pela. The sequence goes on along the minus strand of WOFM01000011.1, from coordinate 1,255,902 downwards.
AATTAAGAAATGATAGCACTTTTTTGTGAAAAATTTTTTTCTTTCTAGTTTTGAAGGTTTCCCTTTTAAAGGATAATTTAATTTGAATATAATACTTTGAATAATCTAATCTCAAATTCTCAAAATCTAACAAGTAAGCCTACGTGAGGAAGTATGAATCCTAAAAATAGATGGTATAAAATAGTTAGATTTATCGGAAGTAAAATTCTTCATATTTTCCCTCGCCTTCTACAGACTTTGTTTTCCTTAAATTTTGTTTCGTAGATATATTAGTTCACTTCTATTCAGAACGTAACCTTCAGTAATTTACCCAGATAGAGGAAACGTAGTGCAACTCGTAAAAACAAATCTGTCTCTTCCTTGACATTACTAATACTTGTACAACTCGCGAAGACATACGCAGACATATAATTCGGTTCGTATCTTCTCCAGCAAATGGACTTTAGGGGTGGTGAAGGAACCCACCAATAGTACCGCATTTCCGTTCTACGGCGATGTCAAATGTATGTATGTTCCGTCTCCTTTGCTATCATCTTCGAATTATAATAATGCCATAAACTACGTTGGAGAAGGAAAATATGACCCTCCTTAACTCTCCGACATCCCCTATCACCTCCACAATACTAATTCAGCCATATAATTTCCGTGTGCTATGGATGTAAGCACGAAATACGATTTAAAGTACCCAGTCGCGAGGTCGTCCGTCATCGTTCAGAAATTTTTCTAGAAACCCTCTAACGTTTGAATGTGATTTGATAACGAATTCTTAATACCCAAGAAGTTATTGTGCCAAAAATGTATTATTTATCCACAAGTTTTTTGTGAATTCGTAGACTACGTGTACTTTTTACGATACGTCTGCAAGTAATTCGAAAACCATATAAATGCCCACTCATCTCGCCCCTCCTTGCGATATGCAACATCGGATTTGTTACATCTTAGAAATGGATATTAATTTATGAAACATACATGAAGGGCTTCGACGAGACGAAATTATGATTGACGTGATCCACAGCCGATTATTCGAAATAGTCGAATAGCGACCAGATTTAATTTGAAATTCGAGGTGCTACCCTCATTTTCTCGCCTGCATACAGGGTGTATCCGAATGTTAAAATATTATTTATATTATTTATCAGAAACTGCTCAGCGGAAACAGTTAATGAATTGTCGCTATTGTTTCTGTTTTTTTTTTTCATTTTCTAAGTCATTAATTAAATGCCTAGCCTAATAATGAAGGTAGTCATGTAGTGGTGCCTGGATTGTTTTTTTTTTAATATCATAATTGACTCAGAGATTCTGAAAAATATAGCCCATGATTGCTGGCTAACGGTCGCCCGAAGATTTAAAAAAAAAATTTCTTGATTAGGTACAGACTTAAGGATGCCCAGTGAAAAATTAATTTTTCAAATATTGAAATATCAGCTTGAAATTTTCGCCTTATCTTAATCATAAAAATTGAGATGTGAAAATTAAATGATTGAATTTCCTATCTGTAGAAAGTATTATGACCTGAATAATTTATGAATTATATTATAATTGAATAAATGAAAAAGTATTCTTTTTTTATTTAAGATTAATTTATGTTTTTTTTTTTTTTTGTATTTTTTCATATAGAGGGTGCTCAAGGTTATTCTAAGCAAGGATCATGTCAAGTTGGATTTGGCGCTGCTATTACCAAAGTAAGTTCCATAGCTTAAATTTTTTTTTACTTTTAAAATTATTTCAGTAACGGTGTTGATGGTTTTCAGTATTTCTGACAAATAGGTGTTATTCCTTTAAAGTGGCTCCATATTTTTAAAATGATAAAAAATCTGGTTTATATTGGTTTTTACGTAGCCTGAGCCTGTACTGGTTATTTGTTAGTAAGCATCAGCGGATTGAGGATTCGAACTGCCCACACTACTATTTATCCATCTATAAAAGTCAACCTCTGTATCAGTTAGGCTACTGGCTTGCCTCTTGCAAACAAATAAACTATTAGGTACTTGTGACATAGAGTCGCCACATCCACTTTCTCCCCCGGTGCTAAAGGCACAAGTAAGAAGGCGCAACACAGTGCTGTGTGAGGCGCAGAAGGGACACTGCATAACCTTGTTTGCAGCCACCACAAACTGCTGCTGTCACAGCAGCCTTGGCCCAATTCATGTCAGCAAGGGAAAAATGGGAGGTGGTGTGCAGCCAGCCAAGAGTACCAGCGTATTCCAAGAGATGGCGCTGAAGCAAAATCTCTCATTGCACATCAGATCACCAATGTAGGTATTTATGGATTGGAGATTTTGAACAACCTTCGAGGATATATATGATGGAGATGACACGGAACAGTTTTAACGTGGGGTTGGGTGTCCTGACTGTAGATGCCACATGCTGGTGTACAAAGCACCCCAAACTGAACACCACAACCAATCAGAATCAAAAATTGGTGTAAAAGTGAGGTACTTTGTATGCCAGTGTTTATAAACAAATGCACATTGCGAGATTTTCCTCCAATCAGATATTTAGTTGGAAGTACACGTGTTTGTAGAAGCGCTTTCTATAGGTAGGACACCGAAATTACCCATGTATCTCAATCATATATATCCTCGAAGCAAACAACCGACACTACTGTTAATCTGTCTGTAAAAGTCAACCTCTGTATCAGTTAGGCTACAGGGTTGCCTGGTGCAGATGTATAAACTATTGGGTACTTGTGGCATGTAGTCGCCACACTATTGATTTCCTTTTAAATTGCCTGATTTTTTTTTTTTTTGTTTGTTTTTTTAATGAGTGCCGAAGAGTGACTCATGTTTGTTAGATCATTACAACGAAAAAATTATCATTTTAGCTCCTAATTTATATATTGAAGGAATTTATAACGTATTAAAATAGGTCCTGAATTAATTTTTCAACGTTTTGCTTTAGCTGTGGTAAATTATTTATCCAAAAATTTTCAAATTTTTTAACGTTTAATATTTTCTTGAGGCCTGCCTGACAGAGATGTATATTGAAGAAAAATTGTATGTTTCTCTGATTTGATACCACGTAATTTACATTCGTGATATCTTGATACAAATTAGTTGCTTGTAGAAATGGCATCGTTTCAACAGTCGTCTTCAGTTTTTAACCACCAGTCTTATCCTCATGATTTGAAATCTGATTGTTTATAAAACAGTCTGATTCTGCTGAAAACCTGAATAAAATGGATACAGTAATTTTTTAATGTTATCGTTATCGGATCTTTCAGGATAATTGTACGACGTATTTTTGAAAATTTTCATAATTTTTTGAGGAAAACTGTTCGTTATTTGATTTTCTTTGGAAAAATAATATTTTAAATTATTTTTACATAGTTGAAAAATTCAGTGTGACCCTAAAAATTGAATTTTTTAACTTTCGACTGTGCTTAATAATACAATTAACTCGTCAAAAGTTTGGTAGGTACACAGTTTTCATTTGTAATTGCGCTAACTCGGCGACAGCTTCATTTTTTTTCAACTCTTCTCCCATTCTTTCTACTGATAATATGGGGAAAAAAATGAGAGTCAAATTATAACCTCAGCTTATTCATCACTATTAACTTATTAATAGACGTCAAGGAATGCTATTCTATTTTAATAAATAAAAATAGTAGTAATGTCTTCATTATTTCATTCGGGAATATTTATTAGGTCTCGTTTCCTTCTTTCAAGTTCAACTGTCGAGAAGAGGAAGAAAATAGTGATTCGTAGCTGTAATCATTTTGTTTTTTGTTGTTCGAGAGACACTATTAAGAAGAACTCCAACAGTATCCTATCCTCTCTTGGACTGCAGCTTATTTTTTTTCTTTTCTTTACACGTTCCTGTAGACGTCTAACTAATTAATTTTAGTCCGCATTAACTTACCCAGTCTGTACGATTGATTTATGAGAACACCTGTATCAGAAGAAAGTAAAAAAAAAAAAAAAGTTATTGGCTTACGGCTGGTGAATTAGGTTTTATGAAAAATTTTATATTTCTTGGGTGCATAGTTTGCGATACCCAACCATTGTTTGAGTAAAAAAAAAAGGAAGAAAATTGAAAATGGTGAAGGATTCGTATTGAAAGGTTTACCTATATTCTTAATTTTCTCCGATCATATCGGAAACGATTCTTTCAAAATTATTAATGACACAATAGACGCGGGAGATCGAATTTTTTTTTAAATCCTTTCGCTGCTTCTCGTCTCTTTATACACGATAATAAAATTGCCTCGATTACCTATTTAATTTTATATGCACAATAATCGGAACATGTAAAAAGAACAAGAAGCTTTTGTTTTGAGACGTGAACGATTAACGGATTTGACTGCTTGCAATATCAATTTCTATTTGCCATCTTGGCGGCTGGTATGACGGTAAATCTGGCGATGAGATTTCACATAGTCTACCTATTTAAGACGCCACGATCCGAACGTTTGACAAAGTCCTCCTTCGGTAATGGTCTTCAATTTTATTAAGTTGCTTCATAAACATGACGTGGCAAATAAAACTTTTTGAGAACGTTGGCAAAGAAGTAAATGATTTGTCATTTCTTACTTGTTCGTTTATTTTTGGGTAGATAGACCTATATCGTTCTAAGGCGGATGTTTTTTTGGTAGTTCGTCATTATAAGATTCATGAAGATGGTGTAAAATATCTCATAAAAATCGACGTTGCAATGAAAGGCTTATAATTTCAATTAGAGACGCGCGAAATTCAGAGGCATTGCCATAGGAGACCGTGGGGTTGTTATGGAATGATAGAGTGGTTTTTGTCCTTGGTAAAATTGATTTCAGCCAAAGACAGTTTTGATGATAATTGAATTGAACAAATTTGAATTATGACAAAATGAGGAATTTTGTTAGAGAAAATATAATTTACAACCTTTTGTACCCGTAAAAGAATAATAAAATAAAATTATAAATTAGACTTTAAATTTGGTCGCTTTAAAATAACTTAGAAAAATTACGTACTTAAGGTTTATGAAAAATAGCGTGGAAAAGAGGCTAAAATCACAGAGTATTAAACATAATAGAGAATTTATGCACATCTAAATGCTACTATAAAAAATGGCACCACTTTTGAAGTAGTTGTCCCCATCCTTACATACAAAATTCGAATTTATTCGCCTGTATTCGGGGCCATTAATAATGATGAATTTTTTTTTTAAATTATTGAATTAAATGAACGAACAAATATAACTGATAATTCAGGAACCGCATCAACCCAAATTTCGTAGATTAAAATGAGATGAAAATTCTACTATTCCTGGGAGTGGGGGATACTTTGTGTCAAAAGCAGTTCCATTTTTCATCTCTCATGCGTCCTCTATTGTATTTAATAGGTCTGTGATTAAGACCTGTTATGTTTCAAATTCGAGAAGCTTTAGACATAAGATGTCAGCATAGTTGTGTCAAAATCAGAAGTGATTTTTCTGTCAAAATGGATTTTCGAAGTCAACTAATATTTAGGAGTTCCGTCATGCAAAGTGTAGTGGCTTCCTATAGGGGGGTTAGCGAGGCTGGTATTCCGAAAATTTTGATACATTTGGGGCCAATATTGAGTAGTAGCATCTCATAAAGTGACAGTGAATATATGTACCTACTTCGGACGAACTATAAAGAGATCAAGAAGAAATGTACCTGGTATTCGAATCTATCGAATTCAAATTAATTTTTTATGCACCGTTTCCTGTGTTCATCTATGTTTGTATTATATAAGGAATGTAGGAAAAATATGGAAAAACAATGGGATTTCTAGTTAGTCCAGAAGTTGAAAATATTCGGTCAAAAGTGTCAAATCTGATGGTTAGTCTACCTCCAAAAGAAAAAAATTTGGAATTGGGCGAGAAGTTTTGAAAATTTGAAGCTAGTTGGGTACTTTTCACAAAAAATGTAGTGTTTAGCTTAAAGACTATTCTCTTTCCCGTGAAGTTATCAACTATCGCTGTTTTCACTCTTCCTATTTTGTCAATGATTGGTGTCGGTGTAACGTTACGATTCTTGAAAATTTTGAAACAACGTAAATGACTGTTTTAATTTACCCCTCAGTGATGTTAAAAATCTTGAAACTAGACCTTAGCTAACAATGAAAACAAGATTTAACTGTGCTAGACCAAGACCAAGACCATGACTATGATCCTGACCATTGCAGTGATCATGAGTATGACCAAACAGAGTATTATTTAAAAGGACCAAATGTGCCAGCCTTGCTTTTGCTCATCACTAGTTCCAGTCGAGAAGCGAATTTAATAAACAGTTCATAGTGGTTGAATGAATCACATTTTTAGACATTCCAACTCATTATTATGTAGAAATGAATTCACTGCTCTTGAAAAGGTTCGAATAATAATATTGTCTCTTCTTATTCATTTAGGGGGATGCTCAATCTACGTGACACAAAATTTAAATTTCTCACCTTCACCTCTCTACGTCGATTATTTCTTTGACCCGTTTCCATTTAGAATTCGATTTTATCCTCTCTTGTTTTCTCTCATTTACTTTTTGACGATCCTTTCGTTCTCTCGATCATCCCCAAAACCACCAGTAGTGAAGTTTTTTAATACGCCCTCTGCTTTCATTTCGAGTTCTTGAGTTTCCTCATCTTCATTTCATTCATTGTAGTCTTCGTGAATTCGTAAGAATTGCCTATAATCCGTTACCGAATAAGGTGGCCTGAAAATTCGATTCTCATGAATTTTCGTGAATTTTCATTTTTGTTATTTCAGTTTGGTACCTACTTAGAGAAACCATTTTTTTTTTCAGGATGCCAGCAGAATGTATCTTGGAGCGGTAGGAAGTTTCTATTGGCAAGGTGAGTTTCATCAGCACATATTTCGCCTTTTAAACTTGTCGACGTGATCTCTTTCCTTATTCGCACATGTCGATGTCTATGTTTTATTTGATTTTTTTTTTTCGATAATATTATGGATCAATAAAATTTATACCTACCCAATACTGGAATGATTTATTCCAGCCGCATCTAGTCATAGGCGGACTTTCAAAGGGGTCTAAGCTGTCAGACGTATTAGTTTAGCTAATGGTCACATTGACAAATTGCCTGTCATGTGACTGCAGTTTACAAGTTTTCAGGTCAGGCCTTGCTTATGGAGTATGTCTCTAATTTCTGAATGGTGACGTCATCCCGAAATGCTTGATGTTACAATTTCGGAAGTCTCACCATCAGTGAATGATCACCGTCATGAGAACAACGCAAAATACCATCCATTTTTCGTCATTTGTAGCGAACTATGATTGATATACTATGCACTTTCTTTGAGGCATTGAAGGCTTGGCTTGAGAATTTTTCGAAAGTTACCTATCGTAGTTCCATTTATACTTAGCGTTTGAATGTTTATTAATGGTTCGGAATCTATCAAATTTGCTAAATCAAACCTTGGTGGTCAAAATCACCTATTGTAAATAAGTCGCCATTTCGATTTGAAAAATGAGTCAAATTAGACCATAAAATCGCGGAAAATTACTTTCTTGAAGTTTGAGGAAAAGCTTGAAAAAAATTATGATCCATGACTCCAATATTTATAATTTTTTGATGAATCCAATTTTTGAAACGATACTTTGATTTCAACCTTATAAAAACTGAACGGTCGTGTCAGTTCCTGACACTAAATAAATTTCCTGCCAGATATGTGGACAGGTGTCACTTGTAAAGGAGAAAAAAAAACTTGGTGGTTGCATTTATTCGGAATAAGGCACCACGTATACTAATTTTTCGGTTGAATAGGAACAAGTTTCATCTTTGGAGGGAAGAGGAAGATACTGGATAGGGGATACCCTGAGTCTCTTGGACTTTTACAAAGTTCGCCTATGGTTACAATTCGGGTTTCTTTTTCTTTTTTACTCTTTATCTTTTCCTATTTTTCGCCGCATTTAAAAAAAAAAAACCAAAAAAAAACGAAACACAAAACTATACTCAGATACAGAATTTTATTAAACAGTTCGTATTGCTTTTGTGGTTCTTCGCCTTTTGGTTCTGTTATCGCTTGAAAAAATTATATACATACTTTATGTGTACGTGCGAATGAAATTATGCAACAAAGTTGATGGGATCTCGAGGTTGATGTCCGAAAAATACCGGTTAATTGTGACAAAAATATAAAATGCTCTTCTTTTTCACGTTTAATTATCGCTTCCTTGGCGTTGGAAAATTTCTGATAAAATCGGTTTAGTGTTCATTTATCGTCAAAATTAATAAGAAAAAAAGAAACGTCTGATTTGTATCTTGTAGTTTAGTATAGCATTCGTATAAAAGTAAACATCTTCCGTTTCCATTCATACATAGACACATAATATATGTTCAAAGTATATATTAACCTATGTATTTATACGTCTTTTTTACTTATCAATTTGAATCAAAATAAGCCCAAATCACCTAACGGTTTTGTACCTAACCGGTATTTTTAATAGGATATGTGTTACCTATGTTTTTTTTAAATTTATATTTGCTTTTTGCGCATGAACACCGTTGTAAAATATATTTTTTGCCATAAAACAAAAAGAAATAAATGAAATGCCGTGAAATGATCGATTCGATGTTTGTAATTAGGAAAAACATATTTTTGTTGCCTATTTTATGTGGTTGGGGGAGATTTGTTTTGTGTAAATTACTATGTGTTGTGTAATGTTTGTATGGAGAGGTGTACTTGTTGCAGGGGTTTATTTGTAGCTTATTATTATTATTATTATTATTATTATTATTATTATTATTAGGTATTATTATTAGAGTAAGAGATTTCCGTATTGTAGTTTTAAGTAGACGTAATTATTGTTGTATTACACATTGTCCAAAGTAAGCTACATTGGTCTACGTTTGTTTGCCATTGACTTTGGTACATTAAGTACTGTATCTTCGTGTACGAGTAGAATTGGTATTTAGAAATCAATACCTACACAATAAACTAAACGAAAAAGACTTCGCTGTAGGCGCTAATTTTTCATTTCAGGAGTCAATGAATGTGGAATGGAATTCTGTCTGCTTCGAACCCAGTAAGGGTTATTTGGTATTTGATTTATATTACTCTCGCAGCTGAAGAAATGGGTGCAAATGCTTCAGTGTTTTTCAAAAAAATTTTCTAAGCCAAAAACATGAGATAGATATTTGTGGAATTGAAACGTAAATTATCACGCTGAAATAACTTTTATGCCAATGTACTTCAGTTAATTGTAGGTTTATTTTTTCATTATTAGGTATTTTGAGAATGCATAATAATCACAAGATTTTGCCTTTGTTGATTTTTGCTGATTTGTAAGAAGATAGTTTTAATTTCCTTCGCTGAAGACATTTGTGGAGAAAGTAAAATTAGTCTTGGTCTTAATTTTAGTCTAGTACTTTTTGTGAAACCAAGACCATATCTGCAGTTGCAAGACCAACTATGTAAGAATAGGAACAATTAATTAAAATCAAAACCAACACCAAGACCACCGCTGACCAGGCAGTACTTCCTTGATCTTGGTTTTGGTCTTTGTCTTGGTTTCGCTTTGGGTTAACACCAGGAATGCTATATAAATTTATTCTCTCTCAATAAAATTAAATTAGCTTCTTGAGTCAAGAAAGTAATCGAGACCATCTCCAAGCTTTACGATTTATTACAATTTTAGGGAGTATGCAGATACTCAGTAAGTCGTAGAGTTATAAAAATGTCTTTCAACGACATTTTATCCCATTTCCGACAAATTTATCACTGCCAAATTCTAGATTCCCATATAAACAATAATTTTATTTTATACTGTTTTGCCACGATGGCTCTTGCCCCTTTTAGAAAAAAATCAAAAATTTGATATATTTCGCCCTCCGGGGTCCAGTATACACGTTTCTTTAAACTTTTCACTTTTGTGACTATTCAATATTGAAATTTTCTTGTGTTCACCGGCAACAATGATTATTTGATTCAGTATATGTTTATCAATCTTATTTGGTATTCAGGATCGTGTCAACGTGAAATGAAAATGTGGTTGTCAATTATTTTAACGTTTTTTGGTTGATATTGCTCTCCTCTCCTCCCACCCGCTATATTTATACAACTACGGCCACATCGTCGTGTAATATATCTGAGAAAAAAAATCTTACCCTCCCCAATTTAGTGTTTGCTCACCCTGGAATTTCATTCTGGTTACGGGTCTGCTAAACGGTCTTCAATCATTAGTCATTTTATTTTGAAAAATCCCTCTTTCGTCTGCAGTTTTTCAATTTTTTTAGTACCTACCAACGTTTCCTTACCAATAAAATATTACTTGACATTCTCTATCAAAATTTTTCTGAATGCAACTCTTCATATTGTATAAATTGCATTAAAAGAACTTGGCCTTCTCCTGATCCAAAAACCAGCGCCTATGCCCATCACATTTTGGTGATTTAAAATTGATTATTCTCATAATGTCTTCGCTGATAAGGTATTAAACTTCCAACATCTTCAAGTAATCGTCTACATGGTTCTTTATTCGATCATGACGTCCTGAAATCCAGTATCATGCAACTTACTTCTATGTTTTATGTATGATTTATCAAAGAGGTTTTTTCGTCATTTGAAGGCATCGACTATCACCTTTACCATACTGCCATAGAATTCGTTCATTTTTACCGCCTAAGAATTTCTTGTCGTGTATTAACGACGACTTATTCAGATCTTTGCTATTCACTTTGTTGCTAATGAGAGTAAATCAAATTTCTGAACACGTCCTACTTTGTCAAGTCGGTTCGGCTGAAAAAAAAAAAAAAAAAACATTTTGAAGTTTGTTCTCCCGGTTTATTTTGATTTTCCAAATTTTTTGTGCCTTTTTCAGTCGATTTAATGACTCTAAATCACTTTCGTGTTATTGGCGTTTGATTTCACCTATAACTAACCTATAATTTCGAACTTTTTTTTTTGCAAAACGTTTGATTGCTTTCTATGTGCGATGCACTTCGAGTATTCGTAAATATTGTAGGAATTTCCAAAATTCTTTTGCGCAAAAATGCTAAAAATATTCATTTATGAATTCAACTTTGTACGAGTAAATTCTGGTTTACAATACAAAAAAATTTCTCCATTTCCGTAATTTTTTTTCAGTGAAAATAAAAAATAATTATTGCTAATATTCGGGCATGAAAAAAGTGAATCAACAAAGCTCGTTTACCGATCCATTCTCCTTTCCTAATCCACCAGAAAAAATTACTTAATTTCTTATTTTCTGTATAATTATTTAAACTTTTATCGTATCTCAAAGTCGTCACTCAATCATGGGCCAGTTGCATAAAATTCAGGTAAAAAACGATCAATTGTTTTGGGTGCAGGATCCTTCTACTCTTCATTGGGTTCTTTTTTAAGGATAACCTGTCCTATTTAATATCATTAATCGTTGATTGATTTAATATGAACAGTGTTAAATTTGTGAGTACCCAAAATTCCACTTCCTTTACCGTCCTACCTTAATCGAATCTGCAAAAAATTTCATCCAATTGTTCATCGTATTCAGCTACTTGTACCATTCTTCTTCTCTCAAAATTCAATAACAAAATGGAGTGAAATCACTTACATTCTTTTCTACAATTTGGTTTTTCTCTCACATTAAATTCCAAATTTGATATGATTTATCGTAATTTTCGGTCGTTTAGAAATTTTTCAAAATTTTAGGCGCGAAATTTCTGATGTAAAGTAGGTACCTACTAAAATGCATACCTATCTACTTTGTTTTACGCACTGACCGGAAACTTGCGTTTTTGACAATTTCTGTCAAAAAATTCGCGTAAAATTTAATAAAAAAGATCGAAATGGTGCGAGTTTATATCTTTGACTATATAGCACTAAACGAGTAAAGCTCTATAAACCCAATGTAATTTTTAATGTCAACACATGGCGGCATGAAAGTAGGCAACTTGTGTGTACTTTGTGCATATTTTCGGTGTTTTGCTGATTTCACCAATTTAGAATACATTTGATAAGTTTTATCTCTTAAATTCACCAGGATAGAGTACATAAATCTAGTTTAAAATACGTCAAGTGGTACGCAGTGGTTGCCTATTTAACGCCGGCAAGTCTAACCAAAAATCAAATCATTGTTTTTACTGTTCTAGTACTTTATAGTCAGAGGTTTATATGAATAAACCAAACTCTTACCTGCTTATTGACCAATTAAAAAAAATAAAAAATTGAAAACTAAGGAAAAATAAAGAAAGAAAGAATGTGACCAATCGACTAAACATTTCTCAGAAATGTGCGTAATTTGCTCGAGTAAAGAACCTTATAGGTAAGGTAGATGAAGGTGGAAAAATATTATCCATTCAGTCAAAACTTTTGAGGTTCTCTTCTCTAAAAAGCTTCAAGTTTTTCATTGTGCTCTTGATAATACATCCGTACGTAGCTAATTAAAATTAGGATTCAGTTGAAGAAAATAAGTCGAGGATATTGGAGCACGCGAGTCATTACCAAGTGATGAATGATGATTCTATTAATTCATAAGTTAACGTTTTTTGATCCGCTTATTCGTTAATTGGATATTTTTGAATTCTCCTTACTTTCTTCTCCTAATATACCATACTCTAGTTGAAAATAATAAAAAAATAAAAATCTCCGTAAGTTTAATACAAAATATATCCTAAAATTGGATTAATAAAATTGGCTTCATCGCAGACGTGTACAATATCCTTGATTATATTCCGAATTTCAATGACGTAATTGTGAATCAAAAATATGGAAAACAATAACAACCACGATCGAATTATTATACGATGTAAAATTCCTTCACAGGTGAAGTATTCTCAATCCATACGATTTTAAAATTACCGTTCACCGATGATCAAAAATGGTTATTTAACGAAGAAACAGGTAATCCAATGATAAACAAAGAAAAAAAATCTAAACCCTGGCTAATGTTTTTTTTTTTTCTCATTTATTTATTTAATTTTATTCATTTTTTCGTTTACCAAAAAATAACTCCTTAATTACACTTAGCGGTGAAGGTGCCTTAACACCGGTGCATTTTTATTTTATTTTATTCATTCATTTTTTTTTGTTCCTAATTTTTGTTCATTTATCATTGTATACCAATTTTTGCTAATGAATTTTGATTTAGCTGGTAAATATTTGACGCAGCTATAGCCTATTTACCCAAAATTAGTCGTAATAATCGGGCGGTATGAACGTTGATTATGAAATTTTTACATTATTGTAGCCCTTGTATGTTAATACTTCCACTCTTCTTTTGGGGGAAACTAATTTTTGTAATACCGTAACATTAATATTTACCTATATTTCACATAAGAACAGGGTGTTTTTGTTTCTTTCTCTGTCGATGGTTTAATTCATACTGCCCTCGGAGCAATGACGCACAGCTTTTTATGTTTTTAATGCTTTTTTGTTGCTTGTCATCGTGAATACTATTCGTGTACCTACCCGTTTTCTCTTTTTATTTTTTTTTCTCTTGTGCTCGGATTTTAATCGTTCATTAAACCTGGGTTTTTGAATCACGTGTGCTTTTTTTCACTCCTTCACATTGTTTCGTGTAAATATTATGTACATTTTATACGTTCTCTGCAGCCTGCTGTAACAATTTGAGAAAAAAAAATAGTTTAAGGTAATTCAGTAGAAAATAAACCACTGCTTTACTGCATCACGATGCGATATCGTAAGAATGTTGATGCAGAAGTCATGCGGGTAGCCTTCATTTGTAATTTGCGGTGAACCTATTAACCGTTGATATTGGATTGGGAAATGGTTTACTAAAACGTTGTTTTTGTCCACTTTTTGATCTAATATTAGATCAGGAAAGTTGAAACAAAAAAAAAAAAAGTATTATAAAGCTACTCGATGGGCCATCAACGGTTTTTGATGTGTAATCGTCTTAACTCTCGCACTGCCAGAAAATTAATAACTATTTGAAAGTAAAATAAAAAATAAAAAATAAAAACGTTTCATAAAATCGATACAAAAGAGAGAAAATCTATGATATTACATTGCAGAAGTTGTGAAGTAAGTAAATACCTAACTATGTATATTTGTGCGACTGTTCGATTTGTTTCACTTTTGCTTCTTGTCAGAAGCAATTTTTGATGTATAGCTGAGCAGGAAAAAAACTTCGCTTATACTAGATGTCTGTTGGTGTATCCCTAAGGCAGACCTTTCAGCATTTTGCATTTTCGTCGCATTGCAATGCAGATGGGGTTTCATTTGTGTATTAGACTATATCGAAAATTATACGCCGATACGATAAGATTATTTTCGAAACAAAGGCACAAATTCAAATTTGACTGCGAAGGGAGCGAGTTGCCAAAATCATATCATTATCAGCATCGCAAATACGGCCATGCTTAATTAACTTACATCTACTTTCACCAGATGTAAGTCAATCAAATACGGATATTCTTTCAAAGATTACCTATTTTTTTCATGCTATGCATAGCAATGATACGATATGCTGACAGACAACATGCATGTATGTACCCAGTAACAATTAAAAATAACTTTAATAAAATTATAGAACGAGGAATAAAACACGAAGGTTAGGTAAGAACTATTTTCATTCTTAAACCATAGAAAGCCTTTAAAAAATAGAATATTTGTCAATAATTTTGGCATAAAAACTCATTTTTGATGCTATTATTCTGAGAAATGGTCCTTATCTTCCTTGTTTTCTTCAAAAACTCGGAGTAAAATCTAAAAATTTCTGTACAAAATTCTACAATTTTTTTTTCATTTTTGGGCGTGAGTACTTCTTTGGAAACAACTCGAATAATAATAACAACGTCTTGGCATATGGAGAGACATTAAAGATGAAAACCATTGATGGCTCCGCGTGTAGGTTCGAACATGGAACGCAGGTACCGATTCAACTTTAATGCTAATGCACATACGTTTAATGTGTTCGTAGGACAACTGATTTCACTAAGCAAATACAGTCAACCGGAGTTGATGTCCTCGAAAGAGGGCCCCATTTCGGAGGACGACAGCTATATGGGATACTCGGTGGAGACTATAAGCTTCTTTGGTAACAATATTTCGGGTGCTGTGGTCGGTACACCGCGCGGAGCTATGCTAAATGGAAAGGTAGGTATGCCGTTGCGCGTGCAACTTGTCGCTACTATTTTCCACGCCCCTAGGCTGCATCTGTTATCCAATGTTCGCTTCAACAGGTGCAAATATTAACGTGGAATTTAACAAACGTGAAGAATTTGACGGGCGATCAGTTTGGCTCGTATTTTGGATATTCGCTGGCCGTGGCCGACGTAAACGGAGACGGTGGCCAAGATATTATCGTTGGAGCTCCGATGTTCTCGAACTACACTTCCAGTCAAAACGAATACGAAAAAGGCAGAGTATACGTGTACTATCAGTCGTTGAAGCCGTGTGGCTTCTTGGATTTTGCATGTTGGGTGGGTAAAGTGCTAATCGAATTTTCGTAGTTTTATATTTATAGCTAGCTGATCATTGTTTACCATCGAAGTATGATGACAGGTTAATTCGAAACTGTAAATAAAATTTCATTCCCTAATCATACGAAATTCGGTATTTTACTATCATCAATCTTGGTCTAGTTTCCCAATCAACGCGACGCTAAATTGTTTAGGAAAATTAATTTTACTAAAGAAAAAAAAAATTAAAATTGTTCTCGTCACAGCACGGGCTTATTACCTATCTTCTTCTAACCACTGTATCTATTTTCAACCTACAGGACAAAAAATTTTCCTCCCCAGATACGATTGACGGGGAATTTTCGAAATCTCGATTTGGATTATCAGTGGCTGCTCTCGGTGATATCAACCAAGATGGATTTGAAGGTAAGACAGGTGGTCAAGATCCGGAAAACATTATTTTGAGGTCGAATTCAGGAGTAATACTTGAATAATTTGTACAAAATTAATTTGTGAGCTATAAGTAGGTAGGTATACAATTATAGGTGTATCGATCCTGATCCGATCAGTTCCTAAAAGTTACTTAATAAATTAATATTATTCCTGCATTCGACACTCAGAGGAGGCACTTTCCATTCGTATTAGAAGTATATGTGTACATTTTGTGTGCATAGATTTCGCAGTCGGTGCTCCATACGAGGGTACCATCGGCGACTGTATGAAGTCGACGGTAACCGGTGCCGTCTATATTTATCATGGATCGAGGTATGGCGTCCGACAGAAATACTCGCAACGTATTACAGCCGAACAACTGTCGATGTTGTCACAAAGCCCGCTGACCACATTTGGATTTGCTCTATCCGGCGGACTGGATTTGGACAATAATCAGTACCCTGATTTGGCTGTGGGCGCGTACGAGTCGGACACTGTGTACCTATTCAGGTAGCTATAATCCATTTAAATTTTTCTACCACTTACTGAAGGTGTCCTAAATTTTATCCAGATCAGCTGAGTAGTTTCAGAGGAGAGTATTCCTATTATTTTCAAAAAATCTGGGGAAGAGAGCTTCTTCTTCTAGGCTTCATTACATCCCTACCTACATTATTTTGGTGCTACATGGCATAAAAAATATTTCAAACAGACCGATGGAAGTTCGTTGTTTCTGCTTTTAACACGGGAGACTGGAATCCTTGTTGAAAGATTTTGAGAGTAACCAAAATTTCGGATAAGGTTGGTTGTGTAGCTCCCAGTTGTGCTGTAGTGGATAAATTCCGAGCTAGCTTTCGTAGCAGTAATCCTCCCAAGATGATCGGGCTTCAAAAAGTATATTTTATTTCCCTTCGTAAAGCCAATCATAACCAAACTGAGAACAATGTTGAAATAACTCCAAATCAATGTTTGCTCCAAATTTTATGTCTATTGCTCAAGAATTATTCGTTTTAAAGCCATTAAAGTGCTAAAAATTCCACATAATCGCACCTACTGGATGTATTGTAAGTCCGATCCACATCAAACTTGGAGTGTCGTTTTCTTGTCCCAATAAAAATATCTACAAAATTTGGGACTGTCGGACTAAAATTTCAATCTGTAGGGCCTTTGATAGAAAATGCATTTAAACGGACCCACCGGACGGATTGTACGTCCAATCTGTACCTCAAACAATATGGTTCTTTCTTACGCGTAGGCTACCAAATATGTGGTTAAAATTTTGTGACAATCTGACCAAAATTGCAATGTGTGTCGCGTTTGATAATACCAAAATTTTCCTGATGTAACTACCCCCACCTCCAGGTCGTTTCATAAGACCAATTTTTATATGTAGATTTTCGAAAAAAAGGCCGATGGCTCGCCAGTTGACAAGGTAAATTTTGCCTTGAATAGACAGAATTTAAAATTAGCCTATGTGTATTTTAGTGCAGGTTACGCACTCTGTTTTATAAATTTGGTACCTACTGAAATGAAAACTTCAGAAAACCGTAATTTGAATGCTAATAAGCGGATTTTTCCCATTTTCGAACTTGATAGAGATATAAACGTAAAGTATTCGCATGCGAAATTTCGTCCTGATCCGTACAGAACTACACTTTGACTCTCGTTGTCTACAATGTCCTCATCTTCTCATAGACGGAATTACAACAATATCTGAGCAATGTAGTTGGCTATCTGAGACATGTCCCAAGCGAGGCTGGCACATAGGACATGTAGTATAGGCTAAATTCATAACAGCAGAAACATTGGCGTTGTAGCTTCTGCGCTATAAGTACATAGAATAATATTTCCTGCAGTCAACATAGCATTGGAATGCACTTTTGCGCCTTGAATATGTGGAAAGATACTTTCCGTATTACACAATGAATGGAAATAGATGGAACTGCGGCATTTTTTGGTAATTTTTGCGTGCTCCATAATGCCATGGTGGCTATTGCTGGCACCCAAAAAGAGTTCCTCGATTTCTCAGATTAATGAACTCCATTGTCAAGCAAAATTTGAAATTCATTTTCGTTAAACCGGATCGTTACATTCGTGCAAAATCTGTAAATTTGTTTTTCAGTTCTACCCTGTTGGTTAATCGAACAGGCTCTTCTAAGTTATAGTGCGGCACTTTTTCCCATTTATACATGTCTCTACTTTCAGATGACTTTCCTCCAGTTACTTGGTATTTTATAATTTTTTTAGAATTGTACAAGATATTTTTTTTTCGAGAATCGTCTATTTTTCATTCATCGAGTTGCCAACTCTTGCGTTGATAATTTTCTGGTTCCTCAGTTACACGTTGATCAGGAAATTTCAAGAGGATTCATACAACATTTTTTTAAAGTGTTTTCTCTTTTGTTGTTGTTTGGCTTCTGCATGCGTTTGTCCTCTTCAAGAAAGGCAAGAAAAAATAAAACAACAGAACAATTTCAATTATCGTACCTACTAGGGATCTCAGAAATTTTGAAGCATTTTGCTCGTCAACTTTCGTAGCTACTGGATTTCCCATGTTTATAAATCGTCGATGGGCGGTATGGACTTGTCCCCAATTGAAAGTTCTAAAGAATTCTATTTATTGTTTGAATTGCAGTTTTATCTGCGAAATTTAATACAAAATCATTAACATGGATGTAAGAAAAAATTTGGATTTTTTAGCATTTCTTCCTTTCTTTACATCGCAAACATTTTTTATTTTTCAAATGCTTTTGAAAAACTGAAAAAAATTTTACTATTGATTTTGTGGAAATATTTGCGCTCATACGCTACTGCAAACAATTTTATTAATTCATCATTTTTTCGCCTTATTTCAGATCGAGACCTGTGATCAATTTAAAAGTGGACTTCCGATTCTTATCTAATACCAAAATGATCGAATTCGATCAATATCCTAATTGTAGGCTTTTAAGCAATAGTTCTGCGCACTGTGTCAACTTACAAATGTGTCTGCAGTACAATGGCACCGGTGTAAGTGAGATTATAGGTAAGCATTATATATGTACTTGATTACAAATTCTTCTCTTGGGTTTTTCTATTCTGAATTTTTTTTCCTCACTATGTTCATGTTTTCTTGATAGACCTTCGAGTTGACATCTTATTGGACGTAAAAAAACCTCAAACTCCACGCATGTTCTTCAAACACAACGAAAACGCTCGCGAGTATACAAATGTTTTTAATCTCCAAAAAAATGCTGGTCAAGTTTGTCATAACATGGTCGTTTACGTGATCCCTCTAAATGTGAGTATGAGAGTTACTATTAAGCCTACTCAGCCTTCTGCATCAGAAATTGCGTTGAAGCATCAAAAGGTAGCTTTTAAGGGCAGTATCTGGGTCAACAAATGGTTGTAATATATTTTTTTATGTGGAAATGTGGATAACAAAATTCGTTTCACATAATTATACTCTGTTCATGCTAAGAAGTGCGTGATGTCAGAATCACAATAGACCTTGCAGTTGGTTGGGGGAGAGGAAAAGGTATTGATGCACATTGCCGTACAACGAAAAGAATTATTTTGTGGAGTGAACAAACATCGTATTTCAAGCAGATAAGTGTGGATATAGTTTATGACATCACGCAATTCTTAGTGTGAACAGTCTAGCTTTTGAATAAATTTACTCGACATTCGGTTGGGATGATTATCATTGAGATTCTTAACTTGCTTCTTCCGAAGCTAATGGCGGATGTGGAGGGAGTGGGGCAAATTTTCTCCTTCTCAAATTCCAAAAAACAAAGTCTGTCATGCCGGAGGTTGTAGGTAGGAATCCCACTGAAAGTATGTTTTTTTTTTAAATATTATTTCCGTTAATAACTTGGAGGTAGGGTGATTTTAAAAAAAAATGAAAGGAAAAAAGGAAGGGTATAATATTGCGATAATGGGTTGGAGTTTGTTATTTTGATTGTAGTCTTATAGATTAAAGTTATGTCAGAAAGAAAGTTAACCTTGTTACCTAGCAACCTCCATGTGAAAATTTTTACATGGTGGCAGGTCTATTCTTTACATCGAGGTTATGCTTCGATCAATGAAAAGCGCTACTTTTGGTTTGCAAAATATCAGTGTAAACATTTCGGATCATCTATTATAAAGAAAATGTAACAGAGTAAGGCAGAGAGAATTATATCCACCTTACCAACCAGTAGTCGTCAAACTATGAAAAAAGATAGGAAAGAAATTTTTTGTCAATTCTCTTTTCTACTCTTTTTCATTCGATTCAACAAATATTTTGTCCTCTTTCTGTTTTTACATATGGTAAAAATTGGTAGCTTTGCCCCCATGGAGGCTATGAACTTCCTTGATGACAATAAACCTTCCTTGAAATAACACAATTTTTTCTCAAAAATCTCATGTAAAACCGTCCAATTGTTCTGGATTGATATTGTTTCTAACTGTTTTTAGTCGTTTTATTTTATACTATGTAAAGATAGCTTTAAATTTGTGTTCACTGTTTTGAGAAAACTACAAAAGGGGTAGGACTAAAATTTTCTTCCTTATGTGGGACTAAGGCTGCAATTACAAGCTGAATTGAATTGATAAGAGTTGATGGCCTATGTGTTTCAAATGGGGTATTTATCGCTGTCAATTATCAATTCAGTTCATAATCGCAGCCCATCCGTAGTTTTCTATTGTAATAGGCACCTCTTGGTAATTTCGACCATTAATTACCATTAGCAACCTTTTGTTGTTCGATTTGAAATTCGTTAATCATAAATGTGTTTGCTCTAGTTTCGTTGGTAGAAGCAAAGTTGATGGTTGCGATTAGTGAGAATAACCCATTTCTTTCAGTATTTTTATTAATTAATTTTTTTGTCTTGCGAAAAAAATAAAAAACTAGATTCAAGCTAGTTTGAAATTACTTTAATTTTCTGTCTCTAAGTGAGAAACAAAAAAGAAATTTTACGTTGCTTTTGTTTAATTTCTATAGTTTTGGTAGGTAGGTCTTAGAGAAATTTATGCTTTTTTCTCGGATAAGCATCCGTTCTAAACAAAAATAATAATTTATGTAGCTGATAAGGAGTTGGTTGAATATCAAGAAGTTTTGAAAATTTTTGTCGTCCATCCGATCCTCAGAGGCACATTGCTGAAAAATTATTACAGTCGCATAGGTGTGGAGGTATTTGGGAGATATAAGTATCTCCTTCATTTCTTTTCTTCTTTTTTTTGACGGTACTTTCAACAATGGTACATTACATGGTCGTACGCAGCACGCGGAGAATAACCCACCACGGCCCTTAGTCTACCATCTCAGAAACTATATATGATCACTAAGCATGTCAGTACATGTTTTGAACACGTTAAACCCCTAAAACGAAGTTTCCATTCGTTCTACTCGCGAAATTTTTAATTAATTTATGATGCAGCCCCCTATAAGGTAAATCCTGTGTCTTGCCCTGGTATATTATGTTTTGAATTAAAAACCTAGTGTAAAAATATTTACATAATTTTTATCTCCCGCTCTCATTTAAATAATCCTATCTACGTCACTGGATGATTGAGGAAAAGCGTGATTGTGCATCAGACTGTAATATTCACGTTAAGAGAATATCGAATCCCCCACCCTTTAAACAAAATACTCGATTAACCGCCGATTTATCATGAATTCTGAACAAATAGTTATTTTAGTAACCGAAATTATAAGCGATCCGGGTGGCGTAGACGTTAAGATTCAACTCTGTACTTGGGAAACTCTGGTTCGTATTCTTACATCACTATATTTCCTCAACGCCCTTAGAATATGGTTTTCTGATGAGTGGCTTGACTACAACCATATCTGAAGATTGACGTACTGAGATATGTGGTTTACAGTGAACTACCTGTACCCATGGAAAAACCCCTTTTTCCCATCAACATATTGAAAAATCCAAACCCTCCAGATTTTGTACTGTATACATAGCTCATTAGAAAGATTAAAAAAAATCCTTAAACTGTATGTATGGAGTCCTCTTACGATTCTTGTAGAAGTATCTTAGTATAGCACATTGATACCCCAATTACTTGTAGACAACTGTTAAATGTTGGTTTATCTGACTGTAATCCCATTTTTTAGCCGAACCAAGATAAGTTAACGCCGCTGGATGTTGAGATGCGGTACGAACTGAGGGAACCATTGCACTCGTACGACGGCGAACTTCGACCCATTTTAAACATGGACGATGAGACGCCGTTAAGTCGTCACGATTCAATGCGCATTAAGAACAATTGTGGTCAAGACAATGTTTGTATACCAGAATTGCATATGCGAGTCACATCGTAAGTAGCTACGCATAATAATGACTCGTTCTTTTGTACGCCCCAAATTGCCAGAAATAAGCAGAATGGTTTGCGTATTTTTTGCAGAAACGTCAAGCAATACATTTTGGGTTCAGGAAGTCTATTCTTTAACGTATCGGTCGAAAACCGAGGAGAAGATTCTTTTGGATCGGTTTTCCAAATGCGAATGCCTCCCGGTGTGCACTATTCGAAATTCGAGCACTTCGCCAAGAACGACAACTCATACGTGCATTGTTTCCCGCCGAAATCAAAAAAAAATCAAACGATTAGCTGTAACATCGGAAATCCTCTGCCGAAGGATAAGAATGTGAGTGTGGTTGAGGAGTGAAACTGACGGGAATGTCCTAGTAACCACTAGAAAAATCACAACAACGACCTTTCATTTAAATCATCATTAAAGAAATTCCAAGAATTCTTAGGTCACATCAGTTTCTTTGGTTACATCAGTTTCTTTGGTTGTTCTTATGGTTTTGTTAGTAAGTCGTTGTCACTTCGACTGTATCGGCTATTGGTGCCTCGGGCATGCTTAATGTGGCTGTTGAGAAGCTGCTTAGTCAGAACTGTAATGCAAATTTAAAACGAATAAGAAGCTTCAGTGCTCGAATACTTCGCAGACTTTTTCCTTTCTCCCAAGATGAACTTGTCCACCAAATTGATTTTTTTGAAGTTACGCCCACTATAAAATAGTTCGAAGTAAGGTTTTGTGCAGTTGATTGTAACTTCAGGAGAATTAATATTTTGTGGATTTCTTATTATGCACTGTTGTGACCCTCGGTTCGTTGTAACTTTTAGGTCAGATTTTCTAAAATATTTAAACCGTGGCTTAGCTCTGTTGAACTTTGCTTTTGCACGCATATTTTTTTTATTCAAAGCCGGTTTATACGTTGCAGATTAAATTCGGGTACAACCGGGCTCTGTGTGATTATTTTGAAGTTCGGCCATCTCAGAGGAATGGCGTCATCGGAAGTGTTGTTCTATGAGTAAATGCATTCATAGAGAAGCTTCCCCTCGCATCGTTCCAATTGAAAATATAGAAACGGAAGCCTTTCTCTGGCACCGTAATCGTATCGCCCCCTATCGAATATCGATGTTATTTCATTAAATACTTGTTTTAGTGGTGACATTGTAATAAATTTGATCAATGGTTGGGAAATCGTTTTATAGGAAAAATTTTCTTTGAAACACGATTAAACCCTTATTAATTATGCACTGTCAACGTATGTGCATTTTATAAGTATTAGTGAGTATCCAACGCTGCTACGCAGCAATAATTGAAAGATCTGAACTATAAATGTGTCCGAAATTATCAATTAGGTAATCTGGTGCAAAATGAAGAAAAAAAAATTAAATAGTGTTAGATTGAAACTGAAATATACGCATAGCCAAATATATCTGTAACTATGGTCACGTGATAGCGTTGCAGAAGTGATTTTATATAATATAAGATGAGATATCTTTCATCTTTTTTTTACATTTTTCATCTGTTAAATTTTGTACGGTTTGCAGGTAAATTTCAGTATTACACTTCATCCGAAAGAGGAGGTGGATGAATCAGAGCTCAATTTCTCATTCTGGGTGAACAGCACAATACCGCAGGTTATGGCTATGTCCGACACAGAATCACATATGAGTATTGCAATTATGGAAGAAACCAGCTTACAAATCGATGTGTAAGTTCAGCTATAAACATCGTAGACAAAACTTGACATTTCCAATTTGTGAGATGTTTTCTCATGTTTTTGGCTAGCGGGAAGAATTAAAGAATTAAATTTCCTAATTACTGGCCACATGTTTCTCTACGTGTTTTCAGCACTGCATTCGAAAAATTCTAACATTGTTGATTTTCCCAAGACAGTCGTTGACGCTTCCATCAATAATGGTGTCAGTGTTGGCATCCGCAACAATAATAATTCTTATACAAGTTCTCAAAAAATTATAAATTACGTAATTCTTGCATTCGCTTGTTCACAGGGCATCATATCCCAAAGAAGTGTACTACAATATTTCGCAATACAACTTCGACGAAATTGAAACCGATCTTCAAGCTGGTCCACTCCTGAAACATGTGTATACGATAAAGAATTTAGGACCTTCGGAGGTATCCGAAGCCAATGTTGTTTTTTATTGGCCTTATAAAACAATTGCAGGCAAGGAACTGCTTACATGGCATATTCATTGTTGCATCAGAATTTTCGATGTTGTTTAATTTCATCTAATTTGAATTTTGTTTCTGTTTTGCAGAGGACGACTTGTTGTATTTATTGAATCCTCCATTGACTAGTGGAAATATTCAGTGTCAGACTTACTCGAAAGACAACTACAATTACAGACATTTGAAAGTACGCAGTGATATTTCTTGTCAAAAATAACTTTTTAGGAAGAAGTTCCAATCGTGATTTAAGTTTTTAGGTTTTTTTTTCATGGCTACTTAAAATTTCCTTTGCACAGTATCCAAGGCGAAACTTTTTAGATAATTTTCACATATCTATTGATATGTGTTTTTCAAAAAGTTTATTTTCCATTTGTGTTGTTCCAAAAGGGTTCAACACTTGCCCCCTCTCTCTTCGGATACGATCGACCCACTTGATATGTTTTGGTGAAGTTATAGGTACATTTATTACTATGTTTGTTTTCACATAATTAAATCTTCTCATTTTTCCCTCTATCTCTTCTTTTTTTTCTGTTTTACAAATCCTTTCGATGGCTGCATTGGGACTCTTTCTGGAACTCAATTTGGCCAGGCTTGTTATAGACCAATCATATGATTTCCTAAAAATTTTACAGTTATTATTGTCACTGAGGGATTTGTTTATGTTTTTGTTTTTTGTTTTTTTCCCATAGTAAAAAAAAAAATTTGTTTTATTTAAAAAAAATTTTTCATCTTCATGAAAAGTGAATTTTGGGAAAAGTTTATGTGCATTATTTTCAAAATTCGTGCAACATTTTGACAAGATACTTCTACGTTGTAAAATATATTATTTTTTGGCACATATTTTTATTTACTAACTTATTAGGTGTAATCTGTTCGATAATGATTAGAAGTTGAATTCAAGGGAAGGAAATTTTCGCTTCTATGTAGATGTTCATTTTTTTTTTTGAGGTGGTCTCATTCTTAGCAATCAGTTTATGCAGTCTATTGCGTCCCTGAGGGATTCATAATTTGTTCATAATTTTCATTTACGTATAATTTTCTCCACTTTTAAGATTCACTGCATTATCAATTTTTCCGGGGTCCGGGTTAAAACTTATTGTTATTTATGCTATAAAAAATATGAAAACATGATATTTGCATTGTATTCTATCATTTACAGTTGGCAAGAAAAGCCAAAGATGAGAACGAGCAAGAAATATGGCCGTCATCGTCGTCGCATACCGCCTTCACCGAAGTACCACATAAAATAAGTCAAGGATACAAACCTGCTGGTTCGATGAACAATATCAACAACAAGGGTGGTGTAAACGTGGATAAACACCAAGAGTCTGATAAATGGTACACTGATAAGATAAGTACCGACACTGGCAGCAATTCCTTCGGGACCAATAAAAATAACTATTTTTATGAAAGTAACAGCGGTGGTTATGTTAATAATCAAAATCAGCAGCAAGGGTATCAAGGTAGTAATCAGGCAGTTGGTGGTTCCTATCACATTGACAGCACTCAACGAACAGGTGGCTCTTATCACGTGGGTAGTGGTTATCAAAGTGTTGGCACTCAACAAGTGGGTGGTGTTTACCAAAGTAGTGGTACCCAACAAGGGAGTGGAACTCGCCAAATTGGTGGTGGTAGCGGTAGTAGTGTCCTCCAAACGGATAAAATCCACCAAACAAGTAGCACTTACCATGGGGGTAGCAGTAGTCAGCAAAATATCAATGACATTTTTAAGGCTGGTGGTTCGCAGCAAGTTGACATTGATGGTGGAGGCATTTATCAGACAGGTGGCACGCATCAGTTCCGAACGGGTGTGGTGTACGTGGGCGAGCAAAAAGAGCACAGTCAAGGAGGTTACAGTGCACAAGATGGCCGCCAACAACAACAGCAACACGGCGGTTCTCTTGTCAACGTTGGTGGACAATATGGCGGCTACGAATCGCAGTACCATTCTAGTGGTTCTGGTGGATCCCAGGGTAACTTTAATGGTCAAACGTACGGACCAGTTTTGCCAGCCAATAAGAATTACTCATCGGTGCATGAATCTGAATCGTCATATACGAAGAAGACGAAATATAATGAAAACGGACCCGTCACCTTCGTGGACACAAAATGGAGGACGAATGACAATGGTGTCATTCGTAATGGTAGTTTCTCGACCATTAGTCCCGGATTCATCGAAGGTGGTCATTTCTTCGGAAGTGAAGATGTGAACATGCAGACGACAAATGGCGGCGGTTTTTCCAATGTAGCTAACACAGGTGGCGGAAGGATCATAAATCGTCAAAAAATCGACTCCGATGGATCTGTTTTGACCGTTTACAGTGACGGAGTGCAACGTGTCCGGCCAGAAGTAATAACGAAGGGAAATGAGTCCGAAACAGTTTATCGTTCGAGGTAATACCACTAAGTACCTACCGTACCTTAATAAAAAACATACTACTTTCTAGATGGTATACGTAATATCAGGGCCGTCCCTAGCTTTTTTTGCCGCTCTGTGCGAATAAACCCTCCCATTACCTAAATCAGAATGATATTCTTTGTCGTTGTCCAGACAATGTATCGGACGACAACAATGTATTATATTAAGTTTTGTTGTTTTTTTTATTAGTATGGCACCCTTTAGCAATTTGGTGCCCTGTGCGAATGCATAGATCGCACGTACCTAGTTGCGGCTCTGCGTAATGTAAATGGGGAAATTTTAGGATAACTAAATTGTAAAATAGTATCGTTAGACCTGTTTAAAGAGAGATATGCACGGTTTTGCGCGGAGTTAAAGCCGGAATTATTTAGGCTACGGCCGCCAATCCAGAATTTTGAAAACGTAATTCCCTCACGTTTTCATATTTTTCACTCATTGTATATTGTAGCCAGCAAATTTGATTTATTCAATTTTTCCAATTTTCTTGTATTTTGTAGCGATAGTGAAAAAAGTGGGGTAGTCACAAAGAAGATCATGACTCGTAATATTTTTTCGTACTAATGACTTAATCAGAACATTCTTATTTGAGAAATTAATCCTTTTTTAGATTAAAATTCTAGATGATCCTGCGGATTCAAATTATTTGGTCGTGTAAATACGGCAATTGGCCTCTGATCCAGTTGATTTTTTATCCAGTTTGCTTGCAATCGGGGTATTAAAACAGACTTCGTGGCGGGGTTGGTACTGAAAATTTTCCGTTTCACGACAAACGAATACTATTGATAACATTTTCATATTTTGTTGTAACTTATTTTTATGTACAATCATATAGGGTATCCCTGTTTCTCTTTCTATCCCGAAGGGTATGACAAAACTCGTTCAGATAGAAAAGTAAGTTCGCTTTACGTATGTTCTCTCTTCGAAATTGGCCGAACTATAGACCAGTGAAAAATGACGAAAAAGCAAATTTACCTTTCATTGCACAGATTTAGAACTAACTGAAATAAGAGACACATTCTGAAAGACGCGATAGCGCAGGATAAATGAATGAGAAAGCCGATAGTAGGTTCACATTTTTTCTGGGCGCCTGTCAGAAATTTAAATAGACACATTAAGCAAATTGTTGATTTTATTTACCGAGTTTTGTTTAATGTATTTAAATACGCCCGATCTGTCACAGGACATTTTGAGTCCAATAGGCAGCTTAGTCCTTCTTCCGTGTGTCTAATAAGCAGCGTCTGCTGTGGATAGTAATTATGTCGGTGTGTGAGGAATATCTCACTGAAACTTGGTGATTGCCTCCTCCCTCCGCCCTCGATGGGTTGAGGATTTTTTTTCTCAGCTTATGTTGTTGTGTTCCTCATTTATTGTGGTGTCAAAATTACAGAAAACATTTTATCAACTTTTAGATCTTCAGATAAATGATAAGTTTATAATTTATCAAGACCATGACCAAGGCCAAAATTAAATGTAGGCCTTATGATGCAAGGCCATGAACTAGGGTGCAAGACTCAGATCAAGACTAAAACTATCATCGTCTTGGTTGTCATATGGTTTTTACCCACCTCTAATTTTGACTTAAATTTCAATCATTCCTCGTCTATTAGGTATACCTGACTTACATTTTTTTGTTCTCGTGTTTCTATAGAATTGAAAATACTCAACTACTAACGCCAAACAAATTGCCAGATGGTCGAGTCGTATACAGTCCCGCGAAACCGTTTTACAGTGGCAATACGGCCCAAGTAAATCGCGCTATCGACAACTACCGGAAGGAGACCATCGGTCAGCCGACCTTGTCGCAGGATGAGATGTACGATGACGATAACAACGATGAGGAGAATGAAAATGAGAATGTGAACGAGGGCGAGGAGGAGACCGATGAAATCTTGAATGACAAGGAACAGAAGAAGAATGGTCATCGCCGCAAACGACAATCATCCGCCAATAAGAACGAAGAATATCAAAGCTTTTGCACGGCGGACACGTGCGCCAGAGTCGAGTGCACAATTAAACAGTTATCCAAGGATCACGAAGTTTCCGTCACTTTCAGATCGTTGGTGTGGATCAAAACTATCAAAAAGGTATGGCCCACGATGCGATTAGGTAGTCTTTTACGTGTGTGATTACATTATTACAGGCCGCAGACAGGAGAAACGTGTGTTTGTCTCGGGTTGATATACTTTTCAATTCGACTTACTTTATTTCTTCCTGCAGCCGCCTTGGCAGCGGGACGGTACAGTGTCCTTATGATTCTGCAGTGCTCAGTGTGTGATCGACTGGTCGTGATTACCAGCGCTGCTGTGATCCCCTTAGACCAGTGAAATATCGCAGTTCACATTACATTTTTTTTAGAGGTGTATATTCATGAACGATATCGCCAGCAGAGGAAGCGAAACAATTTTTCTTAGATGCTTTTTGCTTTCTAGAACATTTTTGACGTATAGTTTTATTTTTAAAGGGGGAAATAAAACATTTTTGTTGGTACTAAAACAAAAACAACCAAAAACAAAAAAAAAGTGAGGAAGCGTCCTCAACGAAGTGGTCTCATAGTACCGCTGCTAATTACTTCAAGGCGTTAGTATAATGTTGATGACACGTATCGTGAACAATGAGCGGAATAGCCTACTTTGAATTATGGTAGCTAGTTTTTGAAAGGTTTTAATTGATCTAGGTCAGGTCAAGTTGTAGTGGAGGAGTTTATAGTTAATGTTGGTTTTACGTCGCAAGGACGAATAAAATATATCTGTTGTCACACACCTTAGCTGGCGCCTCGTTGTTAGACAACTGTTAGCGTCGCCTCAGCCCAGTATGAGAGTCATGTCGAGTCCTCTGCGCATCGTTAGTGCGCACAGGACTCGTGGGCGTAGCCATGACACTGGGGGCGGTGTTCCTGGGTGGCCATTGGTGGCCACCTCCGAAGATTCCCCTGAAATCTAGAATAAAGATTAAACATACATGTTGTTATATAAATGTTATTTTATTATACAAACAATAAAGATAACACATATAGTGTACAAACATGAAAAAATAGTTATTTACAGAGAAATTTAAAAATAAAATAGGAACAAAATAAAAACTTTTATTTTCCTTCTCTGGCGTTACGACATAACGAAGTGACAAGAAAACGAGACTTTCAACGAAAGTTCGTTTCGACCGCCGGATGCTGCTGTTGAGAGGATGGAACGAGTTATTGGCCGTAGATCACAGATTCTGTAAGGGAATATTTGGGAATTAGCGAGTCGTGTAAACATCAATGATGCTAAGTTAAGTAGTGCACTCTGCCACCTATTACCCGTAACCTTTTATAAAGTGCATGACAGTAATAGTGGGTGCCAAAAAATCGTAGTTATACCGTTTTTAGGAGTATAATGTCCAATTATGGCGTACCCTAAAGTCAGTAATTTGGTTTGTCAAACCAGTCTATTTTTGTCATAATCAGGGGGTCTATCAGAGGCACGATACTATGTATCGAGTTTATCTACATCTCTGTCATCTAACTCCAATGGAGCCAAGAACTTGAGAGGTCTTGTAGATGTTTGCTTGCTTGAGAATTCTATTTTTGTGTGACAGACTTGGCCGTCACGAGATTTCTCTAAATCAATGATTTTTGCAAGTTTGTAAACGCCAGGTTTGGATGTGTAGTCCAAAACGAGTACTATATCATTTACTTTTGGTACGAATGGTACTGTGCGCCCTGGATTGGAGAGTGCAGTTGGTGGTCTATCTCTTAGGTATAAGAGATATTGTCTTTTCTAAGTTAACCAAAGGTTTGTTAAGTAATCTTGGTCGAATTTCCAAATGTCCATAAGCTGTTCTACTGTAGGAGTAGGATCTTTATTTGATTCATTAATCGGATTACTTAGGTGGCCTAAGTTGGCCCGTATGAAATGTGCGGGTGTTAATGTCAACTGGTCTAGCTCATCCGGAGATGGGCATAGTGGTCTTCTGTTGACCATCTTTGTATATCTTTCAAGCTCGCTTGAAAGCTATGTTTGTAGATTGAATGATGACCATGGACTTTATAAAACACTTGTTTTATAATGCCAATTAGTCGTTCATAAACTCCACCATACCATGGTGCTTTAGCTGGGATGAAGTGCCATTTAATGCCTCTTTCATCTAAGCTAGGTTTTATTTTTTGTTCTTCAGTGAACGTTTTCCAGTATTCTGGTATGTTGCAATTAAGTGGAATTGCGCTGCGTTATCAGATAGGATAACTTTGGGTGTGTCTTTGTCAGCGAAAAATGTTAAGAACGCTGTCCAGATGTCCTCAGTTGTCAAGTTTGACACTGAGAGTAGGTGTACTGCTCTGGTAGACAGGCACGTAAAGATCAACACCCAATTTTTAATGGGTGGTGTAGTTGGTGTTGCCAACTGTGCTTTCAATTTTGGCAGGTATTTGTTAAATACCATAAATGGGCCAAAGATGAACACATCTGTGTAGGTGAATGGATTTACAAAAGGTACCAGACGAAAGTCTGGTAGTGCTGAAAAGGTTGGTTGTTTAAACGGCCTTGTTTCAGCTTTTTTACATAGTGTGCACGACTTCTTTAGAATTTGAGGTAACACTTTTAGTGACTTTGGCACAAAATAATGTCTTCTAAAGTCGGCTATGGTAAATTTTGTACCAGAGTGTACGTTTTTCAGATGTGTATGCATCAGAATTAATTTTGTTAAGTGAGACTTAGGATGCATCAGGATTGGTGATAGCATGTCTCTTGGGTACTCGATATCGGGTAGATAATTTACTGTACATAATATCCCAGATGGATCAATCAGGATGTGGAATTTTTCGTACAAGACGTACGGAGGGTGATTTTGTTTTTCTAATACTTAGAGTAATTTTCCAAAATATTTCTTTTGGTCAGCTCTGATGAAGCAGAGTAGAGCAAAATGAAAGATGAAATCTAACGATGCATAAGGTGAAATTAATCTTTTCCTCCTTATTCGTTGTTTGCTAAATCGTCGTACAGCTTCTATACATTGTAGGAATGTACGTACGGGTTTAGATAATGTATTGAATTTTGTGATATCTATGTTGAACGGAGTGTTCAATGGTAGATGTATAAAACTTTCGAAAGGTATTTCATTTTTCGGAATATAGCATGATTTGGTGATGGTTAAATGAAGTGGCTGACTTTGGTTTGGTGGATCAGCTATCCACTGTTGAGACAGAACCTCAGGTTCTGGTAGTGTGACTTCACATTGATCTGTGTTTGGACCATTGAAGAAGTGTGGAATGAATCTTTTTGCTGATTTCATCTGCCTTAAATATTTTGCAGGATGACGTTTGTCAAAAATTGATTCATCGTCCATTGTTATTGACACGGACTTTTTAGAAGTTGAGGATAATACTTCTTTCATTGTATGGAATACAGGTGTATCCATTTTGGTTGGTTCATCTGGTAGGCTTTCGATTATGTTCAAATCGGTTTCTGGCCAATATTTTTTATCTTGGGAGAGCCAAGTTGGGGCAGACCACCAGAGTGATTCGGAAAGTTTGTGGATAGAGGAACCATGTGAGCCAATATCAGCTGGGTTGTCCATTGATGGGACATATCGATATTCAACGGGTTTTATACTTTTTATTTCTTCGACTCTATTTTTTACAAATTGTGGGTGGACCTTTCTTTCTAATAGTCATGTGAGAACACATTTGCTATCAGACCATAGGAATGTTGGTGCGTTCTGTAAACCGAGTGGTTTACGTAGGGAATGTAGTCCACGTGCACCTATGAGTGCTGCAATCAATTCGAGTTTAGGAATTGTTATCGGTCGCATAGGTGTTACGTGTGATTTTCTTGTTACAAATCTTACTGCATGGCAATTTGATTTAGTGTTGCTAAATCTGATATATATTGCCATGAAGTAAGCTACTTGTGATGCATCTACAAATACGTGTAGTTGACAGGTATTTGGGTCATAAGTTCCTAGGTAGAATTGTCTAGGAATGCAGTAGTTGAGGTTGTTGCTGAGATCAGTAATTATCTCAGTAGCTGTTGGTTCCAGATCATCTGGGATTTTTTGATCCCATTTCAATCCCTTGGACCAGAGTACTTTCATGAACGTTCTTGATGGAACGAATGCTGGTGCAAACCAACCTAAAGGGTCATAGAATGATGATAGTACCCTAAGGAATGTGCGTTTTGTCCATGGAGATGTAAACAGTTTTGGTTTGGGCATGTAAAGTACATCATGGTCCATATCCCAATACAGGCCAAGCACTTTGATGATTGGGTTACTTAACGCGTGTTGTGGGTTGAAATCTTTTCTGAACTGTTTGCAATTGGTGCCCCATTGGGCGAGTTCCATGGAGATGTCGTTGAATAATTTATTGAATTTTATGTATAATTGTTTTGCTTCTTCGTACGTTGGTACGGAAACAATTAAATTATCAATGTAAAATCGTTCTAAGAACTTGTCATGGAACTCCATGTCGACCAATCAAAAGTGATGTAATAGCAATGCTGCGAGTAAGAATGGTGCCGTGATAATTCCAAAAGGAACATGACAGAATCGAAATGTTACTAGATTGTTATTGGTCATGGGATTGTTAGGATTTTTAATCCATAGAAAACGTGTGACATCTCTGTCATCTGGGTGCAATCCAATTTGATGAAACGCTTTTTTAATATCAGCGATTATTGCGTAAGGGTTCTTATGAAAACTTACAAGCATTGCTATTAGATCAGCTAACAGTACTTTTCCTTTATGCATGCAGTCATTTAGGGACAAGTTAAACTTTTTGGTTTTGGCTGATCCATCAAAAACTACTCTGAACGGAGTGCTTTTTGTTGGATGGTAGATACCCTTGTGTGGTAAATAATGTACCACTTCTGCGGGTCTATCATTTTCGATAGGTTCGATCATTTCTAAATCGATTAGTGAGATAAAATACTGATCGTATCTTACAAAAAATTCTGGATTTTTCTGCAATTTTGGTAATTGTCTTTCTAATCGTTTAAAGGCTAACTGTCTATTGTTGACTAGTGGTAGGGGGCTATACTTGTATAGCCACTTTATTTGGTATCTATTGTTCACTAATTTTATATTTTTATAAAATAAGTGCAATGCTTCAGTTTCAGCATCATCCTCAACTAAGTTTTTGCTTTCGATACCTAATGTATCTAATTTCTAGAAGTTTTCTATACTTTCTGGGGATGTGAAGAATGCTGGTTCGAATGCATCACATTTGGTTGGTTTTCCTAAGAAACCTCCTAACATGTTTCCAAAATCAGTTTTGATTAGGGTTAGGGTTGGTGACAAATGTGTAATGTGCTTTATGAATGACCACATATAATTATTACCAATTAATAAATGTATCGTAGATTCTCGGTTCAAGCTTGAAAAATTGATATTTGAATATCGTGGGTAACGATTTTTAAATTCATCAAAATCAAATTCGGAAAGGTTATTCGCAATGTGTGGTACTGTATTGGCTTCCATTTGAACCTTGGTTCCATCGCGTTTGAATAGTTCAAATTTTACAATTTGGGTGCGAATTTGTTTTGACATTTGTCCAGCTAGGCCACAAAATTTGATTGTTTCAGCGAACTCAGAAAAATTTTCTCTAAGGTGTTCATAGGCATATGTGTAAAACATATAGCTATGTTTGCTTCCACAATCAAAAAAGCCATTAATTCTCACTGGTTCTTGTGCATTTGGAGCGAGAATGTATGATGAAAACGTTAAGAAATGAGCATCAGTATCTTTAGTACTAAAAAATGATAAGCACTCACTTAACACTGGAACTCCGGACATGGAACTCAGGTTCTCATCCTCTTGGCGTTGCTGCGCAACGAGACTATTGATGTCTTCTTCTGAAGCTGCAGTTGTCTGTAATGTTACAGTTTGTTTAGGGTCGAGAACAGTAATTTTTGTTGCTGTTTATCAAACAGGTTACCTGGCGGTAGGTACTGCTTGCAGTCCTTCAGCATTTCCACCCATGCTGCGACTTTGCCTTCCGTGATCGGATATTCGATCATGGGACACAAGTTGGAGTGGTGCTCGGTACTGCCGCATTGGAACCAGCGGCAGTTTGCGGTTGGCAGCGCCTTACAGTACTGCATACTGGTGTGCGATTGCGTACAACGCGTACACAATCGTTAGCGTTTGTAGTGCACACGACAAGATTCCAACGTACCCTTTTTTCTGCATAGGTGAGCATGGTGCTCACCTTTGCAGAAAATACACGGTGTATTTGGTTTTATCGGTGTGTGCACTGTCGATGCTGGGATGCGTTGTCCCAATGGTAGTTGGACCCATACGATCCCTGCTTCATCTGTATTAGATAAATTTGCGTTAGTATCCCTATTGTTTGTGCGATTTGAACGTTGGGCTGGTCGTTTGCGAGGATTGGATTTATTCTGTCCTCTTTCGTTCGGTTTCTTTTCTGTAGAAATAATCGCGAAATTTCTTCTGCCTTTAGGTTGAGAGTGATTTCTATTTTGTGGGGGTTGATTAGGTTTATCGACCTTTTTTGGTACGGAAGTACAAAAAGGCTCCGATAATTCCCTAATTTTAATAAACGATCTAACTGCTTCGAACAAATGTTTAACATTGCGTTTGCTACTTTTTAGAGTGTTTAGGTAAGATCGAGGGGGGAATTTTTTAATTACTATGTTGAATAATTGCTCCTCATCGATTACTTTTGCAAGTAAACGATATCTATCTACCATAATGGTGAGGGTGTCTAATATATCTAGGATTGATGTTGTGTCGTTAGTGGTTGTTGAGTAAGCAGTTATTTTTAGCCACATTTCAGCTCGAATCTTGGATTTGTCCCCATACCTACTATCTAAGAATTTTAGACGTTGAATGTAGCCAACGTTATCTGGGGAGAAATGGTTAATTTTCTCTACCAAGAATTTCGGTTGGGCCCCTTGCAGTAGGTTGATTTTTTGTGGGATGGCGATATCATTTTGTTTATTAACGTAGTTATTAAATCCGTTAATTAACCCAGGATAGCCTAGAATGTCACCATCCCACTTTTCTAAATAAAATTTAGGAGGTTTGAGATTTTGCAAACCCAGCATCAACTTGATCTTTTGGATCATATTCTCAGCATTTCAAAATATAATTTTCGGATGGTAGTTTTTCGATGGTGTTTTGGTCCATCGCTATTGCTAGGGGTGTATTATTTTCTACCGAGTTTTGCGGTAGCTCACGACACGACATGTCGGGTGTTTGAGAATTAGTTTGGGATAAGGAGGGTTGGTGGGAACAGAGCCTTTTTGGGCTTGGTTCTCCCTCATTAATTTGGGGAAATGCTACATTTTCATTTGAAATTGAATTTTCATTACCTGTAACCATTCCGGGCCAGCCTTGTTCACCCCTTGTTGGGGTTTGTTGTTCCGGAACTTGTGTGAGTAGTGGCAAACGTTAGCGTTCGGTTGCCTTTTTTGCGTCGGGTAGGTACTGGTGGATGAATTCAGCAGCCTGGATGATAAGATCCTTGTGGACTAGGGCAGAAAGCTAGCGGACTTTTCTCTGCGAGGAGGTCAACACTTTTTGGGCATTGGCCTCCTTACGCAGAGCTTCCCCGAGCACTCCGGCCAGTTCCAGAGCTCTGGCATCCCAGCATTCCTGTTCCTCCCAACAACGCTGCTCGTCAGCGTTTTCTCGTACCTCCGGTACGGGTGCCAGTTCTTGCGCCTGTTGTTGCTGCATCTTTGTTTTGATTGTTGATTGCAGCACCAACAATTTTTGTTTTGCTTGACGGGCCTTGCGCAATTCTTGTCTTGCAAGGCCTCTCGGCACGTACTCGAGGTCTCTTAGTCTGGCCTTGATTGTTGGGTCTTCATTCGCCAGCGCATTTATTTTGTACGCATGTACGTTGGGCCCCTCTAATTTTCTCTCAAGGTATTGGGCGTACTCTTCAGCATCTTCCAATACTGCGAGGAATTGCTGTCGCTCGTCCTCGCTGTCCGTTGTTTCGGAGGTTGCGTGCGTTGACGCACAGCTCCTTGGCTGTATGTCCATTGGTACGGGTTGGGTGTTGCGTCCCGGCAATGGCTGTTGGTTTGGAAGTATGGCTGCTGCCCTTCGCAGCTCCTCTTCCTCGTCTATTTCTTGTGCCCAACGAGGTTGTGGGGCCGGGGTTGTGTCTTGCTGGTGGGACGTCAATGCCTCGGTTGACTCCTCCTCCTCCATCAACAATGCTTCAGGGTCGAGGAAGACGTCGATGTCGTCGCCACGTGACGTGTTTGCAATATCTTGAGGGTTCATGTTCTAAGATCAGGATTAAAGGAAATTCGAAAAGAAATAAATTATTTATCTTTTTTTGTTGTAGGTATTATGCCTATTGTTCGAAAAGGGGAGATAAAATCGAGTAAGAAACGATTTTTGCATTCGTGCTATTAACCTACATTCAAACAAAGGTCAATGACACAATTGTTTATTAGTACTACGGTGATTCGTTTTTATAACGCGCGATGTATTTTTGCATAGAGAAAGGACGTAACCGGTGTTACGAATTTTTACTATGTATTTTGCATTTTTTTTTTTTTTGATAGGGAAAAAAGATTGTAAATTGGTTTTTACGCGATTTTATCAATTTTTGAAAATTGGTTTTTCAAATTTTTTCAAGTCTTTTAGGCAAATGAAAAATCGGGCGTGACCCGTAGGCAAAAAGGTTATTTTCGAGTTTGGTGAAAAGAGAAATGATTTTCGAAGATAATTTTTTCTAAGTCTTTAGAAAAAAACAAAAAATCGGGCATGACCCGTGGGCGAAAACATCATTTTCGATTTTCAAGAAATGGATAATGTTTTTCAAAGTTAGTTTGGTTTCCAGGGTCTTGCCATAAAAAAATTTTGGCGTGACCCTGGGGCGATAAACCGATTTCAATTTGTAACGAGATTATGCACAAATGACTAAGTTTTGCACTAAGATCGATATGCGATCTTAGGCTATTATAAAAATGGCGGACTGGCTATTGAATTTATAATAAATTATAATAATACGCAATAGGAATAAATTATTTGAAGTCCGAATAACTAAGATTTAGTCTCGTTACAATCTGTTACAAATGCATATTCCAAATATGGCGATGCTTTAGAAAAATTACTAAAGATTATAATGAGGTGTAAGTGTACTTATGGTTTTCCTATTGTTGAATGGCTGCACCTTGTGGAAACTTCGCCACTACACTCCGGGGGGGAATGTTAAATAAATTGCGTGAATAATTACGAAAAAATTGATTGATAATTGATTAATTATTGCGCAAAATGCGGTAAATTACTAGAGCACGCAATAATCTGTTTCACTTTTAGACAAGAAGTGAAAATGTTCATCTATCTTTTCGTACATTAGGGGTACGTCGTGTTGAACACGTTGTCGGGGTGAGATAGCGCATGCGTGGATTATTGTCTCCACAATTGCTGCTGTTGCAGCGGAATGCACAAATTATATTTGTGTTGTGTAATTGCGTAAAGGATTACGATCCTTTTTTGCGTATGTGTGTGTGTTCACACAAAAAAACTCATATGATGTTCAATCATCCAGCAGCTGGTGAAAGCCGATTGGATGAACCAAGTCTTTTGTCTTTCTCACAATCATCGTATTTTTGAAGAATTTCGATCGAATTATATGTCGTTTGTGTCTTTATTAAGGACTGTTTTTACAAATGTATAAGTGCGAGAGAGACGGGGATATTCCTATATTTTTTTTCTATCTCTCTCGTTTTGTTCCGTTTTGAAGGACAGAGACACGGATGTGCTAACATTTAGCGATGTTTCTGTATTTCTTACAGTCTAAATATTTTTAGGACAAATTTAGGAATTCGATGTTTTTAATTTTTTAGAATAATTTACGTAATAAATATTGTAAGTTATTTTTCCGTCAGCTATTTACTAGCGGTAATTACGAGAGTCATTTCTAGGCTAATTGACAATTAGGAAATGTATTACTATACAGGGTATAGGGAATTATTATTGAGTTGAAGTCCAGTCTCAAATAAGTCAAATTGTTTAGGTCTGAGTATGATTGTCAGGCTATTTCTTATTGAGACTGTTAATTACATACGGCGTACGGGTGAAAGTTGTTTATTAGTGGAAGCGTATTATTTTAGTACAAGTTAAACCATAAGTTGGACCACAAAAAACTAATATTTTCATTTTTCGCGTGTGGATTCAAAATTAATTTTCAATTTCCGAAATTAGATTTCTATGTTTGAAATGACATTTCAATTTTCCGAAATTAAATTTCGAGTTGCAAAGTTAAATTTCGAATTGCGAAATCAAATTTTGATGAAAACGAATTATTAAATTCGAGGTCCAGTGAAAAACACTGTGCTCCTGCTACCATGTAGTGGAGGAGTTTATAGTTAATGTTGGTTTTACGTCGCAAGGACGAATAAAATATATCTGTTGTCACACACCTTAGCTCGCGCCTCGTTGTTAGACAACTGTTAGCGTCGCCTTAGCCCAGTATCTCCAGTCATGTCGAGTCCTCTGTGCATTGCTAGTGCGCACAGGACTCGTGGGCGTAGCTATGACGCAAGTACCTAACTTAATCGAGAATTAAACTTAGTAGGAGCAAGCAGAGGTGGGGCAAAGCGATGTTCTTCAGGGGGTAGTAACCGGTCAATTTTTACAAACTGTCCAAAATAACTGTCTTTCAATTTTTACACATGCTTTGGCCAAAGAAAAGCGCTACCATCACACCTTACTCCCCCCTCGCGCGACCCCTGGAAGCAAGCAGCAACAAATAAGAAATTTTTTTTTTTTTTGGATAACCTGCTCGCAATTGGCTGGAAAACTAAACTTTTTGTATCTGTAGGAAAATGAAATTTTATTTATGGCGACTAATAATTCGATGGTGCTGGGAGTGAAAGAGTGCAGGTCAAAAATGATTTTATGCTGGTGTCCTGAGGGCTGCTCTATCCAATCAATATAATAAACGTACAACCTCGTTGTTTTGGTACGAAGCTTACATAAATTATTTATACGAAAATATTATCCGAAAAATCATGAAAAAATTGTTTCAAAATTCCTGCTCATGCGCGACTACCTGAGAGGAAAAAAGAATCCAAAAAATATTAATTGGATTATTACTCTTGATTTCGTGTGTAGAGAAAACATCTCATTTGAAGGGAGTTGGTATAGTAATAAATGTAAATTATTAGTGAAATCACTGATGTTTATCCGCGTCGGTCATTGATTTGATAAATTTTCCAAGTTCCATTCAGTAGAAATGTCTCCGGAACGTAAAATTTATGTCATTCTTGACTTATACTTTAGCTCCCGATTACCGTAAATTTTATTGATGCCCCGATGGGGGTTTTAGTTCAATTATTAGAAACTTAAGTGGTAATGAATCAAGTGGGTGGGTAAGAGCCACTTTTTGCCTATCTGTCAATTAATCTTTATGTACGCAACATCACAGGCCTGAATAAATAAATAAAAATTAAACTTCTAGATTTGAGAACATTTTTATATTTTTTTGAACGATATATTTTTACAGAAAAAAAGTACGAAAATCTATTTTCTCCCGTCTTTTCTTATCATATCTTTTTTAGAAGATTTTTAAACGTAGGAGACCTAAAATGCGTCTCTGATGTTGGCGAATTTTGTCCTCCAGTCCAGTTGCTTCGGTTACCTTAATCACGAATTTTTTATAGGTACTTTATGCATCGCACTTGATGGGATTGTATCCAACCGATAAAATGATTTACGTTGGAGATAGTTCTTTTCGAAAATGATAAACTTCTTAGTCCTCCCAAAGGAATTATGATTTGAAAATTTTTACCCTTTATGAACTGACTGAAATGTATCGTCAACAAAACTACTCTCCTTTGCCCCTTCAATTAGCTTAACCGTTGAATGCCTCATCGATTTCAAAGAATAAATTAATGTAAAATTCAGTTTCTTGAACCTGAAATAATCTACTCACTTACCGTGTATATTAGTTAAATTTTAAAACTGAAATTATTCGGGGTACCTTTCAGAAATAATTATTGTTAAAAAATAAAAAAACTTTCAAAGTTTTATTCTCTGCATAAAATATTCGTATTTCTAGAAGGTAACGAATCTTTTTTCAACTGTCCGTTAATAAATTGTTTTTGAGCTTTGAAATTTTTCTTTAGATGATTGAATATAAACTGAAGGACCTTATGCTTAAATTTATTTTTTTTGAAAAGTTCACTTCTATCCATGTAACTGGTTGTGAATTCTTTCTGCGCCAAGCATAACTTCGGCATTTACACATGGCTACCGCAGAAAAATGGAGAGAATAATTTAAATTACTTTTTCAGCAGTTTTTATCTCACTTCTCATATCATTATCACGTTTTATTACAGCTTGCTTTCAGTAAACCAGTTCAAGTGGGCTCGTACGCTGAGGTCAATATTACGAAGCTGCCTCATGTGAGGACGCCCAAGC
This sequence comes from Ericerus pela, assembly GCA_011428145.1. Taxonomy (NCBI): domain Eukaryota; kingdom Metazoa; phylum Arthropoda; class Insecta; order Hemiptera; family Coccidae; genus Ericerus; species Ericerus pela. Next base: position 1,214,894 of record WOFM01000011.1, on the reverse strand, counting down.
TGAACACTACTTACTCGGCTGAAATTTTAACTAATGTTACCTCTTTGGACCACGGTGAAACAGCTCCTGATGTAATTCCATTGTGGATTGTTGTGTCGTCAGCGTGCTTCGGTGCTCTGATTTTGATGTTGCTGGTGTATCTGCTATACAGGGTGAGTACCTACCTTATGCGACTCTACCCCAGGGAAGAATATTAATGTAGAAATCAATTTTTGAAAAAAACACGTTTGAAGTTTTTGCTGAAATTATTTTGGAAAAAGATGTGCTTGCATACTCAGATTTAAAGTGTCCTTCAGCCTAAACTATTCTATACAGATATAGAGATGAGGAAACAACGTCATTTGTAAGAGCACGTTTTAATTGACCAGAATAACAAAAAAAAAAAAAAGACTTCTACAATATTACTATTTTTTGTGGGAAAGAAGACGTATTATATAGACTACGTCCACTGTGTACCACACCAAAAGATTATGAATTTTTGATATGTGAATCGTCTTAGTGAATTTTAATAATTACGAGTTTTGAAAGTATTTGAGATAAATTTTGAATATTTTTTTTCTATTTTGCAGACGGGCTTCTTCAAAAGAAATCGTCCACCAGCATTGCCTGAACGTCAACCATTGAACAGAAATGGTAACTACCATTTCGGCGATGAAGCTTTATAAAAGAAAGTTAACGTGCTAATATATTTTTTATTTTTTATTTTTTTTTTATCAAGTATTTAACTCAAGTTCCATATACTTTTGTTACTGGACAGCAGATGTGTCTTCTCGACATATTTATTAATTTTTTTAAACTTTATTTAGAACAAATGCTGTGGAAAACATATCTGTGCGTCATTGTTCAATATAAAAGAAAATCGAATCCTTCTAGAATTCGTTGAGTGTTCATTTTGTTTTTATACCTTGTTTCAGCCTTTAAATATAAAACTGAATTACATCGCAGTTTTGATAGTTACTTTGAATAATTTAAATATTGTTTGTTTTTTGATTTTTGATTTTGTTTTTTGTAAATTTTATCTTTGTTTTCGAATTTATTTTTACTTTCTTTTTTTTTTTTTTCACCCGTGGCACTGATCAATTTTTAAAAATAAAAAAGTCGTTTTCGTTCGTTATGTTGCCTTTAATTAAAATTTATTTTCATGTGATAGTAATTAATAAGCTTCTTTTTCTTTCTTTCTTTTTCTCCCTCTCTTCTCTCTTTCCCCTTTTCTCATTTCTCTTTCTTTACTTTTTCGATTTATACTTTAAGTTTAGATTTAGAAACATAACGTTGTATCACGGTGCCATTATACAATTTTCATTAGTCAAAATATGTAATCTCCTATATTTCTTATGATGAACTTTGAAAATTTTTTCGTATTTTACATAATCTATATTTTATAACTTTTAACTGACTGTTTTGTTAAGTTATTGTACGAATTTTTTAACATATGACTGCATTTCTCTCTATCTTTTTTTTTGTTGTAAATTTACACTTTTGTGATAACGTCCTCACTGTATTAATAATTTATAAATAAGTTGAGAAAATTTGTAATTATGTAGGTACGTTTGTAAATTTGTGTACTTCCTTTAACGTTAATAACAATTTACCAAATTTGCTACGTTAACTTTATTTTTAATTCTTCAAAAATCGGAATACTGGACTGTTTAACTAAGATAAAGCAGAAGCTATTTAAAATGATGAATTCATATTTGAGGTTGATGATGAAGCTAAATGTAGTACAAATGCAGTCACATTTCGCATAATCTGACCTTGACTGTTTGGGTTTTTAAAACCTTGGTGACGAACGAGCAAATGTAGTAAATTAGCGCGAAGAAAGGGTAGGTACCTTAAATTATATTAAATTCTTTTACGTTCCATTCTATCCCAAATGGCGACGAAAATTATGCAGTTTCTGATAAAAGAGTTGAAAATCATTTTGCGATATTTTTAATGTTTTTTCAATGCGTTTTGAATTTTATTTTAGCACTCCTGACTAAAGCATTCCTTTAATTTTTTTCATGTTATTAGCTAATCTATTTTAACTAAATTTTGTATATTTATTCTACAACTCGTATTTAATATGCTGTGTGATATATTTTTTTTATTTTTCATTTGCCAAGTGACCAATGAAAATACGAATTGAAAAAAAAACTAATTTTTTCGTAAAAATCTTGGAACTCTGTTTTATTAAAACTTTTTGTTATCACAATTCAATTACCTAATAAAATGTCTTCTCGCATCTGTACACTCTGTAACGTGCGTTATTTTTGATGCATAACTAAAATGTTAAAAAATTGGTGAGCTTTGGGATGGTCAATAGTGTTTGCAGTGGCGAAAAAAACTTAACAAACTTAGATGCGAAGAGTTAGGTTATTGTCATGTAACTTTGGCCAATATAAATTCTCATAAATTTGTAATTGAAAATTTTTTTCATTAATTTAAAAATATACTAATTACGAATACAGCATAATTATTAATTTATTATACTTTTATTTGTGTCCTAATAGCTGAAAGTGTGTTTTTAATTTTTTGAGAAAAAACAATGACCTTAAGCCTGGAAATCTTTAAGAATTTTTAACCTTCTCTTTGGGAAAATAGTTTTTTCAAAATTAAATTTTGTCTCTGTCCGATGCTCTATTTCTTAACTCTCAAGTTATGTAATTTTTTAGAAAGAGTGTCTAAAACAAATTCTTCTTGAGAAATAATAAAGTTTTTTTTCTTCACGAAATGAATACACAAACTAAGTAGGTAAAAAATTAGTGTTCACCCGTTTCTCTTAGCAAGTGGCATAATTAGAAGGCCACTTTTTACCTCACTTTTTTTTTTTGTAAATTAATGTTTTCGCGATAACGTTCCTTCTCCCATTAACTTTTATTAATAATTAAGTTTAAAAAATATCAATGTATGGGCGAGTAAATTTATTGATTTCCTTCAAACTGAGCAAAAATTTACGGTCACGCCAACTTTTATTCGAAAATTCTTCAAAGTTAACTTGATCATTGATTTGGTTGGAATAAAGCATTGTATAGGAGCAGTATAAGATACATTAAACATTCGAAAAAAATTATTGGCGTTGTATAGATGAAGATTATGCAAATTATTCCTAATGACGAAAATAATGAGATAAAATTATGATGAAAACAAGAAAAGTTTTATTAATTGAATATTAAGAATTTAAAACTATTTTTCTTTAGCTCACCTCAATTAATGGTAGGTAACGTTTATTTTTAAGGCAGAATGCGCTTTAGAATGCTAAAATAAATTCACTTAATTCAGTCATCGAAAAAAAAACACTCTACATCTACGGAATTTTTATACGAGTACGAGACAAAGTTTAGTAACAATTTGTAGTTAGATTTTGTGGTGTTCAGTAAAGATTCATCTTTCATGCTAGTCTACTTTCGAAATCTCGATACTGTCATCAGTCTTTACGAGTGATCAGTGATATAAGAAGCACTCTATTTCCAGCTAGAAAGAATATTAAATTTCGAATCACTATTCGAACGACTTAATGTAATGTGTGACAAGTGGAAGGTGTCTGAGTTCCTAACAATAAAAGTTGCTTGATGGTATCGCTTTATTTTCGAAACAGTCGTCGAGGACTTACAGTTTCTTTTAAAAAAAAACGAAATTATTTAACAGTTTCACAGTCAAAAGTCAAAAGTATCAAAAGTTTGGCAATTAATAATTACCATCATCGAAAAATCATCATTCAGCAATCAATCATTCGTTAATCATCAATTTTATTCGTCAAATTTTACAATCACATACGATCATTAAATAATATGATAGTCATATTGTTGCAGGCTGAATTATCGATATCATCAGAACAACGTTACTAATAAAATTATTTATCGAAAAGTACTGTGTTTCTTTCCATGTATATTTTATCTGTGAAAAATGTAAAATACCGGTGGAGTTTTGTCTTCATGTCGTCAAGTTTGGTTGAAGTTCAAAATTAAAGCGACTGCGTTCATTCACATCGACTTCGTGTTGCGTGTGGTTGTCGTGCGTCTGTCTCTTTTTCTTGCGGTTTCATCCTTCGTGTTTTTACGATTTTGGTGAATTCGTTGAAATAATTTTTGTAAATTTTTCAACGGTATTAATTGTGTGTTCGGTTTTTCCGATGTGTTTTCTGTTGTAATATTTCCAGTGATTTAATTTTCCGCCTCGTTTTTCGTCAAGTACCTGTCCTTCGAGAGGATTTCATTGTTCGTATTTCTATTATTATTTTGTCTAGTGATGTGTTGTTTATTGGCCTAATCACGATGTTGTGAGAAGAGAATCACTCCCGTCACCCCACCAGTTGATTAAGAATCGTTTTTTAAGTAAGTTTATACAACTGTATAGATTAATAAAATTGTTCACATGACATTATTATTTCTTCTTCCTTGAGTTTTGGCATAGTGTGACAAAATTTAACCAACGTCTGGAATCCGGAGATTATTATTTAATATTGATAGGGAGAGAGAGGCTAGTTAGAATCTGGTGGTCAGTGGTCTCCCAACGTCAGTTTGGCTCAGGAATATGACGGACAGCGGTCAGCGACTCATGGTCATGAAGCATCAACTCTTCGATTGCAAGGCCGAGCCCGAACATATCTGACAACCACGTCACGTAACCCCATGTATTCGATTTGTTGTATGTTCGGTCATATGTGGTAGATATGCTCCAAAATTGCGTATATAGGATTTGTCACCAGAGTTGATTCATCGATGTTTGCTAGCTTTGTTGAGGATATATTCATCCATCTCAGTGGCGGATTTAGAAATTCATCAAGGGCAGGGCAAAATTTTTTTTCAAGAATACGATATTATAGCAAACTTGAATGAGTTTTTTCCTCTTTTTTGTCTAAAGAAAAGGGGTTCGTTTGTATTTCTCTTATACGCACAAATTTTTTTTTGCGTCATAGTTTTCATTATAATTAATTACCTATACAGTTATGAAATTTACAATGTTTTAATCCTGGTAATATATCCTTTAAAATATTAAAAAAGAAAACAGGACAAAATTATTACTTGAAATCTTGAACCTCCGTGTGTCTGCGCCTAGTTTTGTATCCTGGAGATTGAGCTCCATTTGTGGTTAGTAATTTTTTTCCCATTATTAACTATGTTTGATATGACAAAAAATGAAGCATTTTACTTTTTCTAAAAACCAATTAAAAAGTGTGACACTGGAACTGGTAGAACCACAGAGTATTAAATATAAGGGCGCATGCCCATCTAAACGCTGCTACAAAAAACGGCATCTCTTTTGAAGAGCTGTTCCCATCCTTTCGGTACCGAATTCAAATTTGTTCTCCCATATTCAAGCCTATTAACAATGGTAAGAATTTTTTTTTCAAATAGTTGAATTGAACGAACGAATAAATATAACTGACAATTCAGAAATCACATTGAACCGAATTTTGTAGATTAAAATGAGACGAAAATTGTACCGATCCTTAGGAGTGAGGATACTTCGTCTCAAAAGCGGTGCCATTTTTTGTCTCGCATGCATCCTCTATTATATTTAATTCTCTGTGGGTAGAACTGGAAAAAAAAATTTTTTTTCTCAAATAGTAGGTACGAATAAGTTGACTCTAATTAGTGAGAAGGAGCTGTAGAGTTTTCTTCCTAAAGATATAAGCAAGTTCATATCACATACCAGTCTTACCAAAAAAGTTTGTCGAGACGAATTTTATTGTTCCATTTGGATTATTAATTGCTTAAAGTTTTTCCTCTTTCAAAGCCAACTTATCAAGCAATGAAGTACAGCTAAAATATTTAAGTTGGTAACTGTGTTGGTGCATCAATAGCGAAAAAAATGACAAAAATGATGAAAAAATTTTATTTCGAGGAATAAGGAATTTAAAAACAAACTCTAAAAGCTGTAGTTTTCCCGAAATCTGTTTCCCCTGATATCAGTTCTACGATGTTACAATTTTCACTGCATGGCTTAACAGGTAATGTTGGCTTTGCCTCTTCACAGAACTAAATCCACCCGAAAATTATATCTAGATTAGAATTAATAAATAATTTTCCACTGATCTAGACGCTATGTAAACTTCTATTGTTGAATGTTTTGTCACATCAACAGTGGTGTGTAGGAAGAATTTTCTTCTGGAAAGGGTTTTAAATTTTATTTCATAGTTTTTCTTTCAATTTTTTTTGTCTGTCACTTTTTCCTCTCATTTTTTCATTTTTTGTTTAGCTCTGGGAAACTCCCCAAACTTTCTCATCTCATGCCATTGCACATCAAACACAACTGGTAAAGAACTCAAATTGATTTTCAAACATTTTATGATAGAAAAAGTTCCGTCTGGCATTGCAGTAGTTACATGTATAGAATTGAAAGAATTTGAAGCAGGATTTTTTTATTAGAGAACATTAAATCTATTCTTTTCAAACTTGTTAAAGCGTTGTTTGGCATATCTTTTCTCTTCTACTTTTAAATTTTTTTAATTTTATCTTCCACAAATTTAGTTCTACTTCAAATTAATCCCAGCAACTTTGTTTTGCGTCATTTTCAAACATATGGCTCGAGTTTATTACCTACCTCCAACATAAAACTCTTGCATAGTTCAGTAATTTTATTTTGCTGTCTCCTTGGAAAATACTCTGCTCTTGTAAACAAGAGTTAGTGACGTAGGCTGTCATTGACGTAGGCTGTCATTGACGTGGGAGTGATCAATGTTGTATAATGCATTTTTCGATAAACAAGAATATTTTATATTTTTGCATAAGGGTAGTCTGTAATCATTATCAACCCATAAATATGCCGAAGTTGTCATTTATCGCCAAAAAATTGATAAAACTTTTTTAATCTCCGTGAGAGTCGAAGTGAAGTTGGATCTTAATCGAGCATAAAAATTTGTTTCGGGGCGAGTAAAATTATTTCGTTGGACAAGGTTCGAGGTTTTTTCCTTCCTTTTGTCCCTTTTTTCTCTCAGTCTTGTATTTTTTGGGAGGCGTATGTTTTGGGAAAATATTTTTGCTAACTGCTTTGTTATTCATGTTCTACCGGTGCTGGAGAGAGAAAGCAGAGAGTGGTAAATTTTCGAAAAGCCACGAACTGACAGTTGAGAAAATAAATTTTGTATTTTCTTTGATCTGCATTTCAAACTGCTGTACTTGTACATATATATGAAACTTGAAATCAAGCAGGTACGGTATTTTCAATGTGCTCTTTCTTTCGATGTCTTGTCCCTAATTTTCCATCTATTCTTCTATCATTCATTGGCTTATAAAAATATGTGAAGGGATAAGGTAATATGCCACACTCCTGCTTTTTTTTTCCTTCACAGCTATTACGAAAGTTGATAGAAGTTGGTCTGGAAACCAAATAGTTTTCTGAAAGAAACATGATTACCACCGAAAAGTCGAGAAATTTTCATGACTTTTGAAAACTTTCTTTGCTCCCCGAGCTGGCTGTGCCAGAATTTCGAATTAATGATGTGGGGACTCATCGGTATGAGGTGTAGGGGCTCGGACCCCCGACGACAGTCGCCGCCCCATAGGGCAGGCAACTTATCGTCCTTGCGACGTTAAACCAACACACAATATTACGTTCGATCGTAATTATCGACGTATACGTACAAGATAATATACGAGTACGAATCGTGACGTCATCCATCAATCACTGTCACGATTCGTACACGAACCGGCCAGCCGCCACCTACGATAGTAGGGGATGATGCGACCTGGCCGTACTTAAACAACGTACGTATTTTATTACGTACGTGTGTTTGTGTGCACCAGCCAAAACGGGTATAAAAACTCACAGAACCGGCTCTAAAATCGCCAGTGTTTGGTTTGGTTTTGGCTTGCCCATACTTTCGTATGAAGTGGCTGAACACGCTTAAATTCTGTAGAATTTCCTTCTGGTGAGAATATCTCTCACGACAAGGTATTCCACAGTGGTGACCCCGACGTGATTTCGGCCACGTCGTGAGGAGTCTTAGGCGCTTCGGCGCTATTTCAACTTGGCGCAGTAGCGCTGGCGACATTCTCGCTTGCTCGGCAAATTAAAAAATATTTTTTTACCTAGACTAAGACACCTTTAGGTCGTCGAAGTAAGAGTCTACTGAAGTGGGAATTTATACCCCTCTCCTTAAAATATACAAACAAGGAGAAACCAGACAGTAGACCTGGAGGAAGAAGGTTGGACTCATCCCCCAACTCCCCCGACTTCGACTCGACACTCCTTGAATTTGGCAAATATAGAAGAAGGCCCTCAACACCCAGAATTAGCACGACTGGGAACTGCAATAAACAAAGAAGATCTTGCAGTTAAAACGTTGAGAAGTGGTCGGACTTTAAGCCAAAGTTCCGACCCGAAAACACCTGTCCTACAAACACAGGAGCCAGTGTTTTCGACCAGTAAGGAAGGCAGAAGTACTGTGGAATACGCTTGTCAACAAAAAGACACAGCAATGGTTCCACCACCAACTGAAAACCCGCAACCATCACAGGGAGGCAGTAGTCAGCCACAGCTGACACCCGAAGTCCTGGCCCAAATCTTGCAACTTTTACAAATGCAACCAGGACAGAACCCTAATCTCTATAGACGAAGGATAGACATCCCGGAATTTCTACCGAATGAGGTAGAATTATGGTTGACTCTATTAGAAGGCAGGTTCAGAACAGAGAACATAACTCTGAACCAGCGGTATACACATATCTGTGGAGGCATGCCCCCACAAATAATCCGCCACATTCCGGACGTTATGGAATGCCCTTCGACAGAAGAGGACAAGTATGCCTGGTTCGTCAAGAAAATTAAAAAAGTATTTGGAAAAACGAAAAATGAAATAATAGACGATGTGATGGGTGGTATGAAGATGGGGGACGACAAACCCTCAATCTTCATGGCGAAGTTACGACAGAAGGCGGACAATATCGTAGCCCCTTCTGTCATAGGCAATCAGTTCTGTAAGCAACTACCACAAAGTGTTGTGCAGTGCCTAGCCGCCGTTGGTTCCACGGTAATCAATACATCCGCGGATCCGGACTTCCTTGCGAAATCCGCAGACAATGCGCTCGAATACACAAGGTCAAAGCCGGTGGTCAGCGCAGTATCTGCAGAGACTGGGGAACTCGCTCAACTTCGAGCACAAATAGCTCAGTTGACCGAAGAAGTAAAGAGGAACAAAAGCCAAAGCTCAACGAAACCCAATAGCAGCTGGCGACAAAGATCGAAAAGCAGAGGCAACAACAATAGCAACAGCAGCAGAGGACGTCAGTCCCGGTCAAGAGACCGTAGATCTAGTTCCGGAAACAGGGGTCAGAGTTCAACTCCCCCTAGAACATCATCTCCCAAAACCCAGTCTCGAAATTGGGATGATAAGAGTTGCTTTTTCCATAATAGGTTTGGCGCTGAGGCCACCAAATGTAACAACAGGTGCAGATGGTGGGGCAAAACCTTTAACAAGGAAGCGTCAAACTAGAACGAGGGGCCATCTGTGCGGCCGAAGACCCCTCGGAAAAATACTCACGCCGCCTGTTCATCAAGGACAGGACAAACAGGAGACGTTACTTAATAGACTCGGGAGCAGACCTGAGCATATTGCCAGTAAATAGAACCCAAAAAGTACTTCCTCCGAAATACTATCTCCGTACTGTGAATGGTCAAAACCTTCCAGCATACGGACTTGAGACAAGCAAAGTAGACATCGGACTCAGCAAAAATATGACGTGGTCCTTCACGGTTGCAGACGTTCCAAACCCGATCCTGGGTGCAGATTTTCTTGCACACTATGGCCTGATCATCGACCTCAAACACGGTAAACTGATCAATAGTGAAAATAAAAGTGTGGAAGGCAAAACGCTAGCATACAGACTGGACACAAACATATCCAGCTGTACTAAAGTCGACGGACAACTCTTACGGATCCTGTCAGACTATCCTGGAGTCACTCAACCCTCAATTCGCAGGCATCCTACGTACAAACACGACACGGTTCACTACATAGAAACCAAAGGACAGCCTTGCCATGCTAGAGCACGACGGTTATTACCCGACAAACTCAAAGCGGCATGAGAGTACTTCCATCGCATCATTGAGGAGGGCGTATGTCGCCCCTCAAAAAGCTCATGGAGCTCTCCTATCCACATGACAAAGAAAGCAAGTGGAGAGTGGCGAATTGTCGGCGACTACAGGGCCTTAAACGCCATAACAGTTCCTGATCGCTACCCAGTCCCCAACATAATGGACTTCAACGCGAATATGAAGGGTAAAACGATGTTCACAAAAATAGACATCAACTGGGCATTCCACCAAATTCCTATGGCCGACCAGGACGTTCCAAAGACAGCGGTTATAACCCCCTTTGGATTATTCGAATACCTTCGAATGCCGTTTGGACTACGCAACTCAGCACAAACTTTCCAACGATTTATCAATGGACTGTTTAGGGAATTGCCGTTTGCATATGCATACCTGGATGATATCTGCATTTGCTCAGAAGGCGGTGAGCATCAGCACGAGGAGAATGTGAGAGCCGTGGTACAGCGTATACACGCAGCCGGACTCACTATCAACGTAGGCAAAAGCTTATATGCACAGACCGAAATTGACTTCCTCGGCTACAAAGTCTCGACCGAAGGCATTTCCCCCTTGAAGACCAAGGTAGAGCCAATATTGAACTTCCCGAAGCCCTCAAATGTCGCAGAACTTAGGCGTTTCTTGGGGATGGTGAATTTCTACAGACGTTGCATGAAGAATGCAGCAGCCGAACAAAGTAAGCTGTTTGCATTAATAAAAACAAGTAAAAAGAAAGATAAAACTCCACTCGAATGGAACCAAGAAGCCGAACAGGCCTTTGAAAATATCAAAGAAACACTGGCAAATGCAACTCTGTTGGCTCATCCAGACGAAAGTCTGCCGTTATGCGTAAGTACCGATGCATCAGACTTTGCTATTGGTGCAACATTGTACCAACTGGACACTAACAACATCAAATTACCGCTAGCTTTCTTCTCGAGGAAGCTCTCAAAAACAGAAAAGAATTACAGCACATACGATAGGGAATTGCTCGGAATTTTTGCTGCGTTGAAGCATTTCAGGCACCAGTTAGAGGGTAGATGTTTTTCTGTGTATACTGACCATAAACCCCTAACATATGCCTTCACACAAAAAGCAGAACCGGCATCTCCGAGAAGAGCACGACAGTTAGACTATATTGGTCAACTGACTACCGACATTCAGTATATAAGTGGAGAACTTAACACTCCAGCTGATGCCTTGAGTAGAATCGAAGCTATCTCGGTTCCTGTCCAATTACCTTATGCTGAAATAGCTAAAGCACAGCTTAAGGATGCAGAACTGCAGGGGCTGTTATCGAACGATGATACTACCCTCAAATTGAGACAGCGAAAAATTCCCGGTACTGATGTTTTATTAACATGTGACATCAGTACAGGTAAGAATAGGCCATTTCTACCGGTAAAATATCGCAGGTTGGCTTTCAACAGTGTACATAACCTGTCACATGCTGGGCCAAAATGTAGTGCTAAACTAATTTCAGAAAGATTTGTATGGCCACGAATGAAGTCTGACTGCAACAAATGGGCTCGCAGTTGCCTGAACTGTCAAGAATCCAAAGTAGGAAGACACACTCGCTCGCCCCTCAAATCATTCAAGCAAACACAGCGGTTTAAAACGGTTCATATGGATCTGGTAGGCCCATTGCCACCATCCCAAGGACACAGATACCTGTTGACGATAATAGACAGGGCAACACGATGGCCGGAAGCAATCCCTCTTCACGAGATGTCAGCTCCAACAGTAGCTGCAAGGTTATACGATACCTGGATTGCGAGGTATGGCGTACCAGAAGTCATAGTCACAGACCAAGGTCGCCAATTCGAGAGCTCGCTCTTTAAAGAGCTAGCAAATAAGCTTGGTGTTCAACACAGTCATACCACAGCTTACCATCCTCAAGCCAACGGCAAAATAGAGAGATGGCATAGAGCTCTCAAAGCCTCCATCATGTCACATGATACAAAGAGATGGGTAGAAGTACTCCCTACCATCCTCTTAGGCCTTCGATCCGCCCTACAAACTGATACAGGTCACTCTGCAGCGCAATTAGCGTTCGGCGAAGAGCTACGCCTTCCAGGGGACTTCTTCACAAAATCGAAAGAAGTTAGCCCCGAAATAATGGTACAAAATATAAGAAATGATGCCAATAATTTCCTAAACCAGGCAGCTCGTCATGGCCAGCCCAAGATTTACGTCTCGAAACACTTGGCCAATACCTCACACGTATTTGTTAGAGACGAAAAAATGAGATCTGCGCTGGAGAAACCATACGCCGGTCCTTATAAAGTAGTATCACGAGATGAGAAAAACTTTGTGATACTCATCGCAGGCGAACCAAGAACAATTTCAATCGACAGATTGAAGCCTGCGTACTTGGTAAGTGACGATAAAAGAATTAGAAGGGTACAAAAGGAGAACCCCGAAAATACACAGACGAATTCCGAAACAAAAACGGAAGAATTCGTCGAAAAAAAGTGAGAAAAACACCTCACATAAAGAAAAACTCAAGAAAACAGTGAGATTTTCGGACGATGTGATCACCAAAACATTTGATCCTGAGGCCCCCTTACAACCACGTAAAAGAGGTAGACCTCCAGGTACGAAAAAACGCAAAAATTCACATCCTTCCCGCACGTCCGAGAGGTTAATGCGACGAAAATAAAAAATTTACTCCCGAAAAGTAATATCCGTAGAAAAATCGAAACCCGCTAAAAACATACGGGGAATATCGGAACTCCGTGAGACAAAGAAACTCCGGAGATAAGCAAACGAGGAATGCCAACAAAAAGAAGAAGACAGGAATAAACAAATCCACGTGCAATACGGAAACAAAACATTGCAACGTGCGAGTACCGTTAACCGCAAAGATAATCTCTACGACGTGACGTCACAAACGGAGATTCCTTTGTACTTAGAATTCGAAAAATAATATTCACTGAGTTTATTTCAGGCATAACTCTGCTTAAACCGATCAGATCTTAACCGGAAAACTTATATACGGCCGAGAATTTTAAGCGCTATCCCCTCTACGTGTAGATAAGAAGATCCGAAAATAAAGAAAAATAACTGTAAAGGTAAATCGAAAAATGAGGCAAAAAACAGCAGTTCTCGAACTTCTGATTTACTTGGTCGTCTCTTGAGCTTTATTTTTGGTGCCTTTTCCTAACTACAACCCATTCTGTTCTAATGTCACGTATACCTATCCCGATGTCCGCCAGCTTCCACTTCGCTAAGACATCCGCTGAGAAGTCAAAAACTCAGCAGATGACGAAAACGAAAACGGAGCTGGATAGGATAGAGGAGGAGCTGTTGATGGACACAGCTCCTCCGGTTGCCGATGTACTGGCGGAGATGACCACTCCGTTGCCGCCAGTCATCTCTCCACCTCGATCTCCGGAGGAGACGACTCCGACTCCGGAACCCCCGAAGCCGGAGCCGAAACCCGAGGAGAAGAAGGAAGCAATGGGCTTCCTGTTCACGGCCGAGAGGGCCGCGAACGAGCGGGCAAGGATGGCTGCCTGGACATCGGGGAATACAAACTCCCCGATGCTCAGAAAGCCAGAGTTTAAACGTCCGCTGCCCCCTCACTCCCGTCATCACCCTTACGCCCACGCTAAACACGCGAAGTCGAGGCACAGGGGTGAGACTAGCCGGAGCAACTACCTGGCCCGAGCAAACGCCCGTAGAGAGTCCTACGAGTGCGTTGGAGCCGCGGTGGGAAGTGCTCTGGCCAAATGGGAGGCCGACCAAAAACGGAAGTAGACCCGCACGTCCCCCAGGCCTTGCGCATTTTAGGTCGTTTTTGTGGCGCAAAAACTGGGGGGGAGTAGCTGTGGGGACTCATCGGTATGAGGTGTAGGGGCTCGGACCCCCGACGACAGTCGCCGCCCCATAGGGCAGGCAACTTATCGTCCTTGCGACGTTAAACCAACACACAATATTACGTTCGATCGTAATTATCGACGTATACGTACAAGATAATATACGAGTACGAATCGTGACGTCATCCATCAATCACTGTCACGATTCGTACACGAACCGGCCAGCCGCCACCTACGATAGTAGGGGATGATGCGACCTGGCCGTACTTAAACAACGTACGTATTTTATTACGTACGTGTGTTTGTGTGCACCAGCCAAAACGGGTATAAAAACTCACAGAACCGGCTCTAAAATCGCCAGTGTTCGGTTTGGTTTTGGCTTGCCCATACTTTCGTATGAAGTGGCTGAACACGCTTAAATTCTGTAGAATTTCCTTCTGGTGAGAATATCTCTCACGACAAGGTATTCCACAAATGATTTTCGATAATCTTATTTTGTCGTGTGGAGCTTGCTCCGATAAACGTCTATGAGGTTTCAACGTGTGTGTCAGCTAGAATGTTTTTTTTTTTTGCTTATGTTGCACCCATCAGACAATGTTGAGATTGATACTGGATAGATTAATATACCTAAATTATATCGACTCGTTCGTAGAATGTTTGACAGAAAAATGACTTGATTCCCTAGTCACAACTAATGGATCATTTTCAATCTCAAGTGCCCTCCTAAAATAGTTTTTTTTTTTTTTTTTTTTTTTTTTTTTTTTTTTGAAGTACCGGTAACTTGAAATGAGTTAGCAAATTGGGTTTTCTAGCGTAGTGATGCTGCAATATAGTTTTTGTTTTTAAATTTTCTAAATGGGTTGTGCCCCTATGTCCCCTCAAAAATTTTTTGTCTTTAAATATGATCATCTCCACCCTAAAATCTTGGATACGTCACCACAGGGTGTCATTTATACCTTCAAGCGAAAGTAAAAAAAACGATATTCTTTTACCAATTTACATTATCGTTTTTCGAATGTCCTCCTCCCTTTCACAATTTATGGACGTCAATCGACTTCGTGA